>VUYV01000052.1:2877841-2992300 GCA_008711295.1 Anarhynchus alexandrinus | reverse complement strand
GAAAGGGAAAGGGAAAGGGAGAGGGAGAGGGAGAGGGAGAGGGAGAGGGAGAGGGAGAGGGAAAGGCAGAGGAGTAATATTTTCACAAGTATTAACTGATACTTATCCACTGTTGCATGGCTAATACTTTCCCCCCCCCCCCCAAAAATAAAGAGCTTGGTTTAATATGAGCTTGTTTTCTGATGTTCCTTGTTTGTGGTCTTCTTACACAGAACAAAAATACTGAAATAATTCTCCTGCACCAAAGACTGGTTTGTGCATTAGCACAATTGATAAGGTTAATTTCTGAGCCTCAGAATACTGACTTTTCAAATTAACTAGATTTAGAAAAGCTCAAGCTGTCTGTGAAAACAAAGCGAATAGAGAAGTGAAAGATTGCTGTTTCTTTTTTTTTCCTGAGGAGAACCACTGACATTTTTTAATTTGTTTTAAGGAAAATTAAAGCATTCCTTTGTATGTATGTGTGTTTGTAGGTATATACATATGTTTCGGTTTCAACTAAAGAAACTGTAGCTGTGTGGTTGCATACAGAAAAATGCTTCAATAAAGCCTAAGTGGAATATACAATCAATGGATTTAAATCTATATATACAGTTTTGTCTGCAACAGAATTCCTGTGTGCTAGCATACATAAAATATGAGCATCACTAATAAACAGCAGCTGGAGTATATAGCAAGCTGGATCTTTGTGTGGAATATCTTTAAGGTGTTTTTGGCACAACTTCCAGGACTGTCTTGACCAACACTTTCCCAGATGTGTAGGATTATGGGATATATCTGTTGGAATCTCTCAGGAAAGCACTTTAATTCACAGCCACACCTGGGCTGGATATTGCAATCAGCTCCCATTTTCCATTTACAATTTTCCTACCTCGTTCATTTTAATTTCTCTGTTTTCTCCCTTATCACTTAATATATTTTCCTCATTATTGGCATCTGGGCTGTGTGTTCTAACACAAACACCGAAAGACCAAATCAAGATTAAAAAAAAAGAGCAAAAATATTCCCATTTCAGATGGAAGAGCAGATGGAGCTCTTGGCACTTCAGAGGATTCAAATTGACCCTCTGCACCAAGCTCAGGGAAGACAGACTGTCACTGCTGACTGGAAAACACTAAAGAGACCTGTTTTCCCATCGAATATACAGTAGCATTTTCTAATTCTTTAGCTCTAAGCTGTGCATGGCCATGAAAGAGCAGCTGATTTTTTCAGATTAGACTACTTCGTATGTCATGGATGCGCTTCTCTTGCCTTTATGTTGAAATGATTGTTCTGAATTTTGAGATGTCATTTTGATTCTACCATTTTCTTATCAATGCCTAAAAGGGGCTGTGATTAAGGGCCAACTATGCCCTGCTCCTTTCCACACACCCCCACACCCTCCTTCTTGGTAATTTTAGCAGCCATATAGCCATCATCCAGGGATTAAAACCTCTGAACAGAAAGGGCTAGAAGCTCAGCTGGTGCAAAAGGATCCAGTTCTGCCCAGAGCAGCTCACGGTCTGGCCTCAATTCTCAAAGCCAACCTATGAACGTTCCCAGAATAACCGTTTTTCCCAGGTACTGTGTACTATGTTGGTTGCCTATATTCAGCATTAACACAATGAGGCTTTAATGAGCTTTTCCGTTTGTTTTATGCTGTTCCGTTTTCAGCATTGCTTCAATAGACTGATGTAAAATGCACAGTATGAAATGTAACTAATAATTTATTTCTAAATAATATAAGGGCAATTTGAACTCTTTTTTTTTTTTTTTTCTGAAGGGGAGAAGAAAAGTTATACTTTGGATAAAGATTTTCCTGAAGAAATAGGGCAGACACAAGTGGTATAAATGTTAGCAAAATGTGTATCTTCTTAAAGGGCATCAAAGTTTCAGCTAAGTTTAGAAGCTGAAAGACAGACGTAAACCAGAATCGTGCAAAAGGCTCAGGTAAATCAGGCTCTGACAGAGTCTGAGAGATTTCCCCCAGACATTTCCTACTTTGGTATCTCCATTTTACTCCTGTTTCTGATCGAAACGTGTCCATTGCTTTTCTGCAGTGACATTCAGGAAAAATTCTGTCCAAGAAGTAAACAGGAGTTTTGAAATTATTTTTTATGTGAACTAAACCGTGTCACTGGTGCTTGACCAGCCCACTTAGCACATCTTTGTTTCTCCAAACCAGAGCAAAGGAATGAGTAAGGGATCGAGTATGTCTACATGGGAGGTTCAGAAACAGTAATATGTTGTCAATATTTTAGGAAGGTCATTCCATGAAATGACCCGTGCTAAATCCAGTGTGGTAAGGAGCACACTGTGACAATATGGGGATTGCCAATGCTGTGAGAATTTTAATTCTCCTTTGACACAACACACAACTGAGAATGGACACATCAGGACTTGGCAACTATGTGACTATTGTTCACGAGCAGCGAATTCTTCTTTTCTGAAAGCCAGACTGAGCACAGCAATAGTGCTCTGAAACACTCTGTTCAGCATATGTCATTTCAAGGAAAACACCAGAGACTGAAGAGATTTTGCTCTCCAGGTATTATCTTCTTGACAAACGTATCTTGAGAATTGGGTGCAAGTTGCTATATTCAAGACATTATTTTTCTAAAGAATTTTAATGAGCATTTCTAAAGAAAAGGTAGACTCTGAAAGACATAAAAATGCTCTCCCCTTCCTCCATGGAAGGGAACTCTACCCAGGAGATGCCAAGGATCCTTTTCCCATCACTCATGGAAACACCAGCCTTTCACTCTTTATCCACTCTCTCTGTTTTCTTTAATGAAAGTCTAAATAATCACTGAGCTAATTTTTAAAAAAGCTCTGTCAAAAAGCCACCGATCTCACTTTCTGTGTCATGTTGTGTTATGCTGTGGTGAATGTATTACAAAGGAGGCTTATATGTGATGGCAGTACTTCCTCTGGCAGGAGCTGCAGAACCACATCATGCAGAGCCTCCTCCAGGAAAGCTGCAGATATAATCTAAAATGTGCTGAGATCCCTCATGATTATTTAAATCCAAAATTAAAAGCCAGAGCTGTACAAAAATATTTCTTCTTATATTTTGCTCAAACTTGTATAATAAAGAAAAATCATTCACTCTCTTAAATGTATAGCAAGCTGAATTAGGCCCTTTTATTAATAGAACTTTAGCTGTTGCTAACATAGGATGGATTCCACATGGGCTGAAAGTATAAACTCAATATTCAACAAGCAATCCCACTCTACCTGGATGTTAAAAATAACTCAATGTGGTCATGTAGCCTTATTTTTCTCTGTAAGAGTGGCAAAACCAGACTAGCTTCAAGTAACATTTCCTTTTTAAATAGTTATTTTTCAGTTTTAAGAGGACATAAAAGCATCTGAAATTATGAACATCATTTGCCACTCAAATATATTTTTGTGCCAAGTTTTGGTATAAAGCAAATTTTCAGCTGAGTGACAAACCAATAAATATGTAGGCTTACAGTAGCTCTTCTGAGAAACTGAACTTCAAAGAGTGTCTTTATAATACTAACAAAAATGTGCTAATTTTTATGCTTATTTTTCTTTCTTAGTTTGTTCCTGATGGTTAGGAAGTTGATCGTTCATTTTTCTGCTGCCATTCACACCAGCTGCTATAAAACAGCTATAAAAATACTCCCAGTGCAGATCTTGACCGTAGATCACTGTACCTAGACCCAGCTGCAGATGGATGGAGCAGCTGGTCCAGAGAGGTGCTGTTCCTGACTCCCACACACACTTGGTCATGATGCATGAAGCAGCACAGTTGCTCCCCAGCCACAATTCCCATTCAGTCACAGATTTATGAAGTAATGAGCCACCTACCAGAAAAAAACAAAGCCAGCAGCTCTCCAGCACACTTTAAACAAACACCCAAGAATATTCCATAATTATAAATAACTGCAGCTCAGCCATCAGATGAATTGCTAAAACTTTTTTACATAACTTGTTAAATGGGAAGCAAATACAGTAGAGCAAGGAAAAAAGGGAATATGCCTATGTAGGGAGATAACAACATAAAAATTGGCAATTATTTTTCAGGACACTTTTTTTTTAACATCCGTGTGATGGTTGATGGGGCTGTTCTGCAAGGATTTATGAATATTTCATGTGACCTGGCTATTCAATAATTATTGTGAGAACATGCCAGCTTATCCTGACTGCAGCTATAAGAGAAACAAGCAGGAAGAATGAAGAATGGTGTGAGATAAGATATCAAACCTGTAGTAAATGCTAATATACTGTGGAGGGACAATAGACAGCCTTTAACCAGTGAGGATGCAAACTCCTGACTCCGAGGCAATTAACGTTATTTTTGACTAGCCTGGGTACAGGAGACCACCAAGGATTTATGACCAAATAGAAATGATCTCTACAGAGGGGAAGCAAGAAATTCTTGTGAGGTATTTGGACAGTGTCCCCTTTTGTGGTATGTGTGCAAAACAGACCTGTCCAATCCACCAGCTTGAGACAATGGCATTTTTGGAAAGGAGTGCAAGCATAGAGAGGGCTTATTGTTCCGTAATGAATTTCTTCTTTGTGTTTTGCTTCCAGTTTTAAACTGTTCATTTAAGAAAACTAGTTATTGCAGCTACCAAAACTGGGGTGTTTTCAGGTTCCTTAGGGGTGTATCTATCTCCTAGGTGTATCCTGATGCTGCATTAAGGCATCATTCTGGTGGAAGCTGCTTTTCTCTCCTCACATCTAATGCTAGGGTTTCCAGGTAAAAACAATCCCAGAACAAGACAGAAAAACCCCAGTGCATAATTAGAGCAGTGGCTTGATCTGGACACTCCAGTTCCCAGAGGTGCACTATGGTGCACCCCTGCGTCTAAAGAGATGCAGCTCGCTTTCATCAGCAATCATAGTCTCCAAAAGGCAAGAACTACAGTTGTCTGACCAGCTTGATCTACTGGCAAAGTGCAGTGACTCTATAGGAAAATAACAGCACATCACACATGGAAAAAGACTAGAAATAGGAACCCAAGAGTTAAAGTCATAAAACATGTCATTGCAAAAAGATTTATATAACATTTATCTACCCTGCTGTGCCTCTCAGAAACTTAATATTATTTGACCTTGCTTAGTATCATTTAGTGCTGATAAGAATTGTGCTCACAGCTCTAATGAACCCAACCTCATGTATACTATTTGTTTGTTACTATAGATGCAATATTAACCTCTATTATTTACGTACTTTACTACTAATTTATCTTAGAAAATCAGTCACTGATCTTGAAGCTTAAAAATATTACAATAACAGTGGCTGATTTTATCAGATATGAATTATCCTTGAAAGGGCAGGTTCAACCTTTTAGGTCTCTCTTCTTCAATGAGCATAAGTAATTCAATGACTTCTCCTGCATCAGCAGGGAGACGGCTGCATTATCTAATAGGCTTCTTCCATATCTAACTTGTAAGATTCTATTAATGCCAATAGAAGTTTGAATTGTGTAACAAGGCTAATGTATTTACAGAAAGCCAAGATAATGGAAATAATGAAATCTGGACTGAGGAACTCAGAGATTTTAATAACATAATCTGTTGAATTTTTTCCCAGACAAACATTTTCTCTTTTGTGCTCAGCAGCTCTCCTCATTGACTTTGTCCTCTTGCTTGGAGAGCTCTTATATGAATATAATCCCACAAGAAATTAACCATGGCCATATATAAACTGATTAGTTAAACAATGCTTGACAGCAGGGGCTTGTATGCACAGAGACTGAAGGGAGTTTGGGACAGAAGTCCAAACTGCGACCTTCCCAGGTACTAACATTTCATCATGTAGGAAACGAGAGTACGCGCCACCCTAGAGGAGCCCAGAGTGAAGTCCTCCTTTAATCTTTGCCTACTCCCACAGAATTCATTGACCTTGCTCGTTCCATTAACACTTTATCACAGTGAGGTCTATCCTATGCAATAACATGGAAAACAAAACAAGGGGTTGAAAATTGTCCAAGCCCAGGCTACCCATACTAAGGCGGAAGACAGCTAATTTCATAAGGTGACTACATTCTCCAACCTGTCCCCCTCACAACATGTAAAAACACTAGCAAGTTGGTTTTACTGGAAGTAACAGTTGGAAGAGTCTATTTTATGAAGCACTCGTGAAATGTGCTCTTTGATATCAGTGACGTGCCACTGATAGCTCAATGTGGTCATAGAGATTTGTAAAACACACACAAATACACAAAGCCTGTCCTTGCTAGCTGGGAAGTTTAATTTTATTTCCAAGAAGAACAGTTGCTAGGCAAAAAATATATCTGTAACAGCCACTTCAACTCTCAAGCTATGAATGAAATCTAAAATATGATCACAAATTCAGAGTTTGCTGCTCTGTGGCAGCAGGCAGAGTGACACGCACCTGGCCACAAACACAACATGCTTTTTTGTTTGTTTTCTGAAGTGTTAGCTCAAACTCTGTGACTTTTTCCCTGGATTTTTGTGTGCTGCCAGATGGGATGCTCTGAGAGCTGTAATGTTGACTATTAGCACCCCGGCATCACTTTCTGTGAAGCACTTTCGGACTTGAGTTTATTTTAGAGGCACGTGAACAGCAAACGTCTCCAGAGGAAAGCTTGTTAGTATCGTGGCGTTTCTGAACCCGCCTTCCCGCAGCTCCTGAGCAGTGTGTGCACTGTGCTTTTTGTGGTACAGCGTCATTTTCCACTGGCTCCAAAGAATGCCTTTTTGTGCTGCGGTGGCTCACCTGCTTAATAATGGTAAATTGCTGTACAATCATTAACCGACCAATATCTGTTAAAGTAAAACTGAAATAAGGAAAAACAGATGTTGTTTTCTGTGTTTAATGAAAAAGGCTTATGCATCCTCATACCGTATTGTCTGACCTTTCTCGGGTTTGGACCTTATGTACCAGACAGAGGTATTTACCACGTAATCCATGTATTTGAATGCAGTTTACAGAATTACCCAGAATACACTTGAAAAGCAAAACAACAGCCCTTGGCAAACGTGCCAGTGAGCATAACCTCTGAGCAAATGAAAGCAGGACACCTGAGAGCTGCAGATCCCACAATGCAACTGCTCACATGCTCAGTTGTCCCCTGGAGGCATATGAAAAGTTTTACACTTCACAAGAAGCCAGAACATTTCACTTGCTTCAAAATTTCACAGTAAGGTGAGGAGGAATAAATATCACCCCATCACCAGTGCACTTCAATTATTTCATTCTGTTGTGGGGGGAAAAAAAAGCCACCATTAAAACAATCTTCCAGATAGAAACAGTTTCTGACACGTCCAAAGTGAATGGCAGCTCTTCGTGGCTGAATGGAATAAGTACTTAACCCACAGGGCTAATAGTAAATGTGAAATGGTGGGATGATTACTGCGCAAATGGGGAGTACAAGCTAGAACTTCTGTTTTCAGATAGGGCAAGTCACCTTAGAGACAGCATTGACATGGTTGTAAAGCAAGTTTCAAGGATATCTTTGAAGGTATTGGAGCCCATTTTACTGGTTTAACTCAGTTGATTAACCCAGGAGATTTTCATCTTAAGACAAGAGGTATTATAGCCTGAATTACATGATTCTTTTATGGTAATCAAGGCTTCAGCAGGGTCATCATTCTCTGTCTGTGACCCAGTCACCACTGGAGAAGAAGGGTATCATACCGAAGAGGCGCGAATAGCAGTAAGAATAGCAGCTGCCATAATCTTACTTCAGCACTGAAGACAATATCTACGCTAGTGCAAAAGGGCAGTATCTCAGGAGGGACCCAATCCACTGCTACAATTTCTAGTATTAAGTAGCAAAGTCATATAGATATGCTAAAATTAGTGCCGCTGCTATCAAAACTATATTAAAAAAACACACCTCCACCCTCTCACTTATTGTCCTATAGGAAACCAACACCTTTCCTCTCAAGGGAAGTCTATCTACAAGATTTTGACCCTCCTTGTATTCAGTCAGATCAAAGGTTCATCCAGTATCTTGACTCTTACAGTGAGCAGCGACAGATACTCGGGAAAGAATAAGAGTAGGTCACGCGTAGAGTGCTCCCTTCCCTGTTATGCACTTCTGGTTTCTGATAGTCTATATGTATTGCAAAATCATGCCTTTTCTTTTCAGCTTTTTGTTTTCTTGCTTGTTTTTAAGCTGTTGCCAGCTAATTTCACTGTTTTCCCTCATTGTACTTTGTCATATGATGGTCCACAGGTACAAATGTGACAATTTTCCAACTATACCAGTTCCTCTGATTAAAGACAGAGTTCCTCTTCCTGCAAACCTCGGTCTGCCATTGGCTGCTTTCTAGCTCTTGCTTTCTGAGATATGATGATGAATCTACCCTATATGTTTTACTCAAACAATCCGTGGTTTTTTACACCTTATCATATTCCCCTCCAATTGCTCTTTTCCAGAAGAAGAGTCCAGGTCTAGCCTCACTTCTAACAGAGAAGAGAAGAAGAAGGAGTTACTGGTATAGCATCTGAGATTCTTAGTCAAGCTGGTCAAGAATATTTCACCAAAGTATTTATTCTTGGAAATGTCAGTTTGTAAAAACTTAGTATTTTTCCAAGAACATTCCAGTCTTGATAAATCTTTAGTAAGAAGTTTCTCAAGTCAGGGTAGCTTTTCTGGCCAAAATAAAAAGGAGAAATGAGGGAAAAACTGCACATCCTTTAGCTGTTGGGATGGGTGAACACAGAAATGTAAATGTCATGAACAACCTATCTTCAGCACCAGAGTGTTTATACTAAGTTAAAGAAATGCACACTGGATAAGTAGTTTGTAATTTATTCAGGTCAAAGAATGAACCAGTAGAGTGGTATATTGAACACACATATTTTCATGCTTTTGGCATTGCTCTAATCTCCCTGGCACAATGCACTCCATTCCCCTTCACCCTAGAGCTCTTTTACCAAGGCTAGCAATATAAAGAGACTTCAAATTGTAAAGTAAGAATAAATTATTATCCATTTTCATGTCCTTTTACACTACCTGTGTGCTGCTGCCTGAGAATCAAACAAATTGCTCTGAAATTATAACAGAAAGGAAAATCATTCACCAGAGCTGTGAAATCTGCCTCTGTCACTGAATAGTGGCTTGAGCTACATCAGGACACCAGGCTCTGACTTTGGTGAATTTGGCTTCGACGTTTTCTTTTGGAGGAGAGGAGAGTGAGAATAAGTTCATCATTTATCATTCAGGAAGCTAAAGATTGAGGTATCTAAGGGTCATTTCTGGTGAAAGGCAGTTTTTGGGTTGTATGCTAGATTCTCAGATTCTCATAGGGTTGCTGCTTATTTTGTATAAAGTCAGCTGTAGTGCTAGCTACACATCGAGGATGTCATATTTAACATTTCATTTCTTGGCTCAGTTAAATATTTCAGAGAAGATGCTGCTGACTGTGAAAAGTGGGGAATGAAGTATTTGTACATGGCACTCAGTCCTGGGTAGATGTTTTACTTAACTTTGAAAAGTTTCAAGAATTTCTTGGTTTTCTAAGTTTAACACTGATATTATTTCAAAAGAAACAACTAAGGCTGAGCCTTCCAAGGGCTCAATTTCCTAAGCTGCAGCTAAATTCCAAATTAAAAGCAGCTCTGAATATCTAGAGTGTGTATATGGTGCAGATCAGATCAATAAAGATACTACCTAGAGTTGTGCAGCAATATTAGCAGTGCAGCAGTTCCCGGCAGATATTAGCAGTACAGTGGTTCCCAGCAGCAAGGCACACCACTACACCACTTCCAGCCCTGGACATGATGTGGGTAACTCCACACAGTAGTAGATAATTTCTCTAACCCACGAACCCAAAGGGATAATTAAAAAGAAGTATGCTTTGAAAAAGATGCTAATTGTTTTCTCCGTGTAATTCTCTTGTAGATTGGAATAGTCTTCGCTCTCCATCCTACAGCTAGGGAGGCAAGGGAGCTGAGCCAAAGTGGAAAAATCAGTGAAGAATCAGTGGTTTTTGCTATTCAAGCACTGTGTATGAATACAGCTTTGGAACAAATTTACCTCTGCTGACAGGTGGAAGAGAGAGACTTACTTGTGTTGATATAGCTATATGATGAAGGAGCTAAATTGTCGCTTTTCTCTACCATTCAGTATCCATGCTGGGAAGAGAGCTTATTATCACTATGACAATTACTCTCCTGTGCATTGCTATATGGATAGTGGCTCAGCTAAAGCACGTTGTCTCTGCTGAACTAAAAATGACAAATTTCACAAACTCATATTCAATGTCAGTTCCTCCTTTGTTCTTCAATTTTTGTAATCCACAAGATTAATCTCCTGGTTAAACTACTTAACAGCGCATACAGCTTTATTGTTTTCGCATTATCTAGCACATCAATACCCAAGCCAAAACATAGCCACCCAGGCCAAATTTTTGAAAGGGTGTGGCTAGGAACAAGTTTTTCTTTGTGAATAAGGAAGCATTTATATAAGGGTTTGATTAAGACTGGATACTGTACAGCCAGTGAAAAAACATTAATTTCTTAGTGACAGTTACAGCAAAATGTCTCCTGTTCTGTACTGTACTGTTGGCTAAAGTGGGAAATACAGTTTGTACCCTTCTTTTTATCTACCCATATGTCAGAGTCCACAGTTCTCCACATTGCAATGAGTTTACAAAAATGCAAGGTCAGGTGAGGAAAACCCCAGAATGATGGATGTTACTTTCAGTCATGAATATACCCTGAAGGATTATCAAAGAGAAAGAAAAAAAGTTACATAGAAAAAAAAAAAAGTAAAAAAAGAACTTCGTAAAATGTTTTTATTTTACTAAAAATATTTTTTTCTTTTAACCTGCTAAAAAGCCCCAGTTCTTCAAGAACCATAGATTTAAGATCTTTCCAGGAAGATAATAAAACTGATTTTCGCTACTATATATATGTCACATATAATTTCTGTCTTAATTCAATTTTCTCAGTCTAATGAAAAAATTCATTTTAGAATTCTGGAATCAGATGCTTCCATTGAATCAGAGGCTTTACAGAAGGCCAGGTAGATTAGATCTTCCAGATTTTCTTTGTCTCAAAAATCAGATCTATTTAAAAAAAAAAAAAAAAAAAAAAAGTGAACAAGCTGGTACATATAATCTGCCTTAAGCTTGCTTTTTGTTCAGTTTTCAGTTGTATTTTTCTATGCTTAACTCATTCTTTTACAGTTTATTCTACAGCCTCATCCGCTTTTAAGGTGAGACCAGCAGCCCCCATCAGTGCCTGCAGCAGCCAGATGTAGGGAAGACCTGGCCCAAGTCCTTTCTCTGCCCCAGACTTTTGCAGAGATTTTGCATTATTTTATTTCTCTGTGACTCCAGTGGTTATCTATGAAATGGAACTGCCCTTCCTTTCGACAAGGTTGGGAAGAGATTAACAACACTGATCAGCCGCACCCCATAAAGTACTTACATAAATAGCTGCATTCATGCATTTACATGCACACATTCAGCTTTTTCATTGACATTTTACAGCTTTTACAAACACCCTAGAAAGCATGAAAGTACTCGGCAGTATTTCTTCTCAGGCAACGTGTCTTTCTGCGAGTATTCATGAGGTTGATAGACACATCTAACCCGGTATCAAGCAGTCTCTGATACAGGTTCTGGATGGCCTATAGGAAACATGACTTGCAAAACATTTATTGCTATGCTGCAGAAAAATACTCCGATGCCTCCTGCTTGCACAGGCTACCGAGTACTGCCTTTCAAAAGGAGAAAAAACATGAAATTCAAGGCAATTCTGCATTAGAAGAGACAGGAAAGGGTGCAGCGGGAGTAAATGTTGCAAATGTAGCTGTAGGGGATACAGATATCCTCTTTCCACTAAGTATGTCTGCAGAAAAATACTTGAGATAAGCTTCGTTGTCTTTCTGTAGTCACTTTTCTAACACAGGTGGGATTCACTTAGGTAACTAGCAGATGAAGGGTTTGCTCAAGGTCAAACAGAGTCTGTCAAAGTCACTGCTAAACTGCTAAAGTACATTGAAAGCCTCCTGCAAAAAAGAAAAAAAGAGGCTCTTTTTTTCTTCTCAAAATGCAAATTTTCTCAGAGAACAGTTTCATTTTTTTTCCCAGTTTTTCCATGAAAAGCGTGAACAAATGTTTGATTTTTAATTGTGATTTTTTTAAGGCCCTGCATATTTCATGTCTTTCCAGTGTTTTCTGTGGACAATACTGCTTCCCTCTTAGCTGTAGTCAGTGCCAGTAGTGGAATCTGGAGGTACTGATTTCCAGACCCTTGCACTTAAGTATTTAATTTTCTTCTACAATATTTCAGAAACGTTATGTTAAAAAAAAAAAAGAAAAGAAAAGAAAATTCCCAAAACACAGCTCCAAATTATCTACATAAAGCAACAGAAATGTAGATACTGGATTGTGTCCAGGACTCCTGGTTTCCTGCGACACTTACAAGACAAAAGTTAGGGCAGCATGCTGCAAAAAGATACCGAGCCTTTCCAGCACTGATAGACTTCCCACATCTGCGATGCCACGGCTATACAACTAGCTGTCAGACCCAAATTATCTCTACCGCAAGCTGTACTGCCTGGGTTTGCAAGGCCATAAATCAAGGCTGTTCCCTGGAGATGGGGAGGGGAATGCTGGGCACTCCCGGCCTCAGCCCCCCACAACCTCCCACCCCAGCCCCTTCCTCCGTGGCGGCTCTCTCAGAGGCCTCCTCCGCACCCGGTTTGATAGGCATCAGCCTGATGAAGTCATCGATGGCTGAAAGGGAAGAGACACCGAGGCTAGAGCTTTAAAAAGTGTTATTCCAATCAACTTCTTAATCTGATGGTTTGGTTGGTTGGTTGGGGTTTTTTTTTTCCCCTCTTGCTTATTATTTTTGTGAAGTAAGCAGCAGATTCAAGCAATGGGACTGCTGGAACAGGCACTGGTGGGAGAAGAATAACGTGCCTTCAGAGCTGACTGTTTTAATTAACAACTGAGGATACTCTAGGAGCAAAGATAGGCTAGAATGAAAATCTGGATTTAAATATTGCTGAACTGTGACCAGCTCAGGCAAAAACTGCAGATGCAGACCAGTACCTTCAGAAGCAGCTCAACCACAACAGCAGAACTGAATTCAAACCGGGTTTGAGCCAGGTCCAAAATAAGCGGCTTGATCTTACATCTCATTTCTTGATACTTGTCTTTGTTGATCTCCACATTAATGGAAAGGCAGTATTTGTGCTCCTTTTTGATGTTGAACTTTTCTGGCTTCAGAAAAATCAAAGGGTTTCATGAGACGGGAGAAAAATATGTGCGTCTCGGGGCTGGGGGGCTCCTGCATTTCTGAAGAATCACAGTGAAAAAGAAAATTTTCATACGAGTTGGAAACCTGAACATACATCCCAGTAGGAAGGCAGCGGGCAGCCGAAGTGCTACAGCACCATCTTCTGGAAGTTGGACATTTCTGAATTTCTAAAACCAATTTAATACATAGGCACACAGACGGATTAAATTTAATGGTCAAAACTTGGGGTTAATTTAATACATTTTTCTTTACAAAAATTCTTTAACAAAATATCGAGCTAATAGAAATTATTCCCATGACTCATAATCTTTGTATATATTTTTTCCATAGAGGAGATTACTGTCATTGGGTAGTACATATTCTTTAAATTCAAGCATTTGATACTAAATCATGAGAAGTCATAAAATTTGACAGCAAAGTTGGTTAGAAATTGTCCTTCAACAAACAGTATTTTGTTACTTTTTCATTGTCTATGGTGAGATAAATAATAATAAAAATATTTAACTAATTCTGCAAAAAGCATTGAAAGTAGTCTTTCAGTTTTGAGAGAATTTTAAATTACCAAATTCTGCTCTCCTAGAATCATCTTTATAACCTAAAAGTACAAATTAGCCTCTTTAAAAAAATGTGATAGTTGATGTGTAAGCATGCATGTTAAAAACAAAATACAAGTGATATATAATATTTTTCTGCCATGAGGGTTCATGATGACTTCCTCCCAAATACCAAATTTTTTTAGCTGATCATAGTATCAGTCTATGCAAGTTTTTTCCTGAAATCAAAGGTTTTCTTCCATGTTAAGAGAGCAGCTTCCCACTCCTGCTAAGGACATGACTCCTTGACTAAACATGCCCTGTTCATCTCCCATTCTGGCTCAGACCCTGTCCCCGGTGTGAATTCCCATAGCTTCTCCCAGCTACTGGTGGAATATCTACCTGTAGTAGCATTGACTCTTACCTCATGTAGGGTGGTGCAGAGCACAAGCCATGGCCTGAAAAGACCTGCGTGAGGCAACTCACAAACAGGGTTTGGTCATTCAGCTCTGTTTTCCAGTTCAAATATTTTGTGTTGGGACAGCAAGACCTTCTCTTGGTCTAGTTTGGTTCCATATTCATTTTATCTGAAGACAGGTGGACCCCACTTTGAAAACAGAGTGGAAAATATTCAGTTTAAGAAGTAGAATTTAGGTGATGGTCTGCATGAAATAATAATTCAGAGAGCCCTGGAAAAGGGTTCCTTTTGCTACAACTCAGTTCAGCACTATTGATGAGCATAACAGGCACTCAACAGATCTCAATAGGCTTTACAACAATTTACCCTCATGTACCACTGCTGTGGTGTATTTTGCTTTTTTAGCCTGAATCCTTCCCTCTTTTCTGCCTGCTCTCTGCAAGAAGCCGTGTCTTGTTGAGACACATCCAGAAACAGCTTATGTTTTTGCCGTATTCAGATTTCTGTTTTAAATTTACAGTGTGAAACGTTATCAGCCAAGTTTCGCAGTTTCGGGCAGATCGCTCCATCCTGCGGCAGCACCGCTCCTTGCAGCAGCGCTTCCAGGCTCCCCCCGGGCGGGCTCCGGCGAGTCAGACCCCGGCACCCGGGCATAACGCCTGGCAACACGCTGCTGCAAGAATCCACACCGTCTGCAAAAATCTGTGAATAATGCCGCGTGTTCTTTAATGCCATTGGCACCTTGTCTATAAACGCTGCGTGTTCCTTCTGCGGAGTGCCTCTTGTCGTGCTCGCCTTGCTGTTATGGCTCATTTTAATATACCAACTCGGAATATTGTCTGGGTGCATCCCCTTATGGCCAGCGAACAGTCACAGAATCACCGAATCACAGAATGGTAGAGGTTGGAAGGGACCTCTAAGAGAGCATCTAGTCCAACCCCCCTGCCAGAGCAGGTTACCCAGAGCAGGTTACACAGGATCACGTCCAGACAGGTTTTGAATATCTCCAGAGAAGGAGACTCCACCAGCTCTCTGGGCAGCCTGTTCCAGTGCTCTGTCACCCCCGAAGTAAAGAAGTTTTTCCTCATGTTCTGCTGGAACGTCTTGTGTTCCAGTTTGTGCCCATTGCCCCTTGTCCTGTCACTGGGCACCACTGAAAAAAGCCTTATTCCCCTGAATGACATGAGAGAGACACCTCAGAGGAGGCAAGGGCTTCCAATTTTGCTCCTCTGAGCGTTTCTGATCCCAGCTAGGTTCACCAAGAGAGGAACTTGAACTCAGAACACAGAGGGTTGATACAATAGTGCATTCAACGTGGAAAGTAAATTTCTGTGTAGACAAATAATGAAAAAAAAATCACATTTAAAGATAGTGTTTAGCATAGGGCTTTTCCAAAATTATTTCAATAGAGTGAATCATAGCCAAACACTGAACTCCTCTTTCATTTAAAAAAATAGAACCACAGAACCAATCCAAAATAGGATTAGAAGGGACCTCAAAAACCTACTGCTGTATGATGAAATCAGTTATACTTTCTAATTTTACGCTAACTATACCTTCTAATTATAGATATATACTACACCTATGCCTCCTAACCTCTAAGCAACCTCATCCACTGGGTCACTAATTTTGTTTTCATAAGCTTTCCCAGTGCCTGACATGAATGTCTTCTGTTTTTCTTCAATTCCCTTGTTTTCAGTATATCCCTACTGGACATGAAAAGCAGATTATCCCTTTTCTCTCTGCTCCAGCTCTCTACATACTTGAAACCTGGTATTTTGTCTTCCTTCGGGTTTCTCTTCCTAAGGTTGCCCTCCCTTTCCCTTTCACTATTTAAGTCAATATTTCCTCATGCTTCATGCTTTTTAGACCTCTAATTCAACTTCCAGACTCTCCACTCTCCAGCTGGTCCACGTATTTCATGTAGTATGGTGCTCAGAAGTATGGTGCTCAAAACTAGCTGTGGTGGTCCAGCTGAGCCCGTACCAGCAACGCAGGAAATTTTTGTTAGCAATTCTTCTGACTTGTTTTTTTTTTTCTTTTTTTTGCAGCTATGTAGATATCTGTTTCCTTATACGCTCTTCTGGTACTCTGTCATCAAATGTAAAATATATTTTATTATAATTATTATTCAAAATTCCAAAATGAATAAAAGCATACCCACCAGCTTGAAATCCACAGTCTTCAGTTTTGCATGTGAGCTCTTCAAAGTCAAAGCACTCTCGTCCTTGAAACTGAGACTCGATTCATGTCAAATATATTAAAGATTGACTTTGTGATGAATGTTACAGTCTAACAAGAAGCTAAAAACCAAATGGGCTGAGAACTTGGTTCCATTTAAAACCACAGCTCAAAGGATTTCTAAGCTAGAGTCATGCCGGCATCAGCTGTAGTTTACATATTTTTATGATTTTTGTGAAATTCCAGGAGAAAGAATGTTGAAACACTGCACATTTTACATATCAAAACCACCTGGACAGATGTTGCTTCATCTATTGACATTACATCATGACAACTGAAATAGCATTGCATAAATCTCTCTAATACCCTTCATGAAGGTCATCAATTATTTTTAAATGCACAAAACACTGAAGCGCAAGACAGAGAAGGTAGCATTGCTCCTTCAGGTTTAGGGATGCATGTCACTTACCCACAGCATTTTTAATAAACTCTTAATAACAAGAAAGTACATAGTGGTATGATGATGACCTGGATTTATAACTCAGTTACATCTGACAATTTTAATATTTTATTTTTAAGCAACTTTACTTGCAGTGTTTCTCATTCTCTACTTTCTGATAGTTGTAAGAAGGACTTACTTTAAGGTACAGTTTGAGATCATTTCCTGATCAGCAATATTAAGGGACCTGGAAACACATAGCTATTATTTTCACATCTAGACAATCAGGATAGAGCTAAGTAAAAATTAAAGACTTTCCCTAAAATACTTTTATGAACCTCACAGCCCACTATTTGCCTGGTTTAGGAACAGCAGAGGAGGTACTGTATCGCAGCTGTTGTAAGGATCTTGCAATCTAAAACAGACTGGTAAAGAGCAGGGCTTTGGGCTATCTAATAAAATATACTGGGAAGGATATCAGTTGGACATAGAGTGAGGGACAATATTAAAACAGAAACGGCATGTCATTAGATGTGTAACTTATTTCCCCTTTTCTCTTTGCCTTGAAATTATTAGTCCATGAATTTCCTGCGCTTATCGTGACGGCTGTGCTGAGTGGTGTGTGCCCACAGAGGAAGGGAGCTCCACGCGTGCCACTCTTCCCACACTGGAGAACCTTGTAGACCATGGACAGACCTGACGGCACTGGCAAGTCCAAAGCCCCAGGTGCCACATGCAGACCACCCCTACAACATCTGAATGCCATGGGGAGAGGTTGGTTCTGTTTTACTTGTGTGTGCAGACGTGATGTCTTAAAAATGCTGCCGTTCACTGAGCCAAGCAGCTCCATAAGCAGTCTGCCTTATGGAGCTAAGGGATCAGGAGATGGGAGGAAAGGAAAAAGGATGATGAGAAAAGGACACTGCAGCTAATGAAAGGAAAGGTGATGAAAATCATTGGTGTGAGAACTGAAAGGAAACACTATGCAGGATGAAGCGTAGGAGTTTGGAAAGGGCCTAAGCATCTCATCCTCCAGCCAGGCACCAAAGGGAGCAGAGATGCTGAGAAGCCTTGTGAAACACACCTTCTTGGAGCAGGTGTCCCATGCTGGCTCGTCCCTCCTCGCTCCCCTCCTGGCCAGGTAACCCACACGTCCACAGCTCTCTGTGAGTGGGAAGTGTGTTAGATCTGTCCCTGGAGAAGTGAAGCAGCAGTTTGATTGAGGAGGAGGACAAAGAGCCTTTTACTCCCATTGTGATTATGCTGAAAGTGATAGGAAGGAGGAGTTTCCATTTATACAAGCACTAAATCCAAGCTGAATGAGCAGGAAGGTCAGTTTTGAGTCATTGTGGGAATGTGGGGGAACAGATTTGACCACTTAGGGACAGAAAGTAAACCAAGGAAAGGTGGAGGTGTAAACTGTATATAACCAGATGACATAAAAAGTGGGGAAAAAAGGGACTTGCTAAAGGAAATTACAAATTAAGGGTCAAAGTGGCTGAAGGGAAACCAGGAGAGGACAAAATTGTGAAGTTCCAAAAAAGGACAGTGCATCCGTACTGAAAACAGCATTTCATTAGGACTGGTGAGAGTTTCAGAGAACCTGAAGAGTGTGAAAGACACAAAGGGAACAGATTATATGAAGTTAAAGACATACTAAAGATTTGGGATAAGCTTAGTAGAAAGACAGCAATTTGAAAAAAATAGTGTCTGAAACAAGACAGACAGCAGGTATAGGAGGAGTTGCTTTTAAAAGCTGAAGTAATGCTGGAGTTTTACCACATTCAGGGAAATCCAGGATAACTCCTGTTGCCTTTCTCCTCCTGATTGGAAACTAGGAATATGATAGGACTGGCACAAGAAAAGTGAGGTTGTATCAGAAATTGTATTTAGGGTACAAACATACAAGATAGGAGGAAGAATGGGAGGAATTAGATTGAGGATGCAGTAACACTCTAAAGTTAAAAATAAAACAAAACAAAGCAGTAACTATTTTTCTGGTATTAAAATAGCATACTGGTTGTTTTGTTTTGTTTTTTCTCTCTGCCTGCTGCCTATGAATAACATCTAGCAATAGCTATTCTGGTCCTTTGCCCAAATGTGTACTGAGACCACTGATAGCTCTGCGGTAACCGAATCATTTAAAAACCTCTGTCAGACTTGAGCAGATGAAAATATACTAATGCTCATCATGAAAAATATGACAGCAGGAAAAAAAACAGGAGGGTGTGTACTGCATCTTGTTCTGGAAAATCTATCATACCGTAGACATAACTCTGATTTGATGTAGAAAAATAGCCACACAGCAAGGTGGAAAAATAAGCTTTGCCATTTTTTTACTTTTTCTTGCAATCTCTTCACATTTTCCTCTGTCATCACATCTCCAGCATTTAGATGATGGACAAAAGACCTGGGTGGATTTCTTAGAATTTGAGATTTTAGGAACCTCTCAAAGTACTTCACCGAGATTTCTGACCGAAATAATAATACTCCTAGTCTTATGCCATGCTGTTTAGCACTAACTCTCAGAAGATTTTCTAGAATAGGTAGGTTTAATATTTTTTTTTCCTGTTAACAAATAAGTAACACCTGGCTCACAGGTGGCTTTTCTTTGAAAAGACTTTTCTTTTAAAATATGACTGTAATAGCACTAGACTAACAATCAACCTGCTCTGAAGACTGCAGGAATCAGTGCAAAAAAAACCCAGTACCACTAACCCCCATGGCTTAGGTCAGACTCAACTGCAGCTTTCCTTTAGATTCCTCTCCCCCTCTCCTGCCAAAAACTTGTTTTTCTTCATTTGCCTCATAAAAGGTGCCAACTGAGGAGTTGCCAAAAAACAGGTAGGGAGTTTAGAGATACGCAGAGGGTCTGCTGCTGATCTCAATGGAGAAGTCAGTCCCAGAAATGAGTGGGGCCCTGGACAGCCCATTGTGCTTAAGCACAGAGGTTTAACCCAGACTGTTCCTCTGATCTTGACTGCGGTGGCTCAGAGACAGCCTTCGTGAAAGTTAGCTACCACTTGAGAAATGCTGATTAGTAAAATGTGACTAAAAACCTTTTCAGCTCATCAGCTGACAGGGTATCACGTTTTGATTTAAAATTCGGTTTCAGCTTTGAAGTATTAAATTGGAGACTTACTTAGAAACCCCCTTTCCCGTAGAAAGGTTGGGATCACTTAACCAGCAACAGATGGCAACAAGAGAGAACTGCATAAGGAAATTGGAATAAACCGGGATTCAGAGAGTTTACAGGGCTATGGAGAAGAGGGTAATGAGGCTGAGCAGTTTCTCCTTGCTAGAGCTGACTCAGCAGCCAGCTCTTCCTCTACCTGCCCTCAGGGGAGCTATGTCCAGACTAGGATCCCAACCGTAGATGCTTTTATCTGGGTCACAGTCTGGATTCTTAGTGAATGTGGTTTATAGCAGAATCCAGAGAGCCAGGAAGTGTAATTTCCTAGAAATCAAATGGAAGAATTACAGGAAGGGAGGGTGGGCTGAGAAGCATGAGGGAACGCAAAGACTTCATAGATGTACTAGACGTGGAGACTCCAAGAACAAAGAAGCTGAGGTCTGCAGAAGCCCCAGCGAAGGAAAAGGAACACATTCCTCCATGGGGAGAAAGCTGGCTGTGATCTGCTATTGCTGGCAGATGGAGCTTCAGCCTCAGCTGGCAATCTATCAAGCTTTAAAAAAAAGTAGTAAACTGTCTTGGCAGTGAGTGGGAAACCAACTGCAATGCTGAAGGAAGGAAAACCACATGCTCTGACGGCTAAGTGGTTCATGACTGTTGCTTGCAAAAGAAAATGAAAGGTGGTAGTGGTTGGTGACTCACTTATCTCAGTAACAGAAACATCCATTTGTTGGTGTGACCTAATGGTTATGGAGAGGTTCTGCCCAAATCGGAGCTATTGCACAAGTTTGCCAAGGCTCATTCAGCCATCTGACACCTCCTCCATGTGGCTCATTCACTTGGGAGCCAATGCTACTGCTCTAGGAACAAGCTAGAGAAAGCCATAAGAAACAGCAAGGCTCCTGAAGTGACGATGAGAGAATCAGAGCCTCAGCTGGCGTTCTTATCAATCCCATCGGAGAGGGTAAAAGCCTGAGCAAGGACAGACACATCCTGGAGATAAATATATGGCTATACAGATGGTGCAGCTTAGAGGACTTGGGTTTCCTGAAGGGGGGAGGAGGTATTCATAATAGGGTCATAAGAGGGACGAGAAGGAAATGACTGAATCAGTTGTAGATATGTGTAAAGCATTTTGCCTTATATGATGCAGGATGCACATGTTCACTCTGAGATCTGGAGTCTGGTGGGAGACAGACCTGTTGAAAGTCTCCAGGGTAATAACAGAAGGAGGAAAGGGCATCTTTGGGAAAGAAACACAGCAGGACACAAAGAATGCAGAGCAGGGTATATTTAATTTAATTTTAGCATTTTAATAGTTAGGTATCTAATTTAAACTAGTCATGTAGACTCACATTGCAATCAGTCCCTTCCACCTGTCTTGGACTGCTGCTTTACGATGGGAAGAATTGCCCCTGGATGAATCTGTCTCTTTACATAGACTATGGAGGAAACCTAGATAGCAAAGTGTCTAAGATAGTTGAAGTCCGATTAAATGATTATTATTTAAACTGTAAATGTTGTGAGAAAATGCTGAGTGGAAATCAAACCTCTTTTCCACTTGATTCCAATCAAAAAGGAGAAAATTATGGAAAATGAGGAGGGGCAGGCAACTTCAAGGAGAATGATCAGTGAAGTGGCAGAATTGATAATTCTTCGAATTGGAGGAGGAGAGAGCAGTGGGAAAAAGGACAGTGGGCTTCAGGAAAACAGATTTTCATAACGCAGAGAAATGATCGGTAAGACCTAATAGGAAATACAACTATAGGAAACAGAGTCCAAGGGAGGTGGCAGGTTCTTAAATAAAGGCACAAGAGAGATGAACAGCAAAGTCAGTATAAGGAAGAACAGCCATCTCCAGGACTGATTTAACGTTCTAGTTTAGGGGTCCAATACCATATTCAGCAGCCTTGCAAATCAGAGCGGAGGAGACTACTTTCACTCCCTCACAAGTTTCTTCATCCCTGGCCTCTTAGTTTCCCTTTAGTTGTAATGAAAAATAATTTTAGTTATAAGCTCCACCTCAAATTCTCCTTAATAGCTAATACCTGAACTTAACAGTGAGAGGCTAAACTCAGATTAGCTCTTCAGTGCTTCACTCTTAAGAAACAAATGAATATAAAATAAAAACTGGACCAATTGCTAATGACAAGCGTGAAGAATAACATAAACATGAAGTGGCAATATCAGAAAGACCAAAACACAGGATAATTTCAGTACAGTTGTTCCAAAACAGTAACAAGAAAAAGAGTAACAAGAAAGCATTCTGTTATTTTTTAAGTAGAAAGATCTAGTCTTCTGCTTAATGGAGAGGGAAGGCTAATGACGGATGTCGCCAATGGATCTGAACTGTTTTATGTTTTCCTGGCTTTAGTCTTCACCAACTGTGATTAGATAGCTAACACAATTAACATCAATGTCAAAGAAGTACGAAGTCAGCTGGCACTGAAAAAGAGCAACTTGGGGGTTATCTAAATAAGTTAAAGGGTTTCAAATGATTTGATACCATGTTTAAATTCTCCTCAGAGTACTTAGGACACTGTCTAAGGCACTACCAGAAAATCTAGTGATTATGGAGGTTAGCTGGGCTCCAGAAGACTGAAAAGATAAAATACAGTGTCATATGTATAAAAAGGGGGAATGGAATTCTCAGGCATTTATGGACCAGTGGAGCTTAACTTCAGCTCTAGAAAGACACTGGAATAAATAGAAAAGATTGTAAGCATTCAACTTCGAAAAGAAAAAACACTGTCAAGTCCATTGATGAAAGGCCTTTGATGACAGAATAAAAGGCTGTGTGGATATGAAAGAAGAAATTAATTTGACATATCTTTGTCTTTTAAGCTTTTGACTTTGTCTTGTATCCCAATTTCATAAACAGGGTAGGAATATATGGTTAAAATAAATGGGTGCACAGAATTAAATGAGAAAATTAATCCCAGTGTTTAGTACTAGCTGTTCATCAACATCAGGCTGGGAAGATGCATAAAGATGGGATCTATAAGGTTCTGTGGTTGGTACGGTACTCTCCAGTATCCGCATTAAATAACTTGGGCAGCAGAACTGGAATATGTTTCTGAAACCTGAGATTGTGCCAACCTGGAATTGCAAATATATTAGAGGGCAGGATAAGAACTCAAAATTACCTTGATAAAGTGAATACATTCTTGATGTCAAGAATGACATTGAGAAATTGAATAAATGACATGCAATAAATGGGACACAATTCAACAAGGATTTGTGCAAATCATGGCACTGTAAGAAATAAACAAAGGTGAAGCACAAGTACAAGAAGTCAACTGGTTGAAGAAATCCCACCAAAAAAGCTCTTTACGCTGTGGTGGATAACATGCTAAAGATAAATTGATGGTGACATACATTACAAAAGGGCTAACATTGCACTGGTGATAATAAGAATGTGGAAGATGTGATGGAATTCCTTCCACTTAAAACAAAATGTGACTTCAGCCAGAGCTCCATTCTACATGTGCCCCTGAAAGACAGAGCACTTCTGGAGAGGGTCCAGAGGTCAGTGACAATTCTGATCAGAAATTTGAAGACAAAGACGTAGCAAGGAAACTTGAATTAATTGCTTTGGGGGCTTTGGGTTTGTTTTTGATATTTAAATGTAAATAAAAGAAGTGGGGGAGAGACTTAAAAGCAGTATTCAACTATACCAAAGTTTAATGAAAAGGAGAAATAAATGTTTGGTTCTAGATGTTTTGGATTTTCATTTTTTCACTCACACTGGAGGTAGAACAAGTATGGTGGGCTTAAAATTGCAGCAGTGGTAATTTGCATTATTTTTTCTCACTGAAAGGAGAGGGAAGCACAGATTAGATATTGCCAACAATGATTATAGAATCCTAAAAGTTTGTGGACCCAGCTAAGCAAACAGGTATTACACACAATAAGCAGGTAGGTAGAGATTTTGCCTTAGGTTTAGGCCGTTTGGATTATTTCTTTTAGGCTCTTTCCCACATAATTTCTTTGATTCCATAACTCTTACTGGATCCTGTTCTTTCCTTCTGAGGGAACAGAAATGATTGGGAGCAATTTTAATCTCTTTTTGTTGCTTCAATCCTGTTATCAGTTACTGGAAATGGTATCCATTTTGAGAAAGATAAATGTGGAGAAGAAAATATGAGAAATAGTCATGACATTGGGATTACTATCTGCTCTGGAAGGGTGCAAGATCTGCAATGGACGTAACTACTGCTCCTTTGAGAAACTTTGCTCTCGCTTGCAGATGAGACTCACTGTAAAGCATGCGGTTATTCCAAAGGAACTGAGTTATCCATGAGCCTAGAGTTAGAGAGCTATTTTTAGATATCCTTCATTTAGACTATAGCCTATCTTGAAGGCTTTGAAAACACCGTAGAGCTTGGAAGACAGTTGTGTTGCTGACAGATTCATATTCTGGTGTATGGTATGAAGTTAGTCCTTTTGGGGAGTGAAAAAGGCATAAATAACTTCCCGTTCCTTATCTGTCAGGTAGAGCATTCTTTCACCAGCAGGGTATGACTGAAAGTTTTACCCATGAGCACTTCTGCTTGAAATCTTTGCACATAAGTCAAAAATTTTTTCATCTGGGAAAATAAAAGAAGAGGCCTACACTCATTTTTAAATACATACAAAATAATAATAAAAAAAGGGAAAAAAAGATGCAACAGGAAAGCATTTCCTTTCAGCTCTTTGTATAGTGGATTTTGTCTCATAAATTCTAATGTAAAACGTATATGACAAGCCCCTAAAAATGTAATATTTACCTTCAAATTGTGTGCTATAGAAAAAAAGAAATTATGCTGCTTCCTTGATTTAATAAAGTCTATTTCTTGTTTTATGTAAAAAATAAAGAAACAAAGGTAGTCTCTTTTATGATAATAAATATATAAAAATTAAATTTCAATTCTAATTACTGTGCAACTGTCTTACCTCTCTCCTTTTTAAATACATATCTTAATCATATAGTTTCATCATTACTAATGGCAATTTTAATTTTTCTCATGCATGTATGGGAAGAATTTGTATTTCAGAGTGGGATGAATTGATTTTGCTTATGTACTCCAAGAAAAACAAATTTTAAAAAATAATTAACAGACAAGACACCAAAGAGACATTTTTATGTACCAAGAGATCTATCATTATATCAAATTATTTCTAACACCTAACTGCCCTAGTCAATTTACATTTATGTACTAGCTCAGGAGGGAAAACTCAAATAAAAATAAGTCTTCAGCGGTCCCTGTAGGTAGTTGAACTTTTTCTTCTAATTTCATGTGAAACGTGGGAATATACCATAGGGCCTCATAGATTTTTTTGTCAAATATTTATTATCAATTCTATCTAATGCAAATTTAACATTCAGGAATTAAAAAAAAAAAAAAAAAGAAAACTTGATTTATAAAAGACAGGATTTTTTTTTTATTATGTACACTTTTTTATGTGCATTGGAATTTTAAAGAATTTATTTTAGGAATCTTTTCAGGGGACAAAAATTTTCATATGTCTGTTCTATAAAATTACATGAGGCTTAGTCTAGGATAGATCAGGCAGTGATTATGTTCATCCAGTTTTTACCATGTTAGAGGAATAATGATCCGTACCTTTACTATTCATTTCAGCTGAGAATGTCTTGCTTTTCGAGAGTGGTGTGTACTAGAACTGAACACTGGTTCCCTTAAATGTTGTTTCTTCCTTTGGAAAGCTGCAAAAACAGACCTCAGCTACTTTTCTTCCTGGCAAGGTTGTTCAGTGCAAATAATCAATGCCAGTAAAAGCCAGGTAAGACAGCTTAAAGTTGACTTCAATTTTTTCTTACTCATAGGACCATCACAATAAGAAAGACTATGCATTAACTTGTCTGAATAAACTGTACACTTTGTAACGCACAAAGGTCTAGAATGGAGACCACTTATTTTACATTATTTTTGCACTATCTCAGTGACATTGCAAGGAAAGCATGAGGATGATACAATCTCCATAAGGTCACTGTTTGATAAAAATCTCTGTAACAAAACTTGAGAAAGATATATATGCTAGTTGGGGCACTTCAGAGAGAGTGTGGAACAGCAGGGAAACTGTTCCATGTGTCCATGTCTCTCGGGCAGTGTCAGTGGTTCTAGAAGTCTTCTGAGTGCATTAAGAAGATTTCTGCTTCCAGGTTTCTAGAGTGACTGACCTAAAATTAAGGCAAAATGCTGAGCAAATAAGAAATTCTGGGCACTTCCATCCACAGAATCACACATCCACAGAATCACAAAACTGTTGAAGCTGGAAGGCACCTCTGGAGGTCACCTAGTCCAAGCCCCTGCTCAGAGCAGGGTCAGCTAGAGCAGGTTTCTCAGGACTGCGTCCTGTTAGGTTTTAAATATCTCCAAGGATGGAGACACCACAACCTCTCTGAGCAACCTGTTCCAGTGTTCAATCAGCCTCATATTAAAAGAGTTTTTTTTTCTGATGTCTAAACAGAATTTTCAGTATTTCAATTTGTGCCTGCCACCTCTTGTCCTCTCACTGGATACCACTGAGAAGAGTCTGGTGATGTCTTTTCATCAGGTATTTAGATACATTGACAAGATTGCCCCTGAGCCTTCTCTTATCCAGGCTGAATCAGCCTTTCCTCATATGTCAGATGCTCCACTCACTTCATTATCTTTGTGGTCATTCACTGGGTCTGCTCCAGTATGTACATGTATCTCTTGTACCGGAGCTCACTGTACTCTCAGAACTGGATACAACACTCCACATGTGATATTCAGGGCTGAATAGAGAGGAAGGATATCTTCCCTTGACGTGCTGGCAACACAGCCCTAATGCAGGCCAGGATGTTGTTCACCTTTGCCATGAGGGCATATTGTGGGCTTATGGTCAACTTGGTATCCAACATAACCCCCAGGACTTTCTCTGAAAAGCTGCTTTCCAGCTGGTTGGTCCCCAGTGTGTCCTGGTGCATGGGGTCATTCCATCCCAGCTGCAGGTCTTGGCATTTCCCTTTGTTGAACTTCATAAGGTTCTTGTTGGACCATTTCTCCAGCCAGTCGGGGTCTCTTGGAATTGCAGCACAAGCATCTGGTGTATTAGCTACTCCTCCCAACTTCACAGCCACATGGACATAAGCTGATGCCATTGATTTACGTGCAGTATTGGTGTTTCTTCTTAACACAGAGACATACATACACACAAACATAGATATTATGCACTAGAATATATAGAAGAGGCACATACACAGTTGGACTAGATGATCATTGTAGGTCCCTTCCAACTGAAATGATTCTGTTCTGTTCTGTTCTATATATGTGTTGGGGGGTGTGTATACATATAAACACACATATTGATATCTACATAAGTATATCTTAGGTGAGATAGAGGAGTTCATGGGGTGTGAACAGATTTTAGGTAGCTGAATCTCATATTAAGCACATTTTAGAAAGTATCAGTCCCAGTCATATTCTACAGACAATGGAGATAAATATGCTTATGGACAGTGATCCCCCCCAAAAATCTGATCACCAGCGTGTGCCAAGCACAACCACAGGGACAGCACACACCAACACCTTCCTAGTCCTATCAGTTCTTCAGAAAGTCTGGAGATTGCTATACATAGTATCATGGTTCATTGAAGCAAACACACACTGTCTGTCATCCAACTGAGCCAAACATACCTACCTTGACAGTAAACCGTCGGGAAGATGGCATTAAAATGCCTCTTTGCCTCTACCCAGGGCAATGTGAAGGCAAAACCCTTTTTAATAATTCTCTGCACAGCAAGAATTGTGCAAGCTGTTGGGGTCAGATATTCAAAATTCAGAAGTCAGTCCCACTTTGATAAGCATTTTAATTAAATGGTGCCTAAAGGTGAGCCGACTTTCTTGAATGTCCCTTATTAGGACATTCCAGCTAACACCGAATCTACAAAAAAGCCGTACTTAATGTCCTTAGTAAAAGGGTTTTCACGACGTAGCCAGAGCAGGAAGTAAAGGCTGGGCTTACATAGAAGCAAGCGGACGATTAGACTGAAAAAGATTTAGAGATGAGATTTAGGCAGAATGGACAGAAAAGATGTAGATGGGTAGACACAGTGCAGAGATGGAGAGATGAAGAGATAGATGCAGCAGATAGATTCTCATGAAATAGTCTTTCCGTGTTTGGTGTGCAGCTGCATAGCACCTGCCTGACATTTACAGCAGATAGCTTTTATTCATTTCATGGGATATTCATCAAAATGTGGTTGAGAGATGGAGAAAATTCCAAGTATGTGTCATCACTTTACTGGCTTGTGCAGCTGTTTCCTAAAGCACACAATGATGTTGTGTTGTTAAGGAAATACACTGTCACCCTGCTGAACAAATAAAGCATTTAGTTTTATTGAGGAACATTACAATAATGATGGGAGATAATAGACTAAAAATACTGTTTATTCAGTGAGAATGGACAAAAACTTTACTGTCCATGAAAGAATCACTTCATGTACAGAAAATAAAAATTGTGTGATTTATTTAGCTAATAATAATTAATTCAAGCTACCTTTTTAATAGTACTGGTGTAAAATACTTACTGACATAAGCTTTGATCAAGGATAAGAACGGGCAAGCATCCTTAGCAGCAGAACTCATCAGAAATACCAGAGCTCAGGCTACTGGAACCAGACAGAGGACTGTATCTATCAAGTTTAACAGATAGCAAATAATTATGCTGGGAAACGAATAAGTCTAAGATAGATGGGGGGGTTGTTGTTGTTGTTGGGATATTGAATTCATAAATTTCTGATCATACCAAAGGCTTATGTTACCCTTTCCTGGGAATAAACCTGTGTTGATTTTACATCTCTTTTAAAAAGATGCTAAATATTTCTCAAATACTGATGCTTTTAAAAACATTTATTTAAGATATTTCCGATGATGATATTTCAGCCAAATTATCTAAGCCACAGCCCCACAGGATGAGACTGTTAATTGCATGGGACTCTTTTGCACAGGCAAACGTAGCCCAGTGTCACAACATTTTCTTCCTTTCTATTTTATTTCTTTAGATTTTGCAACCACTGCAGAAGAAAAAGAAACTCACCATAGTATTTACTTTCAGAGGGGCAGCTGAGACCCATTTTTTGGTCACAGCTTCATTTGTAATGATTCTTCACAGGTTTTTCTTATGTTTGAACCTGTGTTTTGAGGCTCTTGAATTCACATAAAAGCTCAGGGAAAAGACACAGTTTTTACATGGTTGGTATGTGTGACTGTGTGTTGGCCCAGACTGGACCGAAACTAGACTTAATTTCAATCAAGACCCTGTTCATGCGCTCCACTTGCTTCATCCTGAACCTATCACCAACCTCCCACACATCTGAGCTGCCCTTCTGGGAGAGTCACCAGAGAGCACCTTGCACCCTGCACTGCCCCGTGCTTGCTCAGTGGCGTTACTGCACAATATAATGACAAACCCCATCCTTGGGCTCAGGGCTTCCCTTGAGGGCAGTCTTGAAGTACACACAACCTACAACACAGCCATGGGACAAAAGCCAAAGTAACGCTGTACCAGCCCAGGATTACCCAGCAAACTAATACGAGCTCCCCTTGCATGGCCAAAGGCCGATGTGCAAAGGCAGGACACCAACAATATGTGACCTGCTACACCTGCCTGGCTGGAACAAAGGCCTGTAATGGTGCTGGGAGCCAGGAGAAATAAAAAGAGGAAGGCTTCTACAAGTGAGAGTGAGGGGAAAAATAGTGTTCAATAGATTTTTGATGTTTACTTATTTATTGCAAATCTAAAAAAACCTACGAAGAAGCTGCTGCAGAGGGCTGAATGCTGAACTACTGATGTAAGACCTCAGGACGATCTCTGCAATCACAGATATGGTGACATGCAGTTACTGAACCCGTCCAGGCCATCTGTGGTGGCAGCTGAAGAAGGGAGTTGAGATGCACTGTTGTAATTTATGGAGAAAGCTTCAGAGCTCCCTGAGAGCCCTCACTGTTCTAGAGGCAGCCCTAACCACTGCGACCACAAGCTTTTCTAACTTGAGCACTCGGTAGCATCCTCTCAACTAAAAGGATAGTGGATTCAATTCATAGTGCAAACTGTCCATTGAAGCCTCCTGCAGCTAAGTAAGGAACTCACGAGGGTTGGAACATTTTAGGCTTTGTCCTTTAGAACAAAGTTGTTAAACTATGACCTCATGGTGCCTCTGTCATTACCGTGGCCTAGATCCAAAAGCAATTGAAGTCAACTCCTATTGACTTCAGCGGGCTTTGGAAAAAGCCCTCTTCCACTTCAGCACAAGGCTATTTTTAATGAATCAAGACAGCCTCATCAGAATCCGTTTTGGCCTTTAAAAACGAAGTGTACTGTTGCACTGGAACTGAAAGTCTCATCGTGATGCTTGGCTATGATATCAGGATGGAAGGGGAGATAAAAGCCCTTTTCTTGCATCAAGCTGCTCCTGCTGGAGCTGCCTTTTTCTTGTTTCTTGTTGCTAAAATAGCAGTACTATTGTTTGCTTTTATTGGTCTCATCTTTTGGGATTTGGAAATCCCTTCTAGGGGAGAGCAGGGCAACCTGCACGCACACACATACAGACACACCTGTCCTGTGTGCTCATTGCTGTCTGTATTTCTGCAGAGATATTTTATCTTCGTTGTCTACAACTCACTGGTTCAAAATAAATTTATTCAAAATAAATTTTTTACTTATTTATAATCCAGGACAGATTTCCCAGAAGAATCCACTATCATATTGCTCTGTGCAAGCACTTTTTCCATTCCTTAAACATGTAGCAGAACAGCTTTCATACTGCTTTTTGTGCTCAAGGGAGATTTTTTTACTTTATTGCCTTTATTTTTCATAGTGTGTTGTCCTGTCTTAAAGGATCAAACAATTTCATTGTAACATAAACAGGAGATACTGATTAAAAAAAGAAAAAAGAGGGGTAAAAAAAGAGAGAATTCATTTGTTACTATGTTACTCCAGAGCAGTTCCCCCCCTAATTTAAAAAAAAAAATAAAACAAACTAAAATAACTGGATTTTTCAATCATATCTCTATCACATTATGATGTGTTACAAGCAGTGATAGCTTGCATTCAGACAGTAATTAATGCTAGATGTTGGCTGTCATATGTATAAAAGAAGAAAATCCCATTTCATAAGTAAAATATAAAATTGAAGAATGATCTCTGACCTGATATTTCAAAATCTGAATAACTTCTTAGGTTCCTATGTTTTATAATATTCGTTTCATAAAAATGCATTGTTCTAAATCAGAATGAGAACACATTTCAACATTACAATTTCTTATTCAAAATTAATTACAAATTTCAGCGGGCTCTGAGCTATGAGATAAGTGGAAGGTAAGAAGACCTGTATTTCAAGATGAAGGGTCTTTGTCTTGCTTAATATTAATAGAACTCATAAGAGGAAATACTCTGGGCTTTCACTGAGCTCTGTGGATGGAAGTCGCTATAGAAGTGGAAAGTGTTGTTATTAAAAAGAAAAACAGCGATTTCAGGTCCTGAGCCAAAATGAGCCAGGATATGGAAAGAGCCCGATCCAAAGCCCTCTGGAGTCAATCAAAGTCTTTCCGTTGCTTGCTGTGGAACTTGATTCAAATTGTGAATTTCTCATGGTGACATCTGCGCGTCCATCATTGATGGATGTGGTGAAACAGTGCTGGAGACGATCACAGATAGATGCCATTGCTGCAAAATGACAATTTCCTGGCTTTGTGTAGCATTTCTTCAGTTTTTCATGCCATTCTTTGAATGTCATCATTCATCTGTTTCCCATGGCTCCTTTCTGTTTCCTACTTTGATTTATTTCTCTCTCTCTTTTTTTTTCTTTCACAAGATAAAGTAATAACATATACAATCAGATGTAAAACATTATTTTGGAATATGACCAGTCAGACTTTAAATTCTGTTTTATTCTGTAGTGTTTTGTTTCTTTGCAACTATTGAAGTTGCCTTTTTCATTCCATACAATACAATACAGGTAGGAAGGGTGGAAATAAAGTATTGCATTTGTGACAACCTGAAGAATAACACCTTCACTCCTTTCCCACGTGAGATTAAATTATGAGTCACATCTTTTCCTGCCACTCCTCCGTATGTAAATTCTGCTGCTATCTTACATTAGAAATATGCAGGAAAAATGAAAGTGCAGCTGTCTCCTTGCTTTTCACCTCATAGGAAAACACATTAATAGGATTTTGTTCCATTGCTTTGGGAGTAGGGGAGAGTTTAGGTCCAGCTGGGGTCTACCAAACACGTGCAATATTGTGTGAGATCAATCTGTGTCAGGCTTGCATGAACACTACCAAGCCTGACTACTGGTCCTCAGTGCACGTATTGTTCTGCAATATAATTGTCCAGCTCCTAGCTAGCCCAAAGGGACTAAGGAAGAATATAGTACACACCTGGAAAACAGTAACTTGCCAATATGTCCCTGGGAATGTTATCTTCACTTTGATCTACACAAAGTGGGAGCAGGAACAATTTGGTTTTGTGCAGTATGGATGTGTAGGTTTAGAAAGGGTCTCTCGATTCCGGAAACACCATGGTATGACAGGCTTTTGCGAGATGATTTCACTCCACTGAAACAATAAGAAGACAAAGAGAGTAGAGATTTAGTCTATTGACTTCCCAAGTAAGTCTGACTTGGCAAACAGCACTGCCTGCTATTTCTTTCCCTTCATAAAAAGCTTTCCTTAAGCACCGCAGCCGATATCTGCAAAGACAGCAAATCTTGACTCCAAGCAAAGAAGTATTTTGTTCTGTTTTAAATCTAGTCAACCTGGCACAGCCAGTGTGCCAAACTGTCCTACTGTTTGGTTATCAAAAAGAGAATAAAATTATTGAATGTGTCTACATCAGATCTTACTTTCTGGACAAGTAAACTTGCCTTCTATTGCAGGTTTGACATACCCTTTTCTCAGTGTCCTTTTGCTTCTTTAGCTCTCTTCACTCCCAAGCTTTTGTTGAAACTATTTCAAAGCCAGAGATTTTGTCCTCTTATTATCTTTTTTCAAAGCCTCTGTGAAACTGAGCGCACTGCACAGGGTGGTCTGTCCTTTCGTTGTCACTGCCTTTATTGCGAGCCTTTAGAAGGGCAATAAAAAGCCTCTTCCACTTATTAAGCAAGACTTCACCTCTTTTGTTCACAAACAGCCACTTACTAATGACAGGAATACCTGCACCCCTGTAATAACGTGAAGCAGCTGCTGGGATAGACTCAGACTCGGACTCTTTCTTCCATGTGCTATCTTGAGCATTTGCTGCCAGGGAGCAGGGTTCGGTGGCCTTCCTGAATTATAAAATACCTTAGGGGCCAGTTCTGTTTAAAATCTTTGTCAATGTTCTGAACGAGGGGATTGAGTGCACCCTCTAAGTTTGCAGATGACACCAAGTTGGGCAGGAGTGTTGATCTGCTTGAGGGTAGGAAGGGTCTACAGAGGGATCTGGACAGGCTGCATCGATGGGCTGAGGCCAATGGTATGAGGTTCAACAAGACCAAGTGCTGGGTCACAACAACCCCATGCAGTGCTACAGGAGAAGAGTGGTTGGAAAGCTGCCTCGCAGAAAAGGACCTGGCGGTGTTGGTCGACAGACAGCTGAATATGAGCCAGCAGTGTGCCCAGGGGGCCAAGAAGGCCAACAGCATCATGGCCTGTATCAGAACTAGTGTGGCCAGCAGGACTAGGGAAGTGATTATCCTGCTGTACTCGACACTGGTGAGGACCCACCTCAAATACTGTGCTCTGTTTTGGGACCCTCACTACAAGAAAGATGTAGAGGTGTCAGAGCATGTCCAAAGAAGAGAAACAAAACTGGTGATGTGTCTCGAGCACAAGTCTTAGGAGGAGTGGCTGAAGGAACTGGGGTTGTTTAGCCTGGAGAAAAGGAGGCTGAGGGAAAACCTTATTGCTCTCTACAACTACCTGAAAGGAGGTTGTAGCGAGGTGGGCGTCAGTCTCTTGTCCCAAGTATCAAGCACTAAGACAAGAGGAAACAGCCTCAAGTTGTGCCAGGGGAGGTTTAGATTGGGTATTAGGAAAAATGTCTTCACTGAAAGGGTTATCAAGCATTGTAACAGGCTGCCCAGGGAGGTGGTTGAGTCCCCATCCCTGGAGGTACTTGTAGATGTGGCACTTAGGGATGTGGTTTAATGGTGGACTTGGCAGTGTGAGGTTTACAGTTGAACTCAATGGTCTTAAATATCTTTTCCAACTTAAATGATTTTAAGATTCTGTGTTTTCCCAGAGGTGCCACCATCTTGGCTAATGGGATTGGCTCTGTCCTGTGGTGGGGCTGTTGGAGCCAGTTGGAACCAGCTGCTGAGGTGGTTGAGTCCCCACCCCTGGAGTTATTTAAAAGATGTGTAGATGTAATGCTTAGGTACATGATTTAGTGGTGGACTTGGAAGTGCAAGGTTATCAGTTGGACCTGGTGATATTAAAGGTCTCTTCCAACTTAAACGATTCTATGATTCTGTAGTGACCTATCTAAGTGTCTGAACACACCTCTGAACTTTCCTGGAGGTTTGCCGTAGGTGCTACTTGAATGTTTATTGATAACACTAAGTCTTATCATGGATTTAGAGTTGGACAGCAGAGTTTGGAGAGGTTTCAGGAGGTCCCAGTCCATCACCAGAATGCCCTTCCTATGAAATATTTGTCCAATCTGTTATTAAAACCTCTAACACTGGAAACCACCAAAAATTCTGAGCCTGTTCTGGGGCTTCACTAACTTAGCCACTAGTAAATCTTTGTTTCTAGCCTCATTCTCCTTTTTTTCAGGCTAAAGCCACTGTTTACCCATCCACTACAGACAGAACATGCCTCAACCAGCCAGCATCTCGCTCTGCAGAAAAGAAAGCAGCTCAAGCATTGCAGGACAGCATGCTATAGTGGGAAAACGTGATAGTAAATGACCACAAAGCCCTGTCAGGCGAATTTTGACGTAATCTTTGATTTAGCAATATAAAGTACATATTTTCAAATGACTCCATAACTCCTGGTTCATAACACAGAAGATTACAGTTTAGGTTTTCAAGGGCTGAATACCTGCAGATGCCTGTAATTGGCTGGAGGGTGACCAGTTTTCAAGAGGACACTCAACACCTACCCAGCTGTTAGGACTGTCCAAATTGAAGAGAGCTAAAGAAAGCCCTCGCTTTTGTCATACAGCCAACGTAGTCCTCCTCAAATGCCACATATATTTCAGCAGCCGAGTAGGCTGCTAACTGCAGAACCCCCAAAGCACTCAAATGACTCAAAATAAACTATTTTTATTTTAATTCTGTTCCCCAGGACCTTGTCACTTTGAGTTAGGAAGGGACTTAGAGTAAAATAAAATAAAATAAAATAAAAGGAATAGGTGTTTTGTCCTAGATCTTACTACTCCAGAAATAATCTTATTGGTCATGGCCCTTCAGATTTAGGAGATTATGTTTTCAAACAAAAGTGCATCTAGGATGTAAGCGTGAGCCTTGAATTTAGCCAAAATACACTAAAGAGTAAGACTTGCCAAAAATACGTTAATGGCAACAGCAAGAGAATTTAGTTTGACTTGCATTTTTTGAACTTCCTTTTCATTAATAAAATACCATTTTGGCCTATCAAACTGCTCAGAAACAGACAAATACTTGTGTTAAGCAAGTCCTAGAGAATTACACCAGATGAAGAACTATTATTTAGCACATTTTTGAATAAGAAAAGATCAAAGCATTCATCCTTCATCAGGATTTTTGAATTTAACACACCCATCTATTTTTAAACTGATGAATTGCTCTAAAAACAAAGATCAGTCAGAAACAATAAACCAAAGGGGACTATAGACTACTTATAAATATTCAAAGTGAAGACATATGACTTCTGACATCAGCGCTCTGTGGTTATGCTGGAAGAAATACACAGAAACTAGAAGAGAACAGAAAGAAGGAATATTACCTGAGATGATATTGATTTAAACTGTGAATGTCCCGAAACGGATCTTTTTATATATGGGCTACATCTGGATATGTGAAATGGTGAACTGCTAGCTGGAAAAAGCACACCTGCTTACCTGATGGGTATAAACAACAATAAACAGAAGAGTCGCAAAGATGGCCCCATGTGTTTTAGGTGAGTTTAGGCAAGTCTGTTTCACGGAGAGCTCAGCTGACTGTTTCTAATCAGAGTTCAGAGCAGAAGACACAGAAGTTTAACCATTTGCCATTTTTACTCTTAAATCAAATTTGCTTTGCTTTCCCGTGTATGGCTGTATCAAGTTCACTGTTTCCACTTACTCCAGTATCGGGCATTTCCCTCAGGAATCCAACTGCTGAAATACACAGCGTGGGCAATACTCTGTTTTCATTTCCCAAAAAGGTTTCTAGACTTTTTTTTTCCTTTTTCACAGAAGTAACACCTGAAAACAGCAAGTGTATCCTCTCAGCTCAGAAACCAGAATGGGAACCAACCTCCGTAGTAAATAGTCAGGAACAAAACCCTCTAACCAGTCCCACAAATACGAACACACAAAAGAAAACAGAAATAAAATTATTTCAGGAAGTTTAAGCAGCTAAAAGTTATTCATCTCAGACTGCAATTTTGCAGTGACTTCAGCGACCCTTCTGCTGGCTGCTGTGCCTGTGCGTTTTCACTCTCCACTTCGCTGGACCTGGGGCACACTGGACTAAATTAAAACTTACGACCATGGCAATGTCCTGCTAAATGAGCATGCGGAAAAGGATCCCATAAGCTCCAGTGTTGGTTCTTGGGAAGGGAAGAACCAAATGACTTTTGGAGGGAAGGTTCATACCAGCCTTCAGTCAGGCTGGCTTGGCTACAAGGAAACGAACCCCGTGCTTCTTCAACATGAATGGACTGAAACAGTGAGCAGTTCATCTCATCTCATCCCTCTTAGACACCAAACCTAGAGACAAGCCTAAATCTCATTGTCACCTCTGAAGGTAACAGTTTCTTTCCATTGAATGTAATGGGAGACTTTGCTATCTAACTTGTAGACATCCACTTTGGATGAAATAAAAAACTGCAAGAATCAGGGTGAGAAACTCAGTTTTGGGCTCCTCACTATGGCTCTGTGAAAGAAATGAACGAATAACTTGGCAGAGCAATAGAAATGAAGCACACCAAATGTAAATACTGGGAATCTATATGTATGTATGTATGTATGTAAGAGGGAGAGAGAAAAAAAGACTTTGAAGAAATAAGGCTGCCTTGCAAATCTCTATTTCTTGTAAACACATTTTCACTGTCGCCATCTATATCCCAGTCCCCAGACTGAAGTGGGATGCAAACTTGCTGGGTTATGGCAAGGTTTTGTTGCTTGCTACTTGACCACTGCTAGAGCCACCACTGCTGTTTTTTGTTGCTTTTTAAAATCAGAAGTTTCTCCAGGGTATTTAAGGAGTTGCCTGCTTGGTAGAATGGAAGTAAAAGAAAGAAGATGCTGAATAATATAAAACAAGTGACTTTGTGGTTGCCTTTTGGGTCCGTTTCTCGATTGGCCTTAATGTTTGCTTCAAACACTTAATACAACAACATGGTCTTAGAAACCAAGGATGGGAAAATCAGGGCCAGAAACTTTGCAAAGGTGGTATGCAGACACATTATATTGGAAAGACATCGGGACCCTATCAGCAGGGCCAGCACAGGTGGGGATCTGAAAGCCGAGTCTCCTACAAAAGGCAGCAGTTCCCAGCTGTGGCTCCTGAGGGGTGTGAACCTCTCATCAATGGCACGTTGTCTGGCTGAGATGCAGTGCCTCTGGCTCCCATCAACTTCCCACCAGCATGCTTAACCTCTGCTTTGGGCAGGAAAAATGCTGACTGGCACAACACCCTTGAAAGGGTTCCAGTCCCTGATTTCAGTCCACCTTCTGCCAAGGTCAAATTCTTCTCCATTTCCAAACTCATTTCATTCAGTTTTATCCTCTGTGGTTGAGAAGAGTTTCCCATGGACATCTTTGAAACCGCTTCATCATTCTTTATAGCTACGTAATTCTTAGTAAATGTTAAGCAATGAAATGCTAAAATTACAGTACCACAAGGTTTGGTTCTTGAACTTGCCCTGCATGAAGATGCAAAGTGCCCCCTCTTTGGTGAGGCGGGCGGAGTGCTGGACGAAGGCAAGTCTATTTGGGCTCAGCCAGGTGGGAGTGCTGCTGCCCCTGAGGGAGCGTGTCCTGCCACCAGTCCACGCTTGAGTAGATTTGCACAGCGGGTGCAAAGTAACCCTCATACGCACTTTTCTACACAGATGGTTTATCAAACACAGTAAGAACAGTCTTTTACACAGATACTCTATGAAATAAAGTATGTATGGTTTTTCACACAAACATTTTGCACCTGCTTAATTTGCATTTGGTGCTCTTTTTCGTTTCACTTATACTTGCATGTTAGAGTTCGTTGTGGTTTTTTCTTTTTTAATATACTGCTGTTTGTTTCTCTTTTTTATTTAAATACAGTATCCTCTTGTACTCTACTGGACACCTTTCCCTTGACTCTTTGTCGGAGCCTTTGTCCTTGCCCCACTATGAATCTGCTCTGCCAAGTTTTCAGCTGACATAACATTGCTCATATCCAGGAAGTTCCCGGGCTCCTACTGCTTTCCCACTCCTGGTTAACTACGGATTAAACATACAGACTCTCTTCAGCTGCCTGCGAGGTCTCACTGTTTTGCTAACTGGGACCACATTTTTCACAAGTGGCAATTTGGGAGCGTGCTCCTGGGAAAGAGGGGTTACTGGTACACGTCAGTCATCTTCACCACCGCTTGCCAGTCCATATGGGAAAAACCTGGGTCTCATTATCTCCGTGCATAAAAGAAACACAGTCATTTAAAACAATATCCAAAATAAATGGCAATAGTCGTTTGTGGAATTATCTGAAAACATGCTAGAGCAATTCAGATGCTATAAATCCTCCAGTATCATCTGTGGCTATAAACGGTGCTGGCTGCAGGCGGTACGGATACAAAACACAGAAAGAGCCACAGTAAGAGAGCCACAGCTACAGCACTGCTCCTCAGAGTAACTGAGGACTAGTAAATCTGTTTGTTTCCTTGTCTCTTACTCACTCTCCTTTAGCCTCCCAGGTTTCTTCAGAAAGCTGATCCTACAGGGGTACCACACAACAGAATGTCTCCATCCTCCGTCTTGGGGAAGTGTCTACACCCCCCAAATATTTCTGTTGAAGAACTGAGTGAGTAACTTTCCTTCTTCAAAACGCAGCTAACAGAGTCTTTGTTCATCTCTTTGATGCTCCATATGTGGAGACAAGAGGAATCAGGAAAGGTGCCTGCACTTCTCTCATACATCTGGTAAGTGGATCAATTCTCCAACACGCTGTATGGAGGACACGTGTCAATGTGTTGTTCAGTGCTTGTTCCTACTTTTCCCACATGTTCTTCCTCAGTTGTTGCAATGAGTAGCTGTTGTTCTGACATAGAAATTAGTCACAATATTCAGAGATTAGTTATGCAATACCACCAATCCCCGATGCCAAAGTCTGGGGTGGCATTATCTTCTGGAACTTCTACTGTCATCAGCTCATCTAGTGCAATAACTCCTAAAAATTGTGTTGAGACCACGAAGGCAAATAAGGGTGGAAAGACTTATGATCAAAGTGCCCTCCAAGTAGCTCTGACTGTAGGCAAAGGCTTGAATGACAGTGATGCTCACAAGCCTGGTGCCTAACTCCTGAGGGATTATCAGCTTAGTTCAAGGTCTTCTCTTGCATTCTTCATGTAATCAAGAACTAAATGCACAGAAACACCTGAATATAGCCCTTTTTTTTTTTTTCCAAGATGGATGTATCTTTCCATTCCAATAAAAATTAACATTTCTCCTTCCATTTAAAAAGAAAGAGAATATCCTGCTTAGTCAACAGTAGGTTTTTTGTGGTTACCTGATACCTGGGACATGTAATTCAGGACTGACTGGGCACAAAGGAAATGAGCTGCCTGTGAAATATTTAATACAAATGGAAGAATAAAAAAGCAACAACTTGTTAGATTTATTATTTATTCAGAAGTCCTGCTTTCGGAGCTTGTGCTGAATCTCAGTTCTGGTTTTTATTTGTTTTGGTTTTTTTTATAAACACATTGATTCTGGTCTTCATAATTAATAAAAACTTGCAGATATGGATGCTTATGGTTCAAAAGCCACTTACGGACATAAAGAATCCAGAACTTCCTTTTTCTTTATGATTTAGGCCTTTACACCTCTCATGATTTTTGAGAAGCTGCCTCATAAATGGGTCGCTCATTCATCATATGCGGGTTATTTCTGTGTTACGCAGAACAGAGACTGCGGGAATCTGCTGCAGGGAAATCTCAGACTTCGCAAGCTCTCCAACCAGCTGTGGTCCCTTCACAGGACACACGGTACGTCTGTGGGTGGAACTGCAAAATAGCCTTGCTGGTACAGATTTGCAGAGCTGGCTTTCCAGGTGTAAGAATGTGATTTAATGGTTAGAAACTTGAATTTAGTGCTTTATATTGGAAAATGTATGCAATATATGACTCTCTAGCAATGCAGAGCAGAAAATGAAGAATTTGGAACTTTGTATTTGAATGAGCAAGTGAAACAACTGTTAGGCTGGAAAGCCTATTTGAATTTTCATTGAGTTCTCTTTGTGTACCATCAAAGCGTCTTTAAGGTTAAAGCATCATCGTATCAAGACAGGTACTGATGAACATTTCTCAGATGAAACACATTCTCATATCTGATTATTAACCCCATAAATCAAATCTTTTTAAAGAAATTGTTAACAGCAATGTTCGTTGAGCTGTTCCTATTATAAAGAGCATTCTTTATTTTACCCATAGTTTACTAAAGTTTAACAAAATCTGTTTCTCTTTAATCACTTACTATCTTTTTCTGCTTTTCAGTTTCAATCTTCTTTTGTGTCATATCTTTATATCAATTCAAATTCATAGTTTTCATTGGCAGGTTGCTACATGTTCAAATTAGTGACCACAAGATTTATTAACCAGAGAAAGAAAAATCCTTAGTAGCAAAGAGCACTATCGATATTGTTTTGGCAAAAATAAAATCACAAGGCCACGCTAAACCCACCATATAATGTAAGTAGAGGCCACCTTGCCTAGATTATAACTAATTTTGAATTCTTCCTGTTGCCATGACACCATGCATGAAAAGAAATAAGCCAGGCATTGTGCAGCGCTCAAGAGCTTGTTGGAATTTGGGGGTTTGTTTCTTATGTTTAAAATAGCAAGAAAATTCCATTTTAGTGAAACAAAAGTCAGCAGTAACACCAGAGAGGTTTTAAACTCTGAAGAGTGGGAGAGGGGTGGATGCCAGATATCTTTTGAAATCCTGCTCGTTGAAGGAAATAATAACAAGGACTCAGAGAAATTTGCTTAAATTGCCTGATTGTACTCGTGGCAAATCAAGTGATTATCGCCTTTTCTAATCTTTGTGGACTACCCCCATTTAATATTCCCCTGTGGCCACCCCCTCCCAGCTGCTTCAGGGGCAGCGATTAGCCAGAGCGCAGCACACAACCCACACACCCATCACACAAACCTTATGTTGAGTCAGTAGCTCTTCGCAGATGCTACGAGAGGGTGACTTCTTCAGGGAGAAAATACCTACTTTATACAAAGGACACACAGGACACTCTGGAGAGTAACGGAAATTTTTTTGGACTTCATGTTCTGACTGCTTTTATGGCCTTTAAAGAGATTATGATATTTTTCTGTAAACAGAAAAGGTTTTCCTTCCCCTACCAACACATTGAGAGCTCCCTGCATCCAGGAGCTTTTACAGTTCGTAGTGTTTCACACATGTGGTTGTTGAATTCTCAGAAACATAAAGCCCTATAAAACCCTTCCACTGGGGCATCGTTAGCAGTTTTATTGGCAAATCCCACCCAATGCCGCCTCCCGACTGAGACCAATAACTGCTGCTTGAAGCAAGACACCAGGAACACTGCAGCTGTCTCTGTGGGGCTGCTGCCCACCAGAATTTGCAGATGAAAAAAACCAGAGGAAAACGACCTGTCAGTGTTGGTTGATGGACAGCTGAATATGAGCCAGCAATGTGCCCAGGGGGCCAAGAAGGCCAACAGCATCATGGCCTGTATCAGAAATAGTGTGGCCAGCAGGACTAGGGAAGTGATTATCCTGCTGTACTCGACACTGGCGAGGCCCCACCTCAAATACTGTGCTCAGTTTTGGGCCCATCACTAGAAGAAAGACATTGAGGTTCTGGAGCATGTCCAAAGAAGAGAAACAAAACTGGTGATGTGTCTCGAGCACAAGTCTTAGGAGGAGTGGCTGAAGGAACTGGGGTTGTTTAGCCTGGAGAAAAGGAGGCTGAGGGAAAACCTTATTGCTCTCTACAACTACCTGAAAGGAGGTTGTAGCAAGGTGGGCATCAGTCTCTTGTCCCAAGTATCAAGCAGTAAGACAAGAGGAAACAGCTTCAAGTTGTGCCAGGGGAGGTTTAGATTGGGTATTAGGAAAAATGTCTTCACTGAAAGGGTTATCAAGCATTGCAACAGGCTGCCCAGGGAGGTGGTTGAGTCCCCATCCCTGGAGGTATTTAAAAGATGTGTAGATGTGGTGTTGAGGAACATGGTTTAGTGGTGGTTTTGGCAGTGTTAGGTTAATGGTTGGACTTGATCATCTTAAAGGTCTTTTCCAGACTAATCGATTCTATTCTATTCTATGGTCATCTATGAGTGGAGACAATTGTGAGCACTTCTGAGTGCTCCATGGTGCTGCGAGCCACAGCAAAGGAGCAGGCAGGCAGCTTCCAGCTGCTTTGCTTGAGTTGGATAGCAGCTAGAACTCCTCTGTGAGCTTCATATTCGAGTTGGAGTAAGGAAAGTCATAGTCCATCCAGCCAAAAAAAGTGTTGTAACCTTATTGAGCTGTGCTGACAGGCTGCACATTTGAGGTTGCCATCAAAAACTTTAAAGACCTTAAGTACTAAGTGTCCTGAAGGGTCATTAAGGTACCCTGTTATTTAAAGCAGATGTTGCTGGAACCTCAGGCGTTTCTCAGCTTCCTTTGCCTCGCAGCCACAGCCTCTGGCCAGACCCTGTGGCTCAGAAGGGGTTTTCTCAGGCACAATGGTAAAAGGGAGATGGTTGCACCCTCTTTGGGTTTCAAGAGAGCCCTGGGATGTCTCTAGAAGGACCAAGGATACTGCTTGCAGGCACTGTGGCTTTTTGCATTCAGTTTGTTTCCACAGACAAATGGCAGAGAAAATATGTGGGTTAATTGCCTCAGTGTTAGTGCACAGGTGAAGCTGACTCGGAGGGTCAGCTCTCACATAAGGCGCTCAGACTTTAACTCGGTCACAACCTCCCCTCTGCCTCCCTTACCAAGTCTTAGCTGTAAGGAGGTGCCACTAATTGCCTGCAGAGCCTGCAAAGCAGCACATCCTAAGATCACAAGGGAAAGAATAAAAAATTGCTGGTAAAGGTGATGCCACTAAGCACCAGACTTACCTATCTGTCACCACATAGGTCGTGGTGACAGAAAAAGGTGCCTCTCCCTTCTGCTGCTCTGGATCTCTCTGCTTTCCATTTCCTACCCTGGGAAGCAGTGGGATGGCCCCTGTGGACACGCGTCTTCCAAGGACCATTCTTCAACATGCAATGCTGCCGTGTCCCTAGAAACTATAACCTGCTGCTGGGAAGCCAGGGAACACTGCAAGCAGCACCGAAAGGCTGGAGGCATCCTCCACTGAGAAGGTCTTCAGTCTGTAGCCACCTGAGCAATGCTGAAGGCAGGGGAAATCTGCCGAACAACAGGCAGTGATACAGTGGAAGCAAAGTGCTAGCAGAATGGTAAGACACGCTGTACTACCCCAATCCTCTAATTGCACCATTTTGCATAAGATAATTGCGAGGTCCTAAAAGGGAAAAATGGATCCAGCTGAAAAACGGGCTCCAAACACATCCCTAACAGGCTGTAAATGGCATGAACCAGAAGTTTCCCAGGAGTCCCTGGAAGTTTGGCAGGGAGACGGTGGCAGCCGGGACAGCATATTACATTTTCTTTAAAAGTTAGTTTGTGTTAGTGTTAGCAGGATCCTGAAACATACCTTTAGAGCACAAAAAAAATACAAGAAACTAACTTTTCACTTTGCTTTACTCAGATATACTTGGAGAGCGAGGGGGAAGGAAGACACAGGAACATTGGAACATATATAAATAGAGTGAGGTGAAGGCAGAAGGACTCACAGCAACCCCCCGTTGCAGCTTGCCTCCCCTGCCAAACATGTTGACTGCTGAACGGATGGTTAGAGTTATTGTTTGGACAGTTGCATTGTTTCTTCTGAACATCTGTATTGAGGAACACAGATACGACAGCAGGCGTGGGTAGGAAGGGAGAACAGAATAATTTGGCTCAGTTACAACATCCGTCAATTATAAAATATAGAGAAGATGCAGTGTTATTAGCCAATACTTAATCTGTTCTGAAGCAACTCAATTTTAGTGTTCCCCCTTCTTCTCTCAGTGTGACTAATCAGTGCGCTCTGAACATGGCATTTTCAGAGAGACCTCTGGTTTGCACCTCTCATTTTACATTTGCAGATTGAAACATCTCTATGCTTATATCAGTTTTCTGAAAGTTCAAATACTTAGGCTTTTTCACTTTCAGAAAAGGTTTATATACTCTCAGAGAACAGGAGCAGTAACATATGTTAATATCCAGAGACTAGAACAGCCCCAGCAGAGTGTGCAGGCCCATCACAACATCGTTATTTTTAGCCATGATATCATTACAATTAACTCTGTGGAGGTTTGGAAACACAGACTTTAAAAGCTCGAGATAGAAATCTTGTTAATATGGATTTATGTGCAATACTCTTAAAGAGAGCCAGTGCTCATTGCCTGCGCTGGCGTTCAGAGACTGCACCCTGCTGGCTCACAGCAGCACCGCGTACCGCACGGGCTTCAAACACCCTTTCTGTGCGCTTTTCTAATGCATCGAGACGTCTATCCATGCTCCAGCTCAGGTATCCCTCACTCGACCTATAGCCATCACAGAAGTTACGGGATACTTGAACAAAATGAGTACGCTAATAATTACTGACGCGTGAAAATAAAGAAAGAAATGCTGCATTATGCTCATCTGCCACGGCAATTTTAAAGTGAAAGAAGTTTAACGGGCTCTGAGCATCCAATTCATAGCATACGTGAAGTACCACTTACTCAAACTCATAGGCATTTGTTTTGACTTTTCCAGCTACTTGAGGAAAAGAAGGCAGTGTTTTGAAGGAGAAAGTGTTTTAATTCTATTCCTAATACGCTTTCTTCCACATAAAGCTCCAAAAAGTATCCCAGAACCTTTATCAGTCTATTTAATATGGGCAATCTGCATTGCTCCAGGATCAGATTTCTTGCTCTACAAAATTACTCAGTAGAATTTCTTCTTCCTGTAGACATATATAAGCTACAGTGACTAGAAGCCACATTTGACATTTAAGGACATGCCGTGCACAAAAATAAAGTACCACACATCAGCTAGACACACATATTTACATTCAGATTTTAGAAAATGGCATTGAGTTTGGACACCCAGAATTTACTCCCAGGGGCTCTCTTCTTTGGACCTAGGTTTAAATTTAGCATTTATATACTGATTATAGTGCTCATTTCAATTTTGGCTTTAAAAAAAAGTGACAAAGGAACACCAGGCATAAATTAGGAGTTAGCACATACAGCTTGACATTGTCCTCTCCTGTGCACACACCACAAAGGAACTGCACTATTCAGTCTTTCAAGCGCATTTCCTTTGCTTGCATGTGTGAGTTGGTTTGCATGATTTACAGCATCTAAACATTTTGTATATGTGCCACATATGTGTTAAGTTATAGTCATCTCACACACATACACACACACACATTCATCTGGAAACACCGTATGGGAGCAGAGTAACCTGGTTCTAATTTGTACCAACAAGTTCTGCCCTGGCACCTGAAAGCAGTACTTGTGATAAGGCACTCTACAGCTGTTTCGCTCAGTTTTAGCCCTGTAAAAGTTATATGCTTGGACAGGCAGTCACCTCGACTTCGCTCATCAAAGTGGGTGGGGAAAAAAGCCACACCTGAAAAGCATCTTGAGAGGCTCCAAAAAGCTAAGTTGTCTTAGACAACTATCTTATTAAGCAGCATAGGATGGGAAGGGAAATGTCCCAAAGACCCAGGAGATGTGCCTTTGCACTGACTACCATCAGTTAAGGTCAGACGCCTGAACGTTAAGGCAAACCTCATAGTTAGAGTGGTGTCAGATTCAAGGCTGAATCTTTGTTCCCAGAGTGCAGAATCCGGGCAGCAAAGGCTTCCTTGTACAAAATAGCCTTTTGTCTCTTCTTATTTTCAAAATTAACAAAAGTTCCATCCCTTTCTATATATCCTGCATATAAAACATCATATAAACAAAATAAGACTCGGTATAGATGCACTGCTCACGGGCAAGTACCCACAGCACAAAATCTCCTATGAGAAACATCACAGATGATCTCCAATACAAAAAAAACCAACCACCAAACCTAAAAAAACCAAAAAACAAAATTTTGGGCTTTTTTTTTTTTTGGTTTGTAGTTGTACTGTGCTTGCAGGTTGGCAGTGGCCATCTGTAGCACTGCCCCCATCCGTGTGTGTGTACATAATTCAATTTGTACAGTTACATCTCTGTTAGTACGACTACAACTAGCAGAATGCTAGAACTAGCACTATGGTTTTGTGCTGTGGGATTCAATTGTCTCAATCATTCAGTTCTTTCAGGACGGTTGCTGGCATGATTTTGACCTGAACTCTCCCGCCCAATGCCCAGGTACAGTTCAGGAGTTATTCTGGAGCTGGGGCTCCTCCTAACAGAACTTACTGCTATGGATGAGGTTCACCTCTGGTGACTGAATCATCCTGGACACTCTATTTACTAGAGCATACAGGGGCTAGAAGTTTGCCATTTAAGAATTCAACGTAACCGCTCTAATTTTAGACAGTTGAGACCCTGAAGTCTGTTAAGGGTCTCCTTAAAACTCCATTTGAGAGTTTCTGCAGTGCTTGAGTTGCTGATTACAGACCTTTTGTGCAGAAACCCAGTCACGCAGCTGAACAAAATCCTTCTATGGCAAGGTAAGCTGAACCTGGCATAGAGACTGTGGAAATGCCCAGGAGCTAAATGTTACTAAACTACAAGATAATTGCAAGTGACTGAGAAATAATCCTCCTCTCTAAAAGAAAACTGCAAAGCAAAACATACCCTAATTGGAAGCAAGAGACTGTGGGAGCAGAGGAAGAAAGCAGAAAGATTGCTTTGTTAGTAATACCTGCTCCTAGAATAGGTCAAAACCCCTTGTGGCATTTATAGACTATTTTCTGCCCAATAAATTGAACAAAATACCTAAACTGATCTTTCCCTTACAGAGAAATTCATTATGCTCCATGAAAACGAAAGAATGACTGAGCAGCAGCTATCATGGGGCCTTGATTTTTCTTAAATTGTCAGGTGTAAAGCACATACGTGCATATTAGTTATGCATACCTTTTTTTTTTTTTGTAGAAATAGACAAAGTGTATCCTAACAAGTGAGGAAGAAACTATGGGAACTGAAGGAAAGACCGCATCCAAAACTGCAGTTCAGGCAAAATGCAAAGTGCCTGTTGATGGACTCGAGAACATGAGAGCCAATTCCCACTGTCAAAGAGAGTTAAGTGTGCCCTGTTGTTCAAGAGATTGGGCTTTGCCTTTAAAAGTTTCACCTCCACAACACCAAAGGAGGGGAATGCAAGCTACTCACAGCCACCTCCACCAGACCTAAACCTGTGATGCAAGAACATACACACATNTTGCCTTTAAAAGTTTCACCTCCACAACACTGAACAAGGCGAATCCAAGCTACTCACAGCCACCTCGGAGTGATCCTCGGAGCAGCACATTCACCCAGCTAGAACGTACATCAGTGGACTGCAATGGGAGCTGGACTGAAGACCCAGCTGTGGGCCAAATTAGCTCTAGGGATAACCAGTCACTCCTTCTGCTAAGCTGGGAGATGAGTCAGAAACCAGTTATGCCAGGAGTGAGGCAGGACCTCTGCAAGCCACAGGCTGTGCTTGCTCTGAAGGACTGAGGGGTAGATATGCATAGGGAGTCCTCCCGTAACAAAAGCACTTTTCTTTAATGAACATATAGCACTGAAAAGTCACTACGAAGAATCACAGGAGACACATTCATTTAAAATATCTATTGAAATTACAAATTAAACTCTTCAATATGATTCAAAGTACAAAACACAACATTAAAAGGCATTCAACAGCTCTTTTATACATCACAGTGTTAGTGGCACAAAATGTACTTACATTTCAAATACATCAACAGAACTATTTTTACACCGGTCAAATACATTATTTATACATATGCATGACTCCTTCATGCTTATCCCTATACAAGTTTAAAATACATCCATGATAAATTGATCAAGAAAGGTTCAGTTATGTACCACGTACCTGTACCTAATGTTCCTGGAATTCTTATAAGAGACATATACAAATCAAAGCAATAATGAAGACCACAGGGCTCTAAACACAAACAGCATGCCTTATTTAGTATAAGTGCATTAGCAATTAAGCACTGATGCAGACTTTTTTGATGTCTTTAATATCACTGTCATCAACAACCGTATTCTACCTGTTTTCCTCAGGACTTTAGATTACGTATGTGAAATGTACAAACTTTGGTTTTCAAAAAGCAAACCTGCACAAAGCTTTATGCATGCTGCACCTCACTGGGATGAGAAAGGCCTGTATTAAATATATTTATTCCTATACAGTAAAAGACTTACAGATGAAATGCACTAAACTTCATTTTTATTTTCCTGCCCATAACAATTTTAAATCAAAAGCATTTCATCTTTTTCTGATCTATGAGTATTTTATCCTGTCAGCTCCATAAACAAGAGAGCTTTTCACTAATTTTGATTGGGTTTCCTGAACGTCAGGAGACCGACTGTAAGCTGAGAGTTGATCCAGTCAGCTCTTATTTGGGATTTTGCCTAATTCATAAGCCAGAGTATTTGCTTGGTATGTGGGGGAAAGCATCCCAAATTCTTGGCATGCTAATGTCAGTAGTAGGAGGTTTCCGGATGAATGCCAACATGAATAAAATTGAAATATTAACATAAAACTACAGTAAGCATTTATATATAATCGTTCATCACAGAGTCTTGAAGAGCCTCAAAACCAATGAATTTGCCCTCACAGCCCTCCTGCGAGGTAGGTAAACATTGGTCCATCCATTTAAAAGATGGTGAAATTGAGATAAAAGGAGATAAGTGACTTGTCCAATGTCACGTGGGGAAAACCCAATGCTACTGCCATTGAAGGTGGTGCAGGCTGTGCTACTGGTCACTCTCAGGACTGACTTCAGCCCAACTAATGAATGGCAAGACTAGGGAGATGCAAAGCCTCTGCAGTCTGGACTCCATGCTCAGTCCCACGGTTGCTAGACAGGACACCATTTCACCCCAACAGAACGTGCAAATGACGTACTGTTACAAACTCCGTTAAAAACAGCATTTAAGACAATGCAAAAAAACTAAATAATAGCATAACCGTAAAAGCACAACAGAACTCATGCAATGAATCTTATTTTTCTGGTGAAAATCTATAAAGACAAAGCTGTTGTAACAGAATTTCATCTGAAAAGCAGCAGAGACAGACATTCATTTTTCCATGGCAGGGGGTTTAAATGCCAGAGTTTAAAATAATGTATTTACAATTCAATCTCAGGGTATTAAATGTCACACTATCAACAAAAGCTGTAACATAAAAATGCCCCAAACTCAATACATCACTGCCAGAAGCTGCTACTCTGGAAACAAATCAGAATTAAAAAAATAAATAAATAAAAATAAATCCCAGAGAAGAATACAGATGGCATGACATTTAGCAAACCTGAAAGGACTAGGTATTTGGTAAATATACGTAGGCATATAGTCTATCCCAATAGCCAGCATGTAAAACAAGAGATATGTCATAATAATCTCCAGTAGCAATTCAAGTATGTTGACATCAGAGAGAGATATACTGACAGAAGTACGCAGTTTTCTGATTATATATAAAGTTACCTGTGAGCATCAATTATAAACTATCATTTTAAAATGTCTGTATTTGTAAAGGACTTCTTTTTCATTCCTTTTTCTTTTCAATCTGGAAATGCATTTATTTTGACATCGATTATTCACTAGCCACATAGTACTGTGGGAAACTCGAGTTTCGCTATATTGCCACATAAGGGCTGTCTCGAAGAAAGGCACAGAGAAAATAAACCTCATACCAGGACACTCCGGTACTGTTAACAGGCCACTGCACTTCTGTTTCCTACATCCCAGTAGTAGAACTGGTCATTAGAGCCACTGCCACATACAGCAAAATCCCTTAGCGCTCCCAATTAGAAAATTAACACCTTTTACACCCTGTTGTCCAGTTGTGGGTTTTTTCCAGTTAAGCAGAATTACAGGGCCAAGGACGAAAGGCCGCAGTCAGGCTTACCTGCAGGAAGCTGTCCTTCGCGGAAGGGTTTCCAGGAGTTCTGCGCGCTGACGGACCGAGCTGCTGCCAGAGCCGGCGCGAGAGAACCGCTTCACTGCCCGCTGAACTCAGCGGTGCTTCACACCCCCCTTGGGGTGATCGAATGCACTATCAGGTATTTTTGAACTACTAAGCAATTTTTAATAACAAAGACAGCCAAAATACTAAAAATACCATGATAACAAAACCAGATGTTACGAGTAAAGATCTGAACTGTGCATTGCCATAAACAATCTGACGATATCACAAGGAGTTCAGACTTGCTGGAAACCAGCTATCCTTTTTATTCACGTTGTAATGGCTGAACTCATTAAAATCAAGCCAAATAAGTGAATTGCAGATAACCTCCAGTTCCCGAAGCTACAATCTGTGGTTAGATACAGTTTGAATTTGGATACCATTAAACTTGGAAGAAGGGGAGAAGAGCCGTTTTATAGAAAGACAGTGGCCCTTGTACCCTACAGTCTTTTTATTTAACAGATAGACAGTATAAAATGAACGATAATAAAGAAAGGAGTCATTTCCTTATGCTTAAGCTATGAAAACATATTCCCAGCCTGTGACAGCAGCCAGAAGCAGTTGCATTTAAGGGTCTTAATGCTTTTTCAGTGCAAACTTATCCTGGCTTCAACATATTCATCCATCTGAGTACACTGATAATGCACAGAAATAAATGATGATGAAAAACCCGCAGCCAAACTTCAGTACACAAGCCATTCCAAAGAATGTTTTCCTTCCGTACTACACACAGACATACACATTGTTTCAGATGCTTCATATTTCATGGCAAGAAGTTATTAGTCAGATTCTTGTAGGCTTTAAAATCAGAGCAAAATGGTTTTCAACAAAATGTTTCTAAAGAGAAACTTAACAGTATGTTGACTAGCACGCATTACTACCCTGGAAACACAGCACTGTGAATTCCGCAAAACTATCAAATCAAGTCAAGTGATTATTTTTCAAATGAAAACTTGTTTCATCACAGCATCATTATTAACAGCATACATCATACGATATTAACTCTGAAAATGGGCTAAGTAGTTTAAATGTAAAGTACAACTTCCACAAATATCCCAGGCATTTTTATTATTAACTACAGGGATAAACCTGATGTATTTTTATACTTAGAAGGAAAGATTTATTGATAACCCAAGAGTCTGCTAAATAGTAAAGTTAGTCCTGTATTTTTTAATAATTGCCCTAAAGACAGAAGCAAGCTATCTTGAACTTCCAAAATATTTCAATAGCACAGCTATTTACACATTTGGTTTAAATAGGATTATATATATATCTCTATATAAAAAGAGTAAGATACCTGGATTAGAAGTTACGTAGCCCTGTAAGTGTAGCAGAACCCTAAACAACAGCAAAAAACAACAATTCAGAAAAACACTAGTGGTCCAGCGGTAATCAATACCATCAATGCATTTTTAAAAGAACCTTGATTAGATAGCAGGTTTGCGTCACCACTCAACCTTACAGCTTCACCAATTCATTTTAAAAATGTAGCTTTCAATCAAACAAATTCTTATAAGACTTCAAAAGATTCCTGGAAGGCAACAGGACCAACTTTGTCCTTCTAATCCTCCCTAAATTTCAAGAAAGGCATAGGACGGCCTATATGCACCTTATTGATTTTGTTGTACTTGGAAAAATAGGTACTAAAAAGGACATTGTGATGGCTTTAACAAAAACAGATGTGTAATAAACATAGTAAAGTCACACTAAATTGACTATCTGATTTAAATGATAGGCAACTCAAATATTTACAGGAATAAGACACCAAATTTTGAAGCAAACGGATATGCGTAAAGTTTAGATTTGTATGCATTTGTAGCTTGTTTTGCTGATGTCATTCAGCACAGTTCCCAGTCCACCAGCAGGGCATCAGAAACTTTTTGCATTATTTTTAGCAGTATCACCTCTTCATTTCAGATAGCTACCTGGGTCCACGGTCTCCCTTTAGCACCAAACTCGCCTTCCATTACCCTCCTTGTCTATTATCAATTGATCTATGCAACAGTAGTAACAACAGTTCCTGGAACCAAGACTGTGTGTCAATGAAAAGCAGAACGGGGCAAGTAAGGCTACAGCAATGCGAGTGCAAGAGGGAAACATCAACAGCAACAGTAAAATCAAAACACATGTTGTGATGAGTCCAATCTTCTCTCAGTCTAGGTAGGTAGAGGGTCATCATCTCCTTTATTACATTTGCACTTGCAGCACAGAACAAATGGTGTAGCAAGTAGAAGGAAAGGGGAGGCCACCAAAAGTAGAAGACCAAATCCTGCAAAAATTCCTACCACCTGCAAGAGAAGGGAATACCGTTGCATTAGGGATAACAACTGTCTAGATTCTGCTGACACCAGTGCATCATCAGTGTCCTTCAAAAGGATCTCAGCAAATGCCATTGACCTTACCAGAGCTAGGACTTCCCCCCAAGTGTATGCTACAGTCAGCTCCTGCCATCAGTAAACATGAGTGAAATCAGAGAGCGAACATTCACGTTTCATTGCTCCAGTCAGAACCATGCCACACAACTCGGTTCCATCACACAAACTGATGCAGGTGGTTGTTTGCCTTTTTGAGTTTTGCTAGATCTCAAACAACTAATGAAAGAACTGACTAGATACTTTTTTTCTTCATCAAACCTAAATATTAAGCATCAGGATCAAGACTACAATAGAGTTAGAGACTCCCACTTTCAGGTGCTCCCCTTTTTGCTGCAGAAAGCTCCAAAAAGAATCCGTCAAGGTTCTGGTGGTATTCATGGAGAATCTGGGAAGACTCCCACAAACGTCCCACCAGCAGGAACACATGCTTGGGAATCTCAGCCACAGGTCACAAACACTATGGATGATAGAAAGACTTTACATATGCCAAGTCTTTTGCAGTCAGACCCAAGCTCATCCTGCTGCTTCAGGTGACGTGACCTAACTCTAGCTAAAAGCATTTTTTTCATTTACATTTATTGATCATCCTCTTCCCAGCAAGGGCAGAGGACCACAGACCTACCCATTCTGTCGGTGTGACAGACTCTATTAGTTTCTACAGTTTAAATTTGGAAAATTATTAAAAAAACATTCAAGTTGAGGTTCACTGCCTGAGGAGGTTTCCCATTTGCCACAGGCAACTGTAAGAGTAACGCTGCAACAATATGCCCACAAATTATTTGAGAAAATAATTTATATTTATTCACATGAGAGTGTCTGTGAATAATTTTGAATAATGAAGGCAGAAGCGGAATGCTAATCTGCTAGCAAAACCTCACAACAGAAGGCGAAATGAAATTAGAGTGCAGTACCCATTAAAGAATTCTTCCAGCCAGAGCTAGGTATGGTGCTTCAATTAACTGCCAAATATTTAATTAGCCACGGTATAGATGGGATGATTTACTAGTACTTTTACTGGCCACGGACAATTTCTCGTTGTGATTACTACCTATTTCTTTTCGCAATTCCGCTATCCAGGATTCCCAGCCGGGGCTGGAGGGACAGGCGGGCAGCGGGAGATGGCGCTGTGGGACAGCGCTCACCGACACCAGGCTGCCTCCCGCCACGCCGAGTTCTTTCCATCTTCGCTTTTCGCTGTCCAGGGATAAGGAGCTCAAACTTCCTTGCCCTAACCATTTTCTTTCTTGCCAAGAGCAACTTCTTTTCCAGCTGCAGAGGTGTGCACGTTTCATCACTCATTCTTTTTTTTTGCAGGTGCTGAGAAGCTGATTCAACTTCCATTGACCAATATTTGCATTTATTTACTACAGACATAAAACCAAAGCTAAATTCTAATCTCTTTAAAAACCCTGAGCCACAACTATTGCCCTACTGTTCTTCGGAGACAGCGCGCCCCTGCCCAGCCCTCTGCAGCCCAGGCTAAGAGTGCACTGGTCAGACAGAGCCAAGCTGGAAGTCAGCAATTCAGTGGACCAGACTGACTACTGGTAATTTTTAGGAGATATCTATTTACACCTTCCTTTCAGCCTCAATATGCCATCAAAGAATTCATTAAGTTTCATTTTGTTGTGGGGTTTTTTTTCTGTTTATTTTGGTTTTTTTGGGGGGGGTTGTTTGTTTTAAACAAAACTGCCTGCTGAGCATTACTTATTCTTTTTCTACTTGGTTCTGATGCTTCTGAAGAAGTTACTGCCCTATTCAGCATCAAGCCGTTCCCTCTGGCCAAAACAAATATTTTCTTTCAAATCCACTAACAACAAACCAAAGGCTCACCTCAATTTGCCTTGGATAAACAAACACTCAAAGAAACTTAACATAAGGAAATGATTGCAATGTTGATTTGGCTTTAGTGGGTTTAGCAGAATTATATCCTGATTGGCAGACAATTATCACTTTCTCAACAATGACCAGAACATCAAACATACTGACTATCAAATGTATTTGCACTAACTACTAAGTGGCTAAGAACAGATCCCAAATATCAGATTAATCACCTCGTATTACAGGTATATCAAGAAAGCTTATATACCCACACACTTTCTAAAATACCATTGGCTAAGCCACGCAAAACCAAGTCCATAGCTCAGGCACACAGGGGTGTATGTGGAGGGAGAGAAGTGTGATCCTTCTCTTTTTATTTCAGTTTAGCTGTTTGTCCAGACTTGGGGTTTATTCTCTAGACTTGGGATTTATGCTCAAACGGAAAGAAATCTGTCCTTCAAGAAAAGCACTTCATCTCAAGCTAAGGTAGATATTTACCGGCACACAGTTAATTTAGGAAGAGATGACTCAGATACCCAGATGCCCCTGTATCTCTGATGAGACTATAAAGGCAGTAGATTGGACGAAGTCACACACTGGCATTTACATTGCATGCCTTGAAGTAGTGCAGAGAGCTCGTCCATTACCAGCATTCATGCTGGGTCCAGCAAGACTGGATCCAGACTACATGAGGTATCCCCACACTCTTTGTAACTGTCAATTTGAATTTCTGTTTGAAACTACTGATAAGCTCACTGGGTTACCTTCTATTCAACCTACATCAATGAGTCAACCGGAGTCCATAGCAAGATACTGAGCACACTCAGACTAACTCCTTTCCAGTTCTGGATTTGGAGCTAAAGATCCCTTGCAGGATGAGCTTCCGTGTTAATAACATGGGTGGTGGCAACTGAGTTTGTCCTTCAGGTTTACTGAGAACATACCTGGATTGGCACTTAACTGGCTCTGCAAATGTACCCTTTCTAGTTGTCCGTGGCTTTCTGCCAAGGAGTGTCCTCTCTGGGAAAGCTAACTGTTCCTCTCCAAGACACTGCCCTCTTTAAGGAAAATCAGTTACCATTTGGCACAGAATTTTACCCTGAGGTGTTAAAATGAATAAGGCAAAGGAAGGCACTGTGACAGTAGTAGACCTGTACAGAGCTTTTAAAGATCTGAGCATTACCTGTGTTCTGTGCCAGATAACAGACGCCCTGGAGTGTCCCAGCTTGTTTCGACAAGGTCCTTTGTCGTAATGTATAAGGAGAAAATCATCCTACAAAATATTACATGAAAAGGTAGGCAATAAACAGAAGTACAAACTGTTCTTCAAGTTATAAAATACTATTTCCTGAGAAGTTCTAACAAGGAATTGTATAGGAAGATAAAAGCTTAGTAAAGTGGATACGGCCAGGTCCAATCCTTCCAAAGTGCTTTGCTTACAGTTAAGTGTCATCACAAACAGGTTTCTTTAGCAGATGTATAATGAATTCTCCTAAAGGCCCTCAAGCTGCATATTTAAATGCTAGCATGGAGTTTGGCAAGGGGATCCAAGAAGATAAGCTGACCATTGCATATATTTTACATACATACAGGAAGAGCAAAAGAAAATGAGTACTTGTACCGCAGACTTCCCAAAGCTCATTCCTTTTACTAGTTGAAGAATAAAAGTACAATACAGATTTCTGAGAAATGATGTCCCTATCTGTCCTGCCATCCTTTCGCAAACCAGCCAAGACATCAGGCCTAGTACCAAGGGAACACTGCTTTTCAACTGAGCATGTGAGAACCCTGTGACTTAAGGACTGTTAGTAAAGCATTCAAATGGGACAACCACAGGATTTGAATAGTCAGAGTAGCTTTCGGGAACCCGAAACATTTCCTTTGCTATTGTTAACAATGCTATAAAATAAAACAGATGACATGGAAACAGACGTAGTATATTGTATATACTCTGATCCCTGGGCACGATAACAGGCTGATTTTAAAAAAACATAAACATATGACAGCAGCAGCTTATAGACTGACCAACTCCTGGTGTTAGGAGAACATTGTATTCTTTTTGATATGTCAGATCTATTTCTTGTCCCACAGAATACAATGAACAGTAAACAAATCTGCTGCTAGTCTCCTGCATGGTGACGCATCAAATCTAGAGTTTGTCTGTTAAACTTCCACAGACTGAGAACATTGCTATACTCATCCTGTAACTCCTTCAAGAAGTGGAACATTGAAAAGGCAGTACTAAATGCCCCTCCACCATGTAAGTTGCCATGTAAAGACTGCAAACAGAGTGTTTTCCTAAAATTTTATTTTTTAATAATTATTTACTGACTCACATAGGCAAACTACTAATATCACACAGGTCAGACAAGTAAAACAGAGCACACAAATCCTATCAAATTACCAGCATCAGCTCTGGTGGGTTGCAGTCCACCAAGGTGGGCAGAAGCTAGTAAGCTACTACTTAATTGATTAATGAAACAGCTGGATGGCAAAGAAATGAACTTCTAAGCTTCAGAGAACCAGAGCACATGGCATGTACTCACATCAAGAGATTCCAGACAGTACCAGCAAAAGGCATGTTTGCAGTTCTTACACATCATCTGGGCACAACCTTCATCTCGTTCAATGTAAACTTTACACTTTGGACAGCGTTTGATTGGAGCATCATCTTCTTCCATTTTAAAAACTGAACTGTGGGAGAGAGTGAGGAATTAGTAAGACATGTGACATGTCAGATTAGAGAAGAACGTCTGAGAACTGTGCTAAGAACATAAGCCTACTTTTTCATTACAAAAAAAAGAGAGAAATTACTAGACATCCAAGTATTCAACTGAATTTTATTATTCAGATATTTTTCAAACATATCTCTAGAAAAAAATGCTTAATGACTATAGTGCCTATGTAAGAGTCCGGGCATTTTCTTTACCACATATTTTAACAACTGTTTTTGTCATCTTGTAATACTAACAGATATTATACAGTTTTCTCCTGGAATACATCAGATGAACAGCAGCTAGTTCACTCCTAAATGCTTCGTATGTCTATATCATTTTCCTTTTTCCTCCCCTCTTCTTTCTCAGAAAAGAAGAGGAAGCAATCCCTTGATGGCACAAACCCAGACCACATTCTTCAGACTGGGGCACCAGTGAGAGATTGTTTGTCTCTGCCCTCCTTGAGGATCCTCCCTAGGAATTTCCTTCCAAAGCAGGAACCATGAGGTTTTGGGGACATGCCGTTCTTTCAGAGTTGATCTCTTCATCTCTAACACTGTTCTAACAAGTCCTGGTTTGTGAATTAGGGTCAGCACCACCTCTTCTTGCTTTGCACCAGTGTGCAAAACCACAGGATGTCCCCTTATATAGTGGGTACAACACAGAGGAACGTGGGAACATTAGAAGGACGTTTATTTCCCTTGAGTAGATTTCTACCATATGAAGGCTTTACGCATACCAACAACTAAGATGTACCTTAACAAATGACACTTTCTGCAGCCAATGCCAGTGGGAGGTACAAGAATGACTGACGGGGAATCAACAGTTCACTGGAAAACAGGACTGACCCTTGACTTGATTCATTTGTCCAACAGTAGGATAAAGGGACGTACACTCGTTAGTCACACTAGGGGCAACTGTATTACAAAAAAAAACGCTTTAAATCCATAAAGTGTATATGAAACTCCAAATGCATGGTAGCACAAACTGCTACTGGCACATTATGCTTCAAAATAATGAAAAAACAAACCTCAACGGAGTGAAAAATGAAGCATGAAATAAAAAAACTAAAAGCAACCAAAACACTACGGCAAATAAATCAAGTTTTTCATCTTGCCATGAAGTTTTGTAAGCTTCAGTTCTGGTCAAGCACACACAAAAAGCATATGTAAAAGTTACTATACTTGACCAGGAACTCATGACAGCATCCTAGCTAGCCATCTGTTCCAGAAAAGCTTGAAACAAGACAAGTTATGAATAGCTTAGTCCAAAGCTGGCCAGGGCTTTAATGATACCTTGAACTGCTACACAATCTTTGAAAAAGCCCAAACATTAAGTAGAACATATGCACAACGGCCTTTCTTATTCACTGGCTGCAGCGTGCCACTTGAAACAGTGCAAAGCAGAACTTAAGATCATTGGCCAAACACACAGCAGTTGGGATGACTGACAGAATACCCTAAAAATCTCTGTGTGGCATGATGTTACCAACCCTCACACTGTCCACAATAGCAGCAGCAACGAGATCTTCTCTGAAGGGAAGCTAACGAGCTGCCTGGATATCGTATTTTTCCCACTGGGGCAAAAGGGCAGGTGATAGAGGCTCAAGCAGCTCCCTTGTGCTTTGCCGGGAATGGTGACAAGAAGTGAGGCTGCCAAGAGCTATCCAGTTTTGTAGTACAGCATTAAAGGAACACGAATGACTAATGAAGGAAACAGCTTTAACAGAAAATATCAGCAAAGCGCCTCTTTACTATTCATACTCCGTATTGTTCAAAGATTGAGTGTTTTGCTTCTAAACACTTGATCTTTTGCAATACTTTACCTTGTTTCTCCCGGAAGAAAAGAGATTGGCATGTTCTCTTGACAGCCTTGACCTGGATGCCAATTAGATTTGCAAGCAGAGCAGAACTCGATGTCGCAGGCTTTGCACTGGACCAGCTGGGGGTCCTGTGGGCTTGGTTGCTGGAGCTGGCAAACTGCCTGGCAAGTAGAGGATGGACACCAAGTCCGACACGGATCCAAAAGCACTTCTGTAAAGTGGCATAAAAGAATGAAATTCAAAGGCGGTTACAAGACCGGCCTTCCATAACAATGTATTCCAGCTGAGGTTGACTGGCAGGGCATTTGAAGACACCCATTTTCAAAAGAAGCCTTTTAATTTATGCTACCCATTTAGACATAAATTTGGCCTGCTTTGCAAATGGGCACCAAACTAAAGGGAGTTTTCCAAGTTTGAACTAATTGCCCACTTTCATTCACTGAACTAAACTTGTTCTGAGAATGAGATGTTGTATTTTTCTTCAGTTGTACTTGAAGTTAAATAGAGCATATACTACGCAGGTATAACCCATCAGAAAGTGTTTTTACAGTGCCTTGCCCAGTAGGACTATTTCAAGTTGGTCTCTTCCCCACATGATTAATAATAGCATAAGACACTTATACAGTTTCATCCCTTTCTTGGAGGCTGCTTACTGGTAAGTCATTTCATGTTTCAAAGCCCACTGAAGTCAACACAAACCTACCGATGACTTCAGTGGTTTCTAGGCTGAGTCCTGCCCTCAGCAAAAACGTACTGTAACTCCTCCATAGGCACCCAGTCAGCTTGTATCCTCATAAAAATTAACAAGGTTCATCTTATCACTACACACAGAATGGCCTAGTAATTCTGCACCAGATGCCATCACAGGAGATAATGACGGCTCCATAAAGGGGGTCAGCCTACCTCCCCAGCCTCTACAGTACTGGTAGTCAGCTCAAACAGCAAAGCTCGAAATAGAATTCACTCCCTCCCTTAGTTATACAGCAATATAATACATAGCAATTTTCTTTCCTTATTTTATTCCCAGAATGTTGCAATTCTGGGAATCACGCAGGCAAGAACAAAAACAATCGGGTTTTGGGTTTTGGGTTTTTTTGTGTTTGATGACCAAACAATTAATGCATAATGTTACTGCATGAACACATGCAGAGCCAGATTATGATTTATGGGATCGCTCTGGAGTGATACCATTCCTACTGCCTTGCAATGGGTAGTATGACATGAGTTACCTCTTTCAAACTGTAGCTTCTTATACCTTTGCATGATTTCTGACGCAACCATGCACTCAATCTGTTGAAGGAAGGAAAAGGAAAAGACAAATTTCCAATTAGGAACAGCAATAATCTAAGGCATTTTCAACAAATGGAGACAAAATATTTGACCTTTAGAGAATTATTAAAAATGTGTGTTGGCAACAGTGGCAGCTGTAACATACAGAGCAAGACACATTTAAACATCCTAGAAAGAAAAGAAAAAAAACCTATTTGCAGGAAAAGCGTACCTCATTTTCTTGCAGATGGCCTCGCTTTGGGCAGGCAGCATCAGGGCAGCTGATTGCTGTTTCTAGACCTTCTTTGATCAAAAGTTCCACATACTGTTTTAGGCACTGTAAGAGAGCCAAAGACTGAATTAACTATCCCACCAAGAATAAACCACTCAGTATTTTAACAGCTTTCCTCTGAAAATCTGAAGAACTCAAACTTCATTGAAAAAACAGATACTACTGTATCCCTTTTACAACCATAGGCCATGCTTAAAGTTTTTGCCATGGTTACACCTTTAAACAGAAAACAGTAAGTTAATTTCCCCATCAAATAACTCTTCCTTAATTTAAAATATGCAGCAAATTAAAGAATAACAATAATGGAGGAAAGGACAAATCAAACAGGGAGCTAGAAGGAAAAAATAATAAAACCCCACCAAGATAAAATTAGATTAACCGCACTCCAAAAATCTTTATGTGACTGGAAACCACAACACAGCTTAGTAAGCAGTAACTACCCGTAGATAGACATCTGTCACGCATACCAGAGAGCAAAAGGGAGTGGTGTATCTTGCCTTCTATTTCTAGAAAATAACTATCTGAACTTCATCGTTAAAGATATATCTTTTCCATAGGAAGGAAAAATGTGAGAATTAGGACTCCCAGAAGAACTACAGTTTCCATGGGGACCAAATAATAAATATTGGTAATACTAATACTTTTCTTCCCTAGCAACCACAGCATTTTACCCAAGCCTTAACTGAAAACGTAGCACCTAACACAGTAGTGCACAGCATGACCGTCAACAAATCAGAGAAGAAAGGTGGATATTTTAGACTAAGGGCAAATTAAGACCAAACCTTGTTACTCTTGAAGAGCAACCACCACCCTCCACCTCCACATCTTCCACATCAAGGTGAGAGCTGTCGCATAGGTGTCAGCTGGGGAGGCGAGGGGAGCGATGGAGAGAGACATGGCCTTCTCCCTCCAGATACCGTGCAATTTCTACCAGCCTGACGCTACACAGAAAGAGCAAATGAGGGTCTGCTTCCCAGGGGATGGGTCACCCTTGGTGTTCTCACCCTGCTTGTGAGCTCAGCTGGCAATGGCAAACTGGAGACAACTACAGAAAGTAGGGCCCTAACTCTGTTATCAGATACGTGAATAAAGAGCGAGGCTAGACCAACAGCAGAGCGAAATGAAGATATAAAACAAGCTCAGCATACAGCTGGGTGGGAGGTGAGAAGGATTACATGCTCTGCAGCAAGCTGGCAAAACAGGGACTCCAAAGTACCATCTCCAGACAGAACGTGTGAAAGGTATGCAGCCGCCGACCTGCCGTCAGCCTGGGAAGGCAAAGGGCTGCACGGACCCTGCCGAGTCCAGCATGCCTAACGGCAGGTCAGAGCACAGAACTGCTTCTGCCTCCCAACCGAGCCATCAAACCAGCCCATCATCGAGCACATTTCCAGCCTAACCCTCTGCACGTGGTTGTAACTGCTAAGGTCCAGACTTTAGAGTCTACTCATTCAGCCTCACCTCTTTCTCTTCTGTTTCTTGGTATGTCTATTCAGCTCCTTTCAGAGACTCACCTACATTAATATTTTGTTTTAGTTTTTACCTCTTGCAGCTTGACTGCGGCAAAAAACTTCTCTTCCTGCCCACAGAATTTCTGCTGCTCTGGTACACAGCTTTTCTGGTGGCAACATGCCACCACCTTGCTAGCACAACAAAGCATTTCTGTCAGATTCCCCTTCCCTGCATCTCCTACTCAACAGAGGCAGCAGGTCTATTTTTTGGAAAAGAAAAACAGAGGCCGGATAATTGATATCATTAAAAGTTCTACATATGTAAAATATCCACGTGTGATAGATCATTGTCTACATCTTCCTCTTTATCAGTAGGGATTTAATGAGGACAACTGTTCACTTAGTAAACATTTGACGTGCAGAAAGTTTCCAAGCTTTCGCTTGGAGCTCTGCAGGGTGGGTGGTGGAGCAGTTCAAGAGAACCCCAGCAGCAACCACAGCAGGCTGAGCTCCGCGAGAACCGGGTCCCAGGTTGTGTGCCTTGGCAAACTGCGATTTCAGCTGTAGGGAGGTATCAGTGTTGCCAGAACAACACTGTAGGCTCTTCCCTTTCCCTTCCATTTGCAGACGCCAAGCGTGGATTAAAATGAAAACGCATACATTTTTAATGCCAGCACTTAGCACTTATAGAAAGTACTTTTCAAGCTGAATGATCTTTGCCATCATTAATCATTAATGTGGTTAATTCTCTTCCTCAACCTGTTTGGGACCATTGCCAAAGCCCATTCGATTTGTTTCCCCTTCCTCTCATCTTCCAAGGAATGACACAGCTCATCCCTGCCACAAGCAGCGTCCAGGGCCTCCCCCTGATGTGGCCCCTACCTCCTCAAAACCAGCCCAGCCAAAGAGCACTTCTTATGCTTCCCCTTCTGGGAACACAGACGCTGTCTTGAGGCCATGAAATATCACTGTAAATTAGGCAGAGGATAAAACACTCTGTCCACTAAAGACTTCCTCACTCCAGAGATTTCTTGGGTGGAGAAGGAGTAATCCAAAGTGGTTGCAAGAGAATTTGAAGCACAGGGTAGCTGTGGCTTCTCTTGAGAGCGGACACAAGATATGCCACTTGTGTCAGAAAATTTTAAACTGGCTACAGTGCTAGAAATGCACCAGCATGCAAGCAAAACAACATGACAGGATTAGGTACTCAGTTATATACTATGAAAAAATCATTACAAAACAACTACAAAAAGATGACAAATAAATTGTTGCTCATTTTCTCTGCAGCCTGCAGTTGATCCCATGCTGGAAGAAATCATCTTCATAGCCTTTCCATTAAGGCAATAAAGTACTGTATAGGATGAATAAAAAATGTGGGAGTGTAAGTCACCCCAAACAACTTTCAAAATTACCTGTATTACATGATTTTTCTCAGACAAAACAGGAGCTGAGATTAGGTAGCTAAGGGCTGAGGTTGAAGTAAGGTCACAAGATATCCTTCTTGTTGTACATTGACCCTTATAAAACCAATATGCTGAGGAACATCTTTATTCTTCCTTTAATGGACGTGTGTCAATGGAAAGTTACTCTTATTTGGAACAATACCTTTGCTGAATTCCACTTGTTTCCTTCTGTAAAAAACCCTCATTGTAGTTCAGTAAGTAAATAACTAAATATTACTTAAGTCACACTTGGAGATACTCTAAACCTATCAAAACTGATGGTAGTTATTCTGTACGTTTCTGCTTATGTATATAACGTAACATGATGAAGCCAGGGTAAGACTTGGCATTTCACAAAAAATAGCTCTTTAGTGAATTACATAAGCCATAAGAGGAAACATTGCCTTTGCGTTCAAGTTTCGGACTTCATTTCTGTACTCTGACAATCTTCACCTGAAATAATGAAGACCTGCCTAGCCAGCAAGAAGAGACGACCAAGTCTGTAAGCTTTTAGTCATTAGTCCAGCTACAATAATGAACCATTTGTGTTCTCCTACTCCTTTTCCAATCCAGAACTAAAACAAGTCAGTTTATAGCAATCATTAGGCAAGTTATTCTGTTTTACACTGCAGTTGCAACAAGTGAACAGATAATTATAGTAGCTTAGATTTCTGTCCAGCATAGCAAATGACTCGGGGGGGAGAGAAAAGAATAATTATTATACAATGGCATTCTAGGACGCTACTAAGGTTGTTTGGCTTCCTTAACTATACAGATCTATACCTTAGCATTCATTTTACAACTTCATATATTTTTAAATTAAAAGGAGATTGTAAAATAATACCATATATGAATGTTAGACAGGGAACTCCATGAAAACTGCCATATAACTTTTGCAATTTCCTTTAGACAAAGGAAAGCAAAGCACTGCACAACATATGTGTTATATATAAACTATATATAGACTATATAAACGATATAGATATAACACATATATACACACTATATTTAAAACTTTATATAAGGTTATATAAAGTGCAGGTCAAGATGCATCGCACGCCCCAATTGCTGCCGAACAGCCTAAGATCAGTCAGAAGAGACCGCTGAGCTCCCCCGAGCGTTACACCTGTATTTTCCCCTGTGCACGTGCACTCCTTGTGCATCCCTGATCTGTTCTCTTTCTGCACATCACTGTTGTCCTTTCTGGTGTCTGGATGGCTTTTTCTTTCACCTGGCAATCCAAGAATCCTACTGTCGTTTCATATCCCCATGACAAAGGGCAGGAGCACATCCACTTTGAGTTTTGGCCCAGATCCATTCTCTCACAAGGATCAACCGAGAGCCCAACTCCACAGCGGTTTTACTATCGGATGCCTATGCAAACTAGAACACTTTTTTTCTTTTTTTCCTCAGCCTCAGAGATAGATGGCTCATAAAGGAACAACTTCCGTTCCGAAGCTGCCAAGCATAGCCTAATACTTAAAGCTCTGCAAGATGAGTTCTACTTCTAACCTTTGTACATCAAGGCTTGCACCACACAGAAAGGTACGTTCAGTGACCATTGATGTGCTGTTCCTTTAGAGCTGCGCATCATTTTGTCTAACATTATAAAGATCAAAATACCCTATGAGAATCAACATGGTTATTTTTTGCCTTATTTCCAACCACAACACATAATTTTACTCTGCTGCATTTAACTCTTAATGAACCTGCACAGGCCACAGCAAAATCTTAATACAAAGAATTAAAATGTCTGGCTTTTAATTTTCTTTCAGGAGACTTTGAGCAACAATTATGCCTATTTCTGATGATGGTGCTTTGACTTATTTCTTCTGTCACCCAAAACCAAATAAAAACCATCATAATTTTGCGACCTTCCAGTACCTAAAGGGCACCTACAGGAGAACTGGGGAAGGACTTTTTACTAGGGCATGTAGTGATAGGACGAGGGGGAATGGCTTGAAACTGGAAGAGGGCAGGTTTAGATTAAGCATTAGGAAGAAATTTTTCACTTTGAGGGTGGTAAGGCACTGGAACAGGTTGCCCAGAGAAGTTGTTGAGGCCCCATCCCTGGGGGCCACGCTGGATGTGGCCTTGGACAACCTGGTCTAGTGGGAGGTGTCCCTGCCTATGGCAGGGGGGTTAGAACTCGATGATCTTCAAGGTCCTTTCCAACCTAAACCACTCTATGATTCTGTAATTCCTGAGAAGGAATCTTACTTTCATTGTTTCCATGTGGGGCAACATTTATCTACCATCTACTTTGACAGTAAAAATGCATTCACTTGGTGCCTAAGGTAATTTTACAATACAAAATGCATGTATTTTTGGTGAACATCTTCATTTTTTTAAATAGAAGAGCATACCGCTTTGAAAAGTTACAACAATTTTAAGAACACGTTATTACTACTGTTGCAGGAGACGAAGAATGACTTTTCAAGATGTCACCTTTTATTTGAGAGTGAGGCAGGGAAAAAGATTATCCTGTATTATTTTCTTAACAGCTGCTAGGTGGATTTTGTCAAAAAGCAGACTTCTGACTACACTAATGCCACAGATGCAAGTGCCAAGTCATATGGGAAATTTTATAAATAAGTCAATGGATCTGGAAAGGCCAAAAAGCATGACAGGATTACAGAGCCAAGTGTCTCATCACTGTATCATTTGGTTTATTTCTTAAAATTTTAAATGTATTTTAGTGCTGGCACTAGGCCACAGCTATCCCAAAACAAAATGTGCACTACACACAAAATCATCACATGCTGGTATTGGTGAAACATTTTAAAACACCCAAACACCTACTGATAAAATTGAAAGGGGAAAAAGAAGAAATAAAAGGAAAGAAATCTGGCATTTACCAAGTTCTAAAAAAGAAAGGGAATTAATTTTTAACAATGCATTTGTTAAAGGTGAATATTAAACGTAGATAAAAGCAGTTGCTATGGTGCAGAAATATTAACACGGTAAACAACCTTCACCATGGGCAGAGAATCACTAAGAGTTTTGCACTGCACTTCAAGAACACAAGGAAGGGCTGATACACTTTTTCAACAAGGGAGATTTATTTTTTTTTTAACCAAAAAAATCTGATTCTAAAATTAGTGGGCCTAAGTTTCAATGCAAAGATGGGAAATTGAAAATAATACTGTGAAGAAAGCTCAAGCTGAACAAGAAAACGTTTCCTAGCAAGATGATTATTAACACATAGACTAAATTGCTGAAGTCTCACAAATTCTGTATCATCTGTAGTCCAGGATTAGATGAACTTCTAAAAACATACATACATATATACACACATGCATTTATAAAAACTTGCATTCAACCACATAAAGTCAGGAAAGGCTGGTTGGTATTTTATCATCCACATTACAAATGACATCAGGCTAGATGAACGTACAGATCCCTTTTGGCCTTATATTTTAGGAAAGAATATGAAAGGATATTGAGTGAGAAGCACTGATTTAGCAGTGTTTTGTAGCTACAAATCTATAGTTTGGTCTATGGGTAGTTTTTGTGTGAAAAGGATGCTAAGCCAAAGATCAAAATGTATGCAATGAGGCTACACAGATGAACAAAACTACTGCAACAACTACTTTTGATAGTATTTCGTGATATTTTTATGTTCTGCATACCAGTTATTTTTTCTTTATATTCTTTTCTTTATATATCTTTATATTATTAATAAATACTGAGAAGGTGTTATCTTTTCTCGCCATAAGACAGTGTAATACCAAGGTTACTCCACTGCTCTGTGCTAATTCCACTAAGCTACTTCTGCAGTCAGTCTGGTGAATGGGTATATATACATTGTCTGTAAGTCTCTTGGGTAATATGATGTAATGCTTGTTTTTAGCTTCAGATTAGAATAGTATATAGTGAGGCAGTGTGCAATACTCACTGGGGCAGGGGGAGAGTGTGCATGAGAGTGAGTCAATGTCTCTCAGTACAAATAAATCAGAGAGATGAATTTGGGTGTCCATGTTTCAGGTGGAGACTAATACTCTTGGAATAATAGCTCCCCTCCCTTTTGTCCAAACAGCAAATTCACTCTGGACTAGGGAGCTTTTCCCCTCAAGAAAACATCACTTTCTAGAAAGACTTTCCATTTAGACAAAGCTGAACAATCCCAAGAGGAAAAACTCCACTAAAATAAGCAGCCTACAGCTGAGGTCTTCTCTGAAGAGGAGGGAAGAATGACAGAGTAAGGTCTGAGCCTGAGCATTCCTTATTCCTGAAAAGCATGAATTCCTGTAGCCATATGCTCCCTTTTTTTAATATTTCAGTGGATACTTCTAAAAGCAACAGGAATGCTCATCTGGTGATAAGACAAATGCACTTTTAGAAAAAAAATACTTTCTGCCACATTTCCATGGTACGCTTAGAGCATGCAAGAAAACATGTCAGAAAAAAGAAAAGAAAAACCCAGTGGGTTCCTTTGAGAGCTTTTAAGCTTCTTTCAAACTTGCTACATGGCCTTTTTGTGTGAAGTAGCAGTTATAATCCTGCTCAAATCTATTCCTATTTAATCACAGGCTCAACTTTGAAATACTCTTGCATTGCTGCTCCAGCATGCACAATTCTCTACAGCAGATCAACAATCTGGCTTTTTAGTATCACCCTAATCCTACTTGGTTGGCAAGTGACTTACTGGAAAATGTCTGTGCACACTTAATCATAGAGATCTGTTTGAGGCATACACGTGACTGTGAGAGTGATTTATTTATTTTTTCTTCTTTATTAGGTATACTGTCAGCTATACTGACCAAATCCAAGAACACAAGCTATATTCAACCTCACAAACCACCTAGATCTCAGACAGATGAACAGTAGACAAATGTTTAATGTTTGTGATAATGCTTTGAACTTTAACAGATCACTTCCACTTCTGCAGACATCTTCTCAGAGACAATAAACTACTTTCAAATAAATCTTTACTGTCAAAATTCTATATTTTTTATTAACCCTGCAGCTGATTCATTATCCTTAAAAATAAATCACATGAGGAAACAGTCACTTATTTTGACATGCAGTAGTTCAAATCTACAAACCGAAAGCAGTAACAGAATAAATAGTCTTACATGTTTGTACTTTATATCCTTTGTTTTGCTGCAGAGACAAAAATCATGCTACACAAGCGTACAAAACCGTGACTCTAAGACAAGCACCTGCAAGGCTCTCCAGAGTTCTGCAACACAGAAATACCCTGTGCCCAAATTTGGCCTCATATGCTGTGAGCAAGAAGGTACACACCAAGAAAGGGACCTCATCCAGGATCAGAGATGGCTAAAGTCACAGGTGATAAGTGTTTTCCCCAAAGTGGCAAGTAATTTGAAAAAGCTCTGTTTGACAGGCTTCCTGCCTCTGCCTGCCCAACACTTGGCCTCTTTTTAAAGATTCATTATTGTTTAAAATTGCCAAGGGTAAATGCCTTTTCCTCCCCCCATGCTGTCAGTTTTTAAAGACTGCACCTGCTCTTCTATACCCCATCTTGTCATCCTAAATCCAGTCACATTGTCTTGCCTAGGGACAATGGCCAAACAGTGTCTTGGCTGGGGAAGATAAATGCCAACCCTGTGCTTCCACATCTCAGGACAAACCATCTGAGCATCCTCTCCTGAGATGTAAAAATTGGTCTTGTCCAAAAGTCCTTGTGCTCCCATCAGCTGGTGGCTCCCTGCAGAAGCAAATGACATTGCAAATGCCACTGTGGTTAGTGCAAAGACGGCTGTTGATTTATCCTGTGGACAGCGGTGCAGATTTTGCTGCTTTAGCTCTACCTCTGTCCAAGTACTTTCTGCCAATACACCCAAATATCACGCTTCTTAACTGATGCAAACAACTCACAGACAAGATATTCACATTAGGGATGAGGTGCAGCACCCCTCTGCTTCAGCGCAGTCTCCAAACTCTCTGCATTGGAGAAACTGCACCCGTTGGAGTACAGGGAAGTGTCAGCATCAGGCCATCAGTCAACAAATTATGAAGGTGAGGCGAGAAGAAATGCATGTATCAAAGGTGCAGAAAGAAGAGCCCTGCTGACTTCTTCAGCTTAAGAAATATTAGAATATGGCAAATATCCTTTGAGACACAGCAATCAATGGCTGTAGAGATCATAAGGACCAAGCAACAGGAACTAAACAAACATGAAAAACAAGTGCCTGTTCAAATCAAATGTCTTAATAGAGAAAGGGAAGGCAATGAAGACTTACAGCTGCCTAGCCTTTGAAATGGTGCGCTGTTTTTTGGGAGTTTTTTTGAGGGAGTTGGTATACATATATAAACGTGTATGTACTGTAAAATACGTAGAAGATGAAGTTTTTCTTCAGAGAAATCTTTCACATCAGTAGGTAGTCAGCAGAAAATGGCCAAATGAGACAGGGATAATATCTTGCGGTTCATGCCTATCTTCATCTCTGCATAGATATTTCAAGTGGATGTACATGTAAACATTTTTTCACATTGGATTTTTACCCCTCCATTAGCTTGCATAAGCTGCTGCTTCTCACTTATTCCGGGCTGCAATTGGTAGAAACACACAGAGTAAACTTTATAAAGAGAAATTTGTTTTCAAATGCCAACATATGCAGGATGAAACTCAAATATTCAGGAGGCAAAAACAACAACAGAAAAATTCATTCTTCCCTTATATGGTTGTTTGAGAAATGTTTATTCTATTTCAGAACAGAATGAATATTTCTGAGTGGGAGGACAATACACCTGCAGCAAACAAAGGACCTTTCACTTTCATGTGCAAAACATTATGCAAACAAAAATGAACTAGTTCTCCTAAGACCCAGATGAAGACAGATAATGTTAATCTCATTTAATAACATCACAGAGCAGAGGGGAGACCTGAAGGCTCTGGATGAAGTTTAGTTTTCACTCAGGGTTCTGCAGTTCCCGACTGTACATTAATTATTCCGTAAATAGGCGAGTTTATTATTTAAGTAGGGAGTTTTGTCATCACAGTACCTACAAGACAAGTCAGAACCCAGACAGCCACGTGAATTACCACGCAACACAGAGTGACCTCTAACCATGAAGCCTCTACTGACAGATCACATGTCAAGATTAGCATCGGTTCTCTGCTAAGGTTTGGGGGAAGCGAGTACAAGCAGCAAGCTCTGTGCTTTGCCAGCAGCTGGTGGGAAACAGGAAAACATCGCAGCTGCTAAGAACTACCCAGAGCTCTATAAAACCTCGCAAGCCATTAGGTTTCCCCCTCCCTCCTGTTTCAAAGCAAGCAGGGCATCTCCTCTCGGTAGAGGTGGGGACAGCGGGGCCTGAGCCCGGTGCTGCCCTGCTAAGGCAGGTTTCTCTGGGGAAGCAGGGACAACCCACACAGGATGGGGAAGGCAGCCAAGCCCACCTGCTCCCATCCACAGCTGCTCTCGGTGCCTCCCTTGCCCCAGGGGAAGCAGAAGCTGATGTTGCCTCATTTGGAGTGAGGCAGAAGACTAAGTAAATCATGCTTTTTCCTGTCTTTCAACTCAGAGGCCAGCAAAGCTCAGTGTGTTTCCAGTCAAGCATGGCAACAAGGAGAAAAAAGAAAAAAAACCAAATGCCTGCTGCCAGTTACAGGCAGACTAATGATATCTGCCTTGCTGATCATAGGGTCTTCCCTTCCTTTCAAGTCTTCAACCTATGAAGAAGCTGAATTAGGGGAATGACAAGAATTAAGTAGACATGTATGAACAGTCATGATCATGCAAATGCAGTAATGCTGGTTAAAGAGGGCTAGTGATAGCAGGAGAGCCTGTCACTATTCCACTCTCATGCTACTTGAGATAGAATACACTTAGATATAGACTTAAAGCACAGTTCTACCAAACTCAGAGGGACACCTAAAGGTCCAGGAAATATTAACCATCTGTCCCAAGGGCTTAAGATAGAGCCTATGGGTAAGAATCAAGGTACAAGCATCTACTAAGCAGATACAAAATTGGCATAGCAGTGTTAGTTTCAAACACCACAAAGCTGATCTCCATGTCCACAGCCGGCCAACAAGAAATCACAAACAAGCAGCAGAAGGTAGGTCTTAACTTTAGTCTTGTTATTTTCTTTTTGACTGTATGACCTTTCTCTCACATATCCGAATAGCACTCTCTTCCTCCATTGGTAACAGAAAATTGCAGAAGAGTAATCACAGTAATTTTTTCCAAAGACAAGTTCTCTCTCAGGCCTTGTATTTCTGCTAGGTATTTGCTTCTCTGGAGTGCCTACTTGACTGGTTTTCTTGAGAAAGGTAAGCAACGAATCCTCGGGCACCAAAATGATCAGCACTGCATAACATCTTGAAGGGAACTGACAGTCTAATGTGAAGCCAAGAGGTGCTCTGCACACCTTCAGTAAGAGTAGTGCCATCACTGTACTTGCAACATGCTATTGGGCACTTCTATGTGTATGTTTATATATGTAAAAATTATATATGTATACAAAAATACATGTAAATCCAGAATCACAGCACATTTCAGCAACTGATGGACTTCCATGCAAGAGTATCAACTGGAACAAAACCTGCTGTAATTTTAGTATATATACAATTGGTAACACATCAAGGGAACATCCTGTCCTTTAAGACACATGAGAATTTCATCATAGATTACAAAATGGTCAGAATTTCAAGCAGGAATTGGACTAAAATTGCTCCCTCCCTATCTCCCCTCACTCCCCAAAAAGCAAAGGCTAAGTAATAATGGAAAAATTTTGGTGCAGTAACTAAAAGCGATGCTCTGTTTGCTTTACTCTCCCTTTCCTTCTGTAAGGAGGTAAGTGTCATAAGGAAAGCTTCCTGAAGCAAACATGCAAAATCAATTACTTCTCCTGGGGCAAGCAACTGCTAAGTGACTACCTTGACATTTAGGCTACTAGCTACCTACTGTGTGCTATTTAAGCAGGAAAACGTGATTCAATAAAAAGCAAGACATTTTAGCATTTTGGTCCAAAATCTGAAAAGCATACTTAAGATTGGTTCTGTTGCTGACATGATTCCAGAAGGAAAGAGATATTAGTTTGCCCCTTGACAATACTCGGAAAACAACCAAACACAAGCCAACAGCAGATAGCTTGTCTTCCTTTCTACTCTCTGGGCTTTTGTTCCTCTGCTACCTTGAGCAATCCAACAACGGATACATTCCTAATGGATGAGATATACAAAACTTGAGAGAGCTCACAGCATTGTGTGCGCATTAATGATCATAACGATAAAAACCATAATGGAGTATTGTACTAACAGCCACAACTGGCAAAATAATACGACGGGAAATTGTAGAGGCTATGCCTTATCAGCAGAGGAGTGGCAGTCTGCTCTATTCAATCCGTGCCCAGCTCTGCCAGAGAGCAAGAGGAAACAGTGTCCCCATTCTATCTTTCTGAATAGCAATGTTATATTATTGTATGCGTGTCGGGAAGAGACAATCCTTCATGAGATCTTTACCACAGCACCTCTACTGACAGAAATATTATAGGATCGAGAAATCTGCACGTTGATCTAAATTCTGCTTACATACCAGCAGCACTGCACTTGAAAGATCTCTTTGTAATACATACTCATGCTGTCTCAGCTTGCTGGGATTTAGACAGAAGGGCTACAGCTAGGAGCAAGAGCTGCAGCAAAAATAGTTTTCACACTTGTAATGGACATCCTTTTTTCTGTTTTGCTCATATCACTGCAGAGGCCTTCAGTTACCCCAAATCATTTACATAAAAGCAAGAAGCCAGCACAAAACTATACATCGGTCCATCAAAACCAGAACAGATACAGTCAAATATTTCTCCAAGTGTATTTCCACTTATCCTAGTATAATGTACTGAGTCTACTGTATGTAGATCCAAAGTCTTGAGTCAAAAGAGTATTTTTTTTCCTGTCGGTTTTCAATAACTTTAATTTGTCTGTTTACAAAAGACAGTTCATATTTAGGACTGCAACAATGATTTCCAAAAACACCAAGTTTCTGGAACAAGTTTCTGGAACACCAAGTTTCTGGAAATCACCACTGGAGGAACACCAGGGGAGGAATCAGTGCATCGTTGTCACACTCTTCCTCAACCATTGTAGGTGGGCTGAACAGTCTTTCCTGACCCATTACAGGTGTGTTTTCTTAGGCAAATTTATTAACCTGCAGGCTGTTCACGAGGTAGAGATGGAGGCCTTGGGTTTCAGTCATACTGAGTTCTTGGGCTGCCACAGATTTTTAGCTATTGCTCCTTGCAACTATTGGGATTGATTCTTATTTCTTCCCCCACTGCCATCAATTAAAACAAGGGTAATATTATTTTCCTATTATTTCACAGGAAAACTTTAGGGTAAATAATTTTTTCAGGGCACTCAAATGTCACCATAGTGAAGCTCATACAAGCGGTGGACAAGAGGCAGACAAGGTACACTGGTTTGCTTGAACAGGACAAAACTGCATGAACTGTTCGAGACAATCAAATACAAGTGGCAAAAATGGACTGACAATTCCAGCTCTGTGGCGTTCAACACAAGAGAATCTGACATTGGCACAGTAAGTTTACTTATGACAGGTCCTAAGAACAGGCTTACTGGCAAAGGTTACATCTTTAATATCTATAACAGGTTATATCTTTTGAAACAGCAGTAAGTCAGTAACCATATTCTACCAAGAAGAAATGGAAGATCAGTGGTGGCAGAAACATCAGAAGGAACAAGGTGGAGAGGAAGAGACATATCTGGCAACCCAGCCTTTCTGCTACTACTTAAATGTTACTGAAAAAAAGGAAATTAAAATATTCTCTGCATCCAGGCAACAGAGAGAGACAGAAAACTCAGCTGTAAATACTAGAACTATCCATTGTGCAGTAGAGAACAGTTTTCATGAAGCCTATTATTCTGTTTTTCATGAAGCCTATTATTTTATATACCTTTGCATGCTTGAGCAAACACTCTTTTCAAAGTGCGTAACGAAGCAATACTTATTTTTAATTGGACAGGCACAGTGTTTGCAACAGACTGTATCTGTTTACCTGCCGGTGTACTCACTTTCTCTTTTCCCACAGAACATCAATGTTAAAGTTGGGTGCAACAACCTGAAGTTTTTAGAATATTATATGTATCAGAAACCGAGCTGTTTACATTGCTTCTTTTTTGCTGTTTTCAGTAAGCAAAAAAAAGGAGTTGTCTGTTCTGTTGGCTACCCCCTATATCTTCTCAATAACCATCAGGAAAAAAATCTATTATTTAAAAAAATACTTCCAGGAAGAAAAATAAAATATAGAAATGACTAAAAAAGTCCTTGCTCTTCAACATTGAAAAGAAAATCCCCTAAACAAACTTTGTTGAAAACGACTGTCAAATTAAAAATCATGCGATCCCATGTCTGAACCTGTAATTTCTCAGGAGTTTATGACATGGTGTTAAAATCTTTCAGCATCATGTATCCCAGAAATTATATTCTTACTGATTTTACTGTAATTTTTCCTGCAATTCTTCTGCTGCTGAACCATCCTTACAAGGTTTTTGGTGTACCCACGCCCATTGCAAAATTAAAGGATCTAACATTTTCATTCCAAAACATCATTAGGGATGGAAAAATACTACTACTTTTCTTTCTCTAGTCATAAACTAGCAATACCCATGTACTGTGATGATGATCTTTGCTACATACTACACTTATGTTCACCAAACAGCATTTTGTACTTAACTGACAAGATTCTTGTTATTCCAAGCACACATTTGTGCAATATGGTAATGAAAACCTGTTATGTGATTGTAATTATGATACGGTGAAATTAGTATCTATAATATATTAAACACTTTTCTAGTTACAAGTGTATGCATGGCTCTGTTCCTGAAAGACTTGGGACTACAGGTAAAAAACTAAACAAAAGAACAACCAACAAAAATACCCCAAAATCCAAGCCACTAATAGATAAAAGGGAAAATGTGAATAATCTTGCAAACGTGGTAACTGTATACAACAGTATACGTAACTGCTGAGTAAAAAATATTATTTTTTTTTAAACGGGAAAACAGAAAGGTTTACTTGCTATCATTTGTGTCAAGTATGTAGCAGTATTTACTTCCACAGCAGCATTAGTATTTCAGGGTAAAACCCACTCAGCAGAAACCCACATGATTTCTGCCGTTAAAATTGTACATTGTTTTTTTTATACCTAATAAAAAAGCAAACTCACCAGGGTACAGAAGATGCATTGGCATTGTGCTATTGTTGTCATCTGCTCCACAGGATATTCCCCAAGGCAGAGCTTGCAGGACACTAACGGGTCAAGTACCAAGTCCCAGGTAGGCCGATATCTTGCTGTAGTCATTGCAGAGCAGTCTGAAAAACAGCACAAAAGTAAAGATGGTCCATCACTTCCTTATTTTGATACTCACTACACTTCTGCTGCTGAAAATATCACTGTCAGCTGCTGCCTGTTTGCTATTTGGGGGAAAAAAAAAAAATACAAACAGCAATGGCTAAGTTCACAGCATCAGCACTTGCAGCGGGCTATACATCACCTGCCTGATAGAACGTGTGAATAACAAGCAGAAGGAAAAAAAAAAAAACAACCAACCAACCCAAACACATGGTACACTCACAAAATATGACAGCAAGCAGGAAATATCTGTATGTCACAGACTTTTGTCAGACATTATACATGCAAAAATCTCATTCGCAATTCCTGCCATTCCCACCAGCTTTCTTTCACCAACATTGATTGCCCATCACTTAAAATACATTCCTTAACCCGCACAACTCCTGCTACCCAGGCGAGACTCACAAGGTCTCCTTCATGAGCCAAGCATCTATTATGCCCCTTTTCCAGCCTGATGACACTGCAATTCAAACAGAGCCAGGTATTTTTGTTCCCAAGAGCATGGCAGATCGATCAGTTTGCTGAGTTAATTTTTAGAAAGAACGGTGAATATTCTGAGTATCCTCAGAATTTCTTAGCCGGCATTTTTCTCCCAACGCTTGCTATATGCCAAGAACACAAATTTGTTACAGCAATAACCAACCAGGGGAAATAAAAACACAAGAGATGAGCTACAAGAAGAGGCTATAATACCTATATACCCTCAAGACAGCAACAGGATGCGACCATGCAGAGCATCTTTACCTTGGGCTTCAGGGCCCAGATGGGGAGTTGTCAAATGACTAACCAGAAAGAAAATAATCTCACACATAACAAATGTACTGCCACAAAGAGGGAACTAATTTACAAGTTACACACATGGGGGGAAAAGAAAAAACAAACCAACAAAATGAAAAACCACACACTCCCCCAAACATCTAGGGTAAGTTATGTAGCATACCTCATCTTAACACCATATTTACTAGTATTGTTTTTTGTCACTGTGACAATGACCTTCCAATTGTGGGAAATTCACATCCCAAGGCTGCTGGGAGGTCCACATTACCTTGCCTCCCTCCTTCCCAAAATTAGCTTCTACACCAGCAGTTGATTACAGATTCTTTTGTTTGTTGGCTGGTTTGTTGTGTTGTTTGGGTTTTTTATCCCCCATCAACACTTGCAAGAACTGCTTATATCTAAGTCATATTATCTGTGAACTTCCCAAGACCTCCAGAACTGTAACAAATTACTTTTATGCTTGCTAGATTAGGTTTAGGCAGATGTTCAAGCAAAATATGCTTTTTGCCCCAAAGAAATCACATGGAGAGTTCAAAGAAGTGTTTGTGAAGTCTGAGTCTTTGATATGCAATTAATTGTGGACATGACTCCACCAAGGTCTCTAAAGTTTCTGAAACGAAGTGAAGATTTTTTACATTAGCCCTCCATTCAGTCTAACCCATTAGAAGATGCCCTTTAAAAGGTAAATAAAAGGACACCAAAAGAGCAGAGCCTAGTCACACTTATTTCTAGTGCAGCCATCAGGGACAAGAGGGGGAGAGAAGGAAGACAAAACCACTTCATTTCCAGGGATGCTCTGGATCACTTCCCCCAAAAGCCCACACACAAACACCACACTGCTTCAAAGGAAACAGATGAAATAGTCCCACAGAACAGCACAGGAATAATGTCTCCACGTCACAAAACAGGACTTGTGCTGTGCAGTCCTTTCTGAGAAAGTCTGATGTGATCACGTGAATGAAACCCTAGGATTTTTAAGGCTATTAGACTGCTTCTTTACAGTCAACTGCCACTACTTTTTCATTTCACACAAGACGTGAGCGGAAACAGTTTTCTTCTTCCAAACTTTTGCTTATCTGACATTTGCAGATAGACTCATGAAATATGACAGGCAGTCATCAAACACACCTGAACTAACTCTGCTATTAGTTTGAGTGTCCTTTGCTTGTCCTGCCCAGTTTATTGCACATCTGTTGCTTATGGCAGCAAGCAGATGAGCAATGAAGAGGGATAAATTTAAGATAAGGATGTACTTGTATACATCAGGCAGACCAAAGTCCTAGCAAGTTTTACGGCAAAGATGTAAAATCTGACACAATTCAGAGAAAAAGATTGCCAAATATATTGATACAATTCAATCCAGACAAAAAAGAAATTTATATATATTCATTGTGGGTCAATAAATGATGATAAAGGGGAAAATATTAACCTTTCATCTCCGAGGATTACACTTATTCCCTAGGACTTTCAACAAAGGCTTACTGGTATCACTGTGGTAATCCCTCTTTTGCAGCACAACTACACTGCAGTAACACCTCACCGGGAAATACTTCTTCTCTTTGTCTTCTGCTGCAAAGCAGAAGTGAATCAAAATGAAACTTCTTCCAAGCTGGCATCCAGCAGAAATTGGCTGCCCGATACAGTTGGCGTGTAATCCATGACGAGCTCAGCCATGGTGATAACGGAAAGCAAAACCTGAATGCAGCTTCAAATGGCAGCAGAGCCATTCCTGCTCACCCCTCCTGGTCAAACGCCTTCTGCTGAGACAGCAACACGTGCAGCAGAGGCTGATTGCCTCCATTCACAGGGGTACCTAAAAAAAATGCTTAGTTGACTCCTAAAGGCTTCCAGCCCATGCTGCCAAAGAAAACAAGTTCCAAGTCACCAAATTAGTCTTACATTTTATTTTTTGTATGCCACTTTTTCAAATAGAGTACAAATAGTACAAGATAGCATTGTACCCCCTCACACCTTTCACTTTAGCCTACTGCAGCATTATACGCACACACAATCATTTCAAGCTCAATTACACTAAATCTATGCTAAAATAGTCTTTAGTTTCAGTAATTAAAACTTACATTCACTTGCAAGGGAATAAATATCTATTGTCACCTGTGGCATTAAAGGAAGGATCAAGAAACCTGCCACCTAGCCTTGGAAAACACGTACAGAAAGCTACCACATCCCAGTGGAACATCTCTGCTGGGTATCCCTGTAGAGGAACACAGGGAATGAAGCTTTCCAAAGCACAAACTAGGTCTTGCTTCACAATCACTGTTGCAACTAAATAATAATCTTCTGTGTTTACATCATGACACTTAGGAAACCTTAAAAAAAAAAAAAAACAACCAACCACCAAACTCACAAGATAACAACACAGAAAAAGCTACCTTCTGTCAAAACCAGATTAAGAATGCTCCGTAGCTGTGGTCTCTTATGGCTTCAGATTGTATTCTCATGCTTTCTAGTGACGTGCAATGCTTCAGGGAGAATAAGTAACCGCAAGAAGAAAGAAAAGGCAACTGAAAGGAGCTCTAGAGGAACAAACCACTGAAAAAAGGCACTGGCATACCCCCGTGCTGGAGACCACCAGTTAGAGCACCAGCCAGTAGAAAATTCTGCCTGACGGTTTGGCTATCTGCAGGGAGGCCCCAGGAAATATAGCTTGTAAAGGTGTAGAACTACAGCCCAATCCACCCACTGAACATCTTACCCCAATAAATACTTAGTTCATTAGATATTTAGTGTTGGTTACCAAACTCGGTACAAACATCAGTACTTCACAGGCCCTAATAATAAGTGTGCCAAATCACACTGATGAAACAGAAACCCAGAAGAGAAGTTGGTCAACAGTTCAGACTCCAAACTCTACTGCAGCCAAGGTCAATCTCATTTACATATTTGTGCACTACGGTCTGCAAAATATCTGGTAATATTGAAGTTGTAAGTAACCTGTTAACACAGCCCATCATTTTCTACAATAGCATCCCAAAGCAAGCTGGGAGTAGGAAACAGAAAATAGCTTTAGTATAGTTTGTTCAGATTCATAAGTAATCAGCAACCTGACTAATGACTATTTAATTCTGCAACCGTGTGCATGTCCACACAAAACAGGAACCACTGCATAAGCAGACAGAAATGACTGAAGTCTTGTTGCTGTAACAACATGTTAATATATTTAAAATGTGACTGTTATGTGTTCTGGGAGATGGGTATGGAGGGGAAAGGAATCTTTCATTATTTCTGCATAACATTAATTGAATTAAGTGAATACAAACTGGATTTCTGAACAGTAATCCCTTAGTTTTTGGTCCACCTACACATTGCATTTTCAAGTGAGAACAAATGGCTGACTTCATCTCTGGTAAGTCAAGAATAGAACAATTCTTTCTTTCCAGGCTTCAAGAAGTCGCAGAAAACAGTGAAACAGAAACACTGTGAAAACTTCTGAGGGAAAACTCTGTGAAAGCAGGAAAAAACGCAACTTTCTTCCATGCAAGTCATTCAAGAAATCTTAAAACAGTATGATTTTTCTTATTGCACTGTAGTCAAATATTTCATGGCACTGTACAGTCAAGCTGCAGTTGCATCAAGTTCACACTTCTTAGAACCATGACCAGCTAGGTGAGAAAAAAATGACTAGAAAATACAGTCAAATTAAATAGTCACACCGAGCACACTTTAACTGGTGGGGTTTTTTTTCATCAAGCAAAGCTCAAAATAGAGCTTTCAACAGAATCTTAATTTTAGCTTTAGATCAGGGATGGGTTTAATTTCTAAATTAAGGGCTTTGGTCCCCTCTCCTACCAGACAGCTAGTTAATCAGGTACACTTAAGTCATCTGCCTTAAGAAGTTATCTTAATCTGAATTTACTGACATGATGGAAAACAGCTCTTTTAGAAGTCAAAGGAAGGGATTTAAATAGGATTTAAAATTAATTCTCATTCCTGTTGTCCCTCTTTGTCAAAACAGCTCCAGTTAAAATAATCCAGGCTACTAGATGAAATCAAACACATCTGCTATAGCACAGTTTTAGTTTTGTGTATATGTATTTGTATATATAAATAAATATATGTGTGTATATATAACCCAGGCTACACTTCTTCCTACATGAAGTCAAACACATCTGTCACTGTACAATTTTAAATATTTAATATATAAAGTATGTTTATATATTATATTTATACATTTAATATTTATAAATATATAAAAATATAAATCTATAACATTTTATCCAGATTTTTTTACTTATGTGGAAAAAATTGCACACTTCTGAAGTGGAGTCATCTGCAGAAAGGCTATTATTATACTGCAGTCTGGAACTGGCACTGCCTGCCACATCTATTAAGTGACTATTTTGACTCACCGAAATAATTCTGAGCCTTCCTATGTAGCCACAGCTGTAGCTCACTGCACAAAATTCAATAGCTATCTCCAAGACACCCAGGTCAGCAGGGACTTGTTTCCATCATCAAGGTTGGTGGCTGAGGGTGTTCACCGATGGTCCTGCAACTTGGATTATTTGTTACCCCTCTGTCAGTTTGAACTTGATGCCATTTTTCCCTCTGTTCCTAGGCTCTTCCAAGGATCCTCAGAAGGATTATCTGGCTCGGGAAATATGAAAGAAGCCTGCATAGAATAGAAGCATAAAATAGAAGCCTGTTTTCTATTGGTGTTGCCAGTCTTCATTACGCAACAATACCATAGACTTATAGAGGGACTTTTAAATGGCCTTATCAAACAAATCAATGAATAAATTCACCCACTAGGTAGATTTTACAGTTATAAAAGTTGCCAGGCAGACTTGATATCTCTCACTTCTCAATCCCAGTTAGTTACTGGCATCTATCACTGCACTATGTGTCTCTCGAGTCTTCATCCTCACAGAACTGCTTGGGAGGTAAAGTAGAATAATTCTCTCTGCTAGATGTTGGAAAAACTAACGCATAGAAGACTGGATTTACGTAGACGTTTAGGTTGTTAGAGAGGACTTGCTTACAGAGCAAGGTGGCCTTCCTTCCTTAGGTTCTTAAATCCTGCCAAATGCACACTTAACTCTTAAGGCTTACTCATAAATCTGATCCACACTCAACTCCTCAGGTCCAGCAGCTATCAGCCCTCCTTTGAATTCCAGACAACTCCAACCAGTAAAGCCATGTTCTGTCTTCCAGCAGTGTAACAGGCTGCTGTTTTCAGGCATAACTCTTTTCAACACATAAGAAACTTCAGCTTGTGCAGAATACTGCAGAAAGTCATGTCAACACATAATCTATTGTGAACTCTTCAGACCTGGCCTTTAAGTCCTTACACTGGCTAACCATCAACTCCAAGCTCACCATCTCTGTTCTTATCTTCAACCTATTCCAGGGCCCGAGCCCAGATGAGATAAAACAGCATGTAAAAGCTTAGAGTACTGTCAGCAACTTCAATTTCCTGGGCAATACAGCATGTGGGAAACAGGCTCTTCCTTGAGTTGAAAGAATTATTCCAGGGACTTCGGTCCACCCCATGAATAGCCACTATGTTTCTTTGCTTTACTTTCCTGACTGATTAAAAAAACCATATATTTAAATACATATAAATATCTAATACCTATGGACATGTATATAAGTTTTTAAAATATATATACATGTATAAAGATTACATTCAAACATTCCAATGCCGAAGAAAAAAAAAAAAGAGAACAGATGGTTTCTCACTAATAAGAGGTACCTGAACAATAGCCTCAAGAGTTTAAACAAAAAAAGGCTACTGGACCACTTCTGGGACAAGTCACTGCTAGGGGGAAGTTAAAAAAAATTATTTGCTAAATACCTAACTTTTTTTTTCTTGTTTCTTTTCCTGAGAAATTAGAGCATCTTTTAAATATTAGATAAGTAATGGACAGCTAGATCTATGGATGTACTTGACCAGGCTCCCTACCAAAGGAAGGGAGTAGAAAGGAAGAGATATTATGGAGACAAACAAAGAAAACAAACAGATTTTTAAAGCTCCAACTTCTGAAAGAATACTGCAAATAGACATGCCACAAGCTCATCTTCTGTCCACGCCGAAGTACCTCAGAGGGCACAATCCTATCATGTATCCCAAGAGATACAGCCGCTGATTACGTGACAGAGCCAAAGACTTTTCTGACCTTGCATTTTCCTGTGTTTGTCACCAGCCCTGGTGCCACTGTGGCTTCTCGAAGCACTGCCAAACAGCAGCAACCTGAAATACACTGGGTGGGGCTGTTATTCAAACCCTGTGGGCAGGGGTGAAAGCATTTCAAAGGGGGAAAAAAAAAATAATCATTTAACTCCATGTGAAAGAAACTGTGGTAAGACAGAAGGGAAAGAACTGGATGATTCAAAGGTATAGAGAAAAAAAAACCCCGTAATTTAATAAAAAGAAAAAAAAAGGGATGAGAAGAAAGACACAGAGAACAAGAAAGACAGGGGAAAAATGGGAAGAAAATAGGGGAAAGGAGGGTCCTGCACCTAGAAAGGAATAACCCCATGCACCAGTACAGGTTAGGGGTTGACCTGCTGGGAAGCAGCTCTGCAGAGAGGGATTTGGGAGTTCTGGTGGACAAGAAGTTGACCATAAGCCAGCAATGTGCCCTTGTGGCCAAGAAGGTCAATGGTATCCTGGGGTGCATTAAAGAGTGTGACCAGCAGGTCAAGGGATATTACCCTCCTCCTCTACTCTGAGGCCACATCTGGAGTACTGTGTCCAGCTCTGGGCTCCCCAGTTCAAGAAAGACAAGGAACTACTGGAGACAGTCCAGCAGAGGGCTATGAAGATGATCAAGGGACTGGAGCATCTCTCTTACAAGGAAAGGCTGAGAGACCTGGTTCTGTTTAGCCTGGAGAAGAGAAGACTGAGAGGGCATCTCATCAATGCTTACAAATATCTAAAGGGTGGGTGTCAACAGGATGGGGCCAGACTCTCTTCTGCGGTGCCCAGCAACAGGACAAGGGGCAATGGGCACAAACTGGAAGACAGGGAATTCCATCTCAACATGAGGAAAAACTTCTTTACTTTGAGGGTGACAGAGCACTGGAACAGGCTGCCCAGAGAGGCTGTGGAGTCTCCTTCTCTGGAGATATTCAAAACCCGCCTGGATGCATTCCTGTGCAACCTGCTCTAGGTGGACCTGCTTTAGGTGGACCTGCTTTGGCGGGGGAGTTGGACTAGATGGTCTCTGAAGTCCCCTCCAACCCCTACCATTCTGTGAAAAAGATCTTCCTGGTTGTTTCCAGAAGAAGTACATTTTGCTGTACGGAGTACAACTGAAGTGGAATTTCAGTGCATTATGCCCCAAACATTCAATATCCCCAAAAGACAACACGAACAAAAGGACAGAGATGTGGTAACATTAAGGAACATTGCTCAGGATTCATGTATCTAATCGATGTTTGCCATCCAAGAGATTACATGAATCCTGGAGCAGCAGAGCACCTCAGGCAAGAGCTGGGAAGTCCTTACACCGTTCCATTTCCCAGCAGTGGTGTCCCAGACCATCAGTTTGCCTCAGCAGCCAGGGGGAGAATGCCTCACAATAATTTGAAACGGCTAGGCCAAGATGATATACACATTTTAAAAGCATCCTCCGCAACATGGAGCAGGAAAATTTAAAATACCTTAAATCTTAGGCTGATTTCCACCTATGTGCCTCACCCTTTTGCTGGTTCTAGCTCTCCCACAATGAAAGGAGCCCAGGGTGACTTGATCAGACAACATCTATAAGAGGTCTTGAAGTGAGGTAAGATGAAGCCAACCTAAGAGAGAACAGTCTTAACCAAAGCCAATTGTAACCTAAGCATGCAACTTGGCAGCTGCAACAACCCCTGAACACTATCTAGCAGTGGGAAGTCACTCATAACTGCATTATTTTCTAGCTTGTGAAGGCAACAGTAATAACAAGGGCACAAACAATTCCACTGCTCTCTAGGGTAACATCTCATTTTATTATTTTCCAGAAACTTGTAAACCACCCAGTTAAAAACAACTGCTTTGCTGTGTCTTTCCTCCCATCCCTAACATTTTCCCATGTTTTTATTTTTCCCTTCCTCATCTCATTCCCCCTCCACCCCTTTCCTTGCTTCCTCCTATTCTTTCCCTCCTCTCTGCTTACAAGGGACTGATGAATTAGTGCACTCTGAGCTGTCTCCACAGTAACAATAAATCAGCAAGAAGCAGTTTGAAACTTCAACATACCACAAGGTTTTTCCTTCTCCACAGCTGAATCTCTCAGAAAAGTAAGAGCTATGTTTACACAAAACCCAAATAACAGCTAGCTTGAGCTCTGTGGGTTTTTTCTTTGGGCGGGGGGGCAAGAGAAAAGCCTTGGAAGCTTAAAGCTAGAAACCACATTTAAGCCTATGCAAAATTACTGTGAAAATGCAAATACAAGCAAGGGGAGTGGAGCCCTAGTTCTGACTGAGCCACTTGGAGAGACCAGCTGAGCAATTCTCTCATTTCCACCAGTCAGAAGGAAATAAAAATTGTCTTTTTCCTTGCAACTGTGGCAAAATCCCTGCTTGGTGCACTGCGGTGCGGTACTTCCATAGCATTTTACAAGTCTCGGATGAAGGAACAAAGTAAGTTGGACTGGAAAAACCCACCGCAGACCCTCTTGCTGTCTTACGCCTGTATACTAACAGTGGAGCTCAGGTTTTAACAGCAGCTCACATCCTAGCTGTAAGAAAACACATACACAAGTATCATCCCTTCATATGCTACACTTGAACTGCAAAGCAGATACCAATGCTGGTAGCCAAAAACAGCATTCAGAGTGGAGTGAAGTCTTATTAACTTACCCACAGCTGTCTTTGTTCCCGTGACTCAATAATAACCACCAAATTCCGGGCAGATATTGGTAAGAGACAGCATTTTTCACAGCTCCCAGTGTGGACAGTGAGTTCCCAGTCTCATGTCCCAGATCTACCCCTCAGATTAGCATGAAGGCCTCTCTTGTTCCGAAGAGTTGGCTTCCACATATTAAGAGAGAGAAGAACCAATAGAGCACATCTAGTCAATAGGACTAGCAAGAACACATCACCAAAGTACAAGAGAAGAGAAAGACTTTTCATAGAAAGAGTAAAACTTCATAGAAGTGTTTTGTGCAATAATTACAGCCATCTGGAAAATTACTTTTCCTTTTTCCAACACCATGCCTAAAAACAGCAACTCTAGCTAGAATCTGGACAGCTTCTCTGCAGAAGTAACAGCTTCCATCATACTGTATCACACTGTGTATCAGCTGTGACCCAGAACTGCCCCTCTAGTTTTCAGAGGACAGAAGAGTACGGTGTATTTTAATTAGATGCTATGGATTAAGCATAAGGAGAAACTTAGGATGGGATCCGGACTACCTAAGATAGTCACTCTATTGTTGGTGCCTGAAGAAGCAGATATTCTAAGATAATTGCCTCAGTGAGAGGAAGGAAAGTGATTTTGAAGGCCTTCAGAGAGATTTTGTGTCTAGTATCAGGCACCTCAGCCAAAGGAAAAAAACCACCCAAACAGGAAAAAAAAAACCAACATCACATCTTTCTGGAAGAATTCCACCTCCTGACAACAAACCCAAAGGCTTGGGCTGTGCAATGGGATGGATTATACATCACTAAGACTTCCAACCTCCCCCCCCCCTCCCCCCAAACATTGAGAAAACTCTAATACATCGTGCTTGGTACACCCTGCAAACAGGATCCAGCCTGATCAACAGTATTAGATACTCACTGTTCCTCTTAACAGCAGTACCAAATTTAAAAATGGTAACAGAGGAAAAGAGTTGAGAATTTCTGTATCTCTCACCAAACAGTCAACCCTTCGTATCATCTGATGCTTCACATGATAAAAGTTACACCTATCAGCTAGGACATTTTACAACAAACTTCTGGCCTGACAAACTTGATGACTCTGGATTCAAATCTCTCTGCACACCGATCATTTCCCTGCACCCTCCTACAAGTTTTTTCTTTGTCTTTTTATCTCCTTTCCTATGCATAATACTGTTGCTCTTATTTCCTCCTGCTTGAAGCAGGCTGCCCTCTTCCCATCACAACTTTTGTTACACAATCCAGTTCTTCAGTCTCACCTCCACTGCACAGTGTCCGAGGCAGGGTAGCCCAGGTTGGCCAAACAGGAGAGGTCAGGGTGTCCTACTAGGCAACTGGCTTGGGACAAGTTTCCTTCTTCTCTCTGGGAGAGGAACAGTTTGCCTTTTTTAAGCAGTGTTACAAAATGTAATTATATTATGGTTTATATTAATCTCAGCCACTCTAGCTTGGTGAACAGTGTTGTTTGTTCCCAAGTTTCCTTTCACACATTACAGAACTACATGTTCTAACTACATTTCTCCAAATCATGCCCTGATGTGACATTCAACCAACACATGCTTGGGCACAGACCTGTCACTCACATGGGCTAGGGCACTTGAAGACAGATTCTTATTATCATAGAATCACAAAATGGTTAGATTTGGAAGGGACCTTAAAGATCATCTTGTTTCCAATGCCCCTGCCATGGGCAGGGACACTTCCCACTAGACCAGGTTGCTCAAAGCCCCATCCAACCTGGCCTTGAACACTTCCAGGGATGGGGCATCCACAACTTCCCTGGGCAACCTGTTCCACCCTCACAGTAAAGAATTTCTTCCTTATATCAAATTCCAGATCTACCCTCTTTCAGTTTAAAACTGTTACCCCTCATGCTACCACTATGCTCCCTGATAAATAGTCCCTCCCCATATTTCCTGTAGGCCCCCTTATTATTGAGTGTTATTGTTATATGTTCTTATTATGTTATTATTATAACACTTTCATTAGGGGCAGATGTTTAAATTGGTCTGGTTTCTTCCTCCCTTCTTATTGATAATCCAGTCAAGTCACTTAGCCCAGGCCTTGGAAGACCTTCAAGAAACACAATCGAGAGAAAGTTCTTATGTCAGTGCAAAACACTAAGATTGCACACGCCAAAAAAAGGATGATCTAGTGATCAGAACATCACCTGAGTTATAAGAAACTACTGACAATCTCTTCTGCCTCAAGCTTACTGCATAACTAAGCAGCTCATAGTTTACTTGTGCCGCAGACACGTGAACTGGTACCTAACACATCACACAGGCTGGTGAGCAGTCTATCAGATACCCGAGTGCATGTTTTCCTCTTCTCCCTCTGCAGAGGGACAATCAGCATTTGCAGTATTTACAGAGGTGTAATGTATTAGCCTCAACATCATCCCCAGCTCTAATCCTTCACAGTAATATTACTGTCGCATAGCAATGCTTCCTGCTTGATTGGTGGTGGTGAGATTTTCCCCCCCTCTCCTCACATTTACCATTTGCAGTGTAACACGTGTACGTGGTTACTGCAGAAGGCAGAAGCGCTGTAGCATCCCATCCGCGTGTGGCAGAGACTGTGCATAACATCTCTGCAACAGCAAAGGCAGAAAGACCGAAACCGAAGGCTGAAGCACTGAGGGCACGTAGAGACAGCAGAAAGCATAAACGGAAGAAAGGAAAGAGCACAGGTTCACCGCAGAGGAAACACTCCCTTCAGGGCTCCCCACACTACAGTTCTCGAGATGACAAGTACCGATACATTACAGACCTTTGATTGCAGGAACACATGCAGAGGAATGCTATGAGGAATTTCCCCATATTGCTTTGTAAACTTGAGCACAGCTCTTAAAAATCAATACATATTGGACCTTGGTTTATTACTTCTCGTTTCCATCTAGTTTTCTCCTCTTACTCGTTGATTAATTGCAGTAATTTAAGATGCTTTTGCAGCTTGAGCTATAGTTTTTCTTTCCTAATTTATAACAAAACCTTAAGAAAAAAAAACTACTGGCAGTTCTATATTTGTAAATGGCTTTTCCTGCCAATTAATTCATTTAGTAAGGACAGTATGGAGCTGATTAGGACTTTTTGAGTTTTTATCCTTTAATATTATGGAAGGGATTTGACTTTTGAGTTACCCAAACAGAACAGATGTTTAAAATTATTAAAGGAAAATGTTGACTTGGTATAGAATAAGCTATCAAAAAAAAATTAAATAGAAAAGCTTTTCTAATACCATGTCATCATAGTTGAATTTCAGTAAAAACCAAAATAAATAAAGCATGGTGCCTTACATGTCACTGCATTGTTAGAAAGAGAAGACTGAAGGGACTTAAGTCCATCCCTTACACCCTCCACATACCCACATAATTCATCCTGCTAAAAAGGGAACACCTCAAGTTATGATTAAACAATGCAAAAACACCCAATTTGATCAGAGTACTTGCCTTTGCTATCGATTTGATATGTAGCGAAAGTGACAGCCTACTCACAAGAAAAGACATTTTGCATTGCCTCCTAGTGTTCCTAGACCGTACTAACCCCTTCCCCAAATTAACACATGCATTGCAACAGGTACTCAGTTCTGGCGTGTTGGGTATATCCCATGCTGCATATTTGTAGGAGCAGGTTTGGTTTGTGGCTCCGGGCAAGTCACCTGCGCTCCGCTCCATCTGCAACTCCCACCCGCTCGTAAGCGTGGGCAGGAAGGACCCGGAGACCCAGCCCTCGCCGCACGCTTCTCACGGGCGGCAGCGCTGACCTGCTTACGAGCAGAGAGCATACTGGCACGGGGATAGAAAACACATCCTTATTCTTCACAGTTTCCCAGCAGAGAGATCTGGCCTGCAGCACAAAGTGAGGGAAATTTGCATAGGCTTATTCTGGCAAGGAGGAAAAACATTTCTAGGGCAGCTTAGGTTTGTGCTCATCGTTCTAGAGGTTTATAAAGAAGAGCTTTAAAAACAGAACAGCAAGTCTTCATGGTTTTTAGAGGAAGTTAACATTAGCAGAATTAAGTCATTTTACTTCCTTCAAGAAAGAAACAAAATAAAGAAGCAACACATATTTAAAGGATCAATATATAAAATTCATCAACCGTCCAACAGGGCATATAACAAAGTTAGCTGACCTCGGTTGTTATAGCAATAAGTATAAGCAAGAGCCTCTCTGTGTACCATTCCTCAGTATTAACTTTCAACATCAGACATTATCACTCTGGAAGCAGACACTGTCTGAAAAATATGCTGCTGATTTCAGAGTGTAGTTAGTTGGAAGAGACTTAACTGAAAAGTCAAGTTACTGAAAATTGGTTCTGTTCTATCTCAAACAAAGACACCAGAATAGGGTCAGTATCACTCTCAGACTGCAAACTCCTCTGTGGAGAAACAGATTTTACTTTTACTTTTATGTTTGCATAATACACACTGCAGTGGACCACAGGTTTCAGAAGTTAACATCAAGACAAAGTTCTAAAACAATGCAACAAATATTAATACCCTTGGTACTAAATTCTCTGCCTCAGAAAATGGATGAGCAGCTGAATTTAGTGGACAACCATTTTCTCTAGACCCACTTGGGTGTCAGGCAGTATCTTTGAAACAGTATTTGTCCGAGCAGCTCCGACCCCTGTAGCTTCCTCCCTTTTATATGCAGCCTAAAAAAAAGGCAGAAGTAATCACATCAACCATTTAACATTATTTCAATGTTAAAAACAAAGCAGAAAAACTCTACTAAAACAAAATTTCACTGGATGTTATTATTAAAAAGGCTGCATTAAAAAGTGTTGGTTAAGGATATTCTACCCTTTCCAGAGGCCACGTGTAGAACATTTTAGATAGTAGGAATCTTTCCAAGTTCAACTCGTGCTTTCCCAAACCAAACAAGACATAAACCACAGAAGCCTGCCCGTTTTTCAGCTTCTGGGAAGATCACAGATGAGGTTGCTTATTATGGTCCAAGTCAAGTAACATGGTACACAACACCACCCACCCAGCTCTTCAGACATACCCCCTATTTAAAGGGAATCCACTGTACAAATAAATTAATCTTTTTTTGTAAGTTCGGCAATTGTTGCTTTTTCCTATTTACTTTAATGCTCACCCATAGTGTTTTAAATTAAGGACACCATGAAAGAGCAGCCACAGTGGTCTAACATACCAGTTTAAAATAGAGATGTTTGGAAAGGAATTGCTCCAGAGGTTCTAAACTAAACAACACGGATTGCAACCCACTGCTTAAAATTAGCTTTTGTGGTTTGTTTTGGATATTCCTAGTAACAAACTCAATCTGGTTGCTCTCTCTTGGTTGACTTTACTGCACCTAGCAATCTAGGAGGCCAATAATAGAAATTTCATTTAAAATATGGCTATTAATGTTCCTAAAGATAGCCTATTACATGAGTAAGCTGTATCACAGGCCTGAAATAATTCTCTAGGGTTTTTTTTGTTTTGTTTTTTTTTCAAAGGACAATAAGTGCCTGGCTAGGAGTTAAGAGCTCTACATGCTTTTAGGATGAAATAGTTTGTCAATATTAAAACTAGACAGGAAGAAAATTTTCAGAGGGAAGGAACTGCACCCTGGAATGTCTTTGAATTCCTATTCCACGTTCAATGAAAAGAACACCCCACCAAAGAAGTGTTTAACAATCAAAGGTATCCCACATTGCTTTTCTGAAATCCTTGGTTAACCTACATTGTCTACTAATACAGCACTTTGCCCTAGTTAATTGGCAAAGGCAGCCCTTTAGTTTCTTTCCAGCAGGAAACCAATTAAATAGATTCAAGAGCAAAGCAGTGCTACTTTAAAAACAAACAAGAGGGAGGAGCACAGTAGCTGGCTGCTGCTTCTTCTAAAGACTTGCAACAAGCCAGTTGTTTAAAAATTAGAGACACAAGGGCAGTGCATCTCCTTTACACCGGTCCGCAGAAATGGGAACAAGAGCATAGCAACTTGAACCAAGGTGCTTGGTGGGCTTCAGATCTCATTTAGGTGGGAAAGACCAGAGCAGAGCACTGTAGAAAGATCCCACAATACAACAGAAGATGGGAAATTCAGGATTTCTTTCATCTATACCAAACTCTGTTCTAAATGGAGAATAGGGAGGTTTTTGCACTGGACTTACTGTACCAGCTGCAAGCCAAGGCAATGCTACGTAAGCTTTAAGCCTCTGAAGTCTAATAGCTAAAGTCACACAGTTGAGTTAATGAGGAGTTTGGGAATATGACTGACAAAGCAACTAGGTGAGTAACTGATTAACTAGAGGCACATTTGTAGTCTATCCATACTTTAAAAGAATAAAAAACCCAAACCCCACTAATGAAGGTCTACAGAAGACAGTGAAAATGAGAAAAGGACATGTAGACCAGGAAACAACCAAATAGAAGATTTAAAAACATATAAAGCATAAGCTTCCAACTATGTGGGTTTTAGTAAATGAATAAAAGTAACCATTTGTAAAAACACCTGATAAACATGACAGGAAAAAAGAATAGTGAGAAAAAACAAATACAAAGCAATATAAAAGGAACCAACCATGATCACAGAAAAATGGCACTAGGACCACAGCTGAGGCTGCTGGGCAGACCTCCTCCCCCAGTCTCTGGTCAGCAATACAGGTTCTCTCACTTGGGCACAACACTTCAATACAGAGTGACAAACTGAACTTAACTTATAACTATAGGTTTGAATCAACTGAGCTGGGCTGAGGAGGATGCAGCAATACCTGCTAGCGACCTGAAATAACCAGGAGGGCTGGGGTTCCTGCAACGCCAGCAGCGGTTGGAGACTCTGCAGATGGAAAAAGGCAGGCAAAGTGGTACGTAGTGCATAAGGCAATACAATTATCCTGTGTCACAGACAGTTTGTACTCTCTCCTGCCTTCTCTACTAATACTCAAAACGAAATGTTTTCTTCTGGGGAGACTGGCTTTGCGTTTTGGTTAAAGAAAGCATGGCTGAAAAGTGGGTGTTGTGCTTGGAACAGCAAGCAGTGAGGTTTGAGAGGGCTCCAAGTTCCTGGAGAAGTTCCTTCCACAGCCCCTGAGAAAACTACTTCGCTTGCACAGCTCAGCTCGTGCCTGTGACAGACCAGCCACCAGCCTGCTTCTTCCTCAGCCGTAGGCTCTAGTCTGTACAGAAATGGGAACCAGCACCTCAAAGTTATGACAGACACATTAAAAGGACTACTGATTAATATGGCAAGCTATAAATCAGCCTTATACCATGGTGGCAAAGGAAAGAGATGAAGCTGACAGGTCCTCTCTCTGAGATGCAGAGCTCTTTGGCAGCTTCATTCCCACTGGCAGTTCTTATCCTGCAGGATGGTTTCAAGCCAACCTGCAAGTTTTATAGGAAAGGGAAACTGGATTGAGACATGCAGAAAGCAAGCCAGAATTACAGAGAAAAGAAGGAAAAGCTGATTTTCTACCTATTGAGGTGGGAGGAAGAGTCAGTAATACTGAGATGAGTGCAAACACAGAGAGAGCTTTTGAGCTGGTTTCACTTGGCAGGAGATGGGATCAATATACTAACAGGAGAATGAAAGACTGATCAGAGATAAGATTAGAGGCCCCAGTGTAATGTCTGAATCTAGGGAGGGGCAGGGAAATTTCTCAAGTACTGTTGTAATGAATTAGTGTAAGTGGCATTCAAGAGAAGTCGAAAAAGTGGAAGTTCTGCTTGTGAAAGCTTGGGAACTGACTTTGTTACGCAGCAACGAGACCCTTTCGCACAAGACAGGCGATTGCTACAAGGACTGGTATGCAGTGGTTGCCTAACTCTTCTCTGTGAAGGTCAAAATACTCAACAGCAGACAAGTGTCTTGACTCGTGCCTCTTTCCCTACTTCATACATTGCCAGTACATTCCTCACATTTAACTAATGGAATCCTACTGCTTTTCCCTGTTGCTTTGTGCATCTGCAGTAGTCAGCGTCCCCTACTCCCTTCTCACTTGCTGAACAGAAGAAAAAAATTAACTACCCCCAACTCCACTGACTCCTTCAATCCCTTCTTAACAGAAAAGTGACTAGTTATACAGAACCTGGAACAAACTATTCAGAAAGCCAGTTTCACATGCACACAGAATCTGTTCAAAAAGTAAACATTTGCAGCCAGATTTCAGTTCTACAGCACGCAAATGAAGGGGAGAAGTAACTCACATTTAGGTTTTGGCATACGCTACAACCCCAAAACATCTTATTCAATCTGAACTTACTAGAAACTAATACTAGGTTTAAAAACAAACAGAAAACCAGGAACAAAGACAAAAGAGAAAAAACTCCAGTATTTGAAATAAAACTGTAAAAATGCAACCTACACCTATTTATTTCGTTGGAATGCTAAGTTCTCCTGTAGTAATAATGAGACATTCAGAACTAAGAATTAAAAACCTTGAAGACCGAGGAGGCCTTGCCTGGTTAAAACCACTCCATGTTGCTCTGCACCAGCCATAGACCTGCACATATAAACAACCAGGCAAACAAAGGAATCCAGGACACTCTAAAACGAGCTGATAGAAATAACTTTTTTTTTTGTAAGCAAAAAATTTTAAAGAGTTATTTCCCACCTTTGCTACTGGGGGACATTTCTTGTGGACTAAAGCAAATAAACAGGTTTTCTTTTACATCCTGTTTCATGAACTATAATTAAAAACAAACTTTACTTTGTGGCTGTTGCCACAGAATGAGTTTGTCACCTCTGCAGGGCAGTTCTTCCTTCTTTTCATGGGCTGAAAAAAACACTACTTGACTTTTGTGGGCAGATTATATTTACATCTTTACTAAATTTCATTTTACCTATCAAGGTTTTCTATGTTGGACAGAGCCAAGCTGTGCCTTTGGCTACTGTTACAAGACATAATAATAATAATGCAAATTATGAATGTGTCACTGGAGCTCGATCACCCACGCTGCACGCTTGTTAGTAAACCACGGTACACCAACTCGGTTACAGAGGTCTCAGCTGCCATTAGGGTTACAGACAGCTACTTACAAAACATAATCTTTATCCGAAGCAAAGCCAAAATATTTTGATTGTTTCCTTCCACAGCAAAATGAAACATTGTAACTATTTTAAGGTTATAAACAATGAGACAGAAATAAACAACTCCATAAGAAAGCCCCACAATTTCAAGCCAAGACTAGATCATTAGAGAAGAATTTTGCCTTTTACTGGCAAACTCTGACTTTCCCCATCTGCTTCCTTCTCTCCCCACTAATGAGCAGGAGCAAGCTGCATCTATGAAAGCATCTCTACAGATGACGAGACACACAAGCTTTTCTCTAGATGCTTAGGAAAGACCAGTAAGTTCTGGCAGGCTGTTCAGTACCCCGCTGGCAGGGCGGTGGGCTCTCGCCTGCTCGACGGGGCAAAGCAGAGGGCAACACTCCTCTGCTTTGTAGTAATAGTCTGAACTATGTATGGTATGTTCTTGTTCCTTACACAAATACCTCACGGTCATCCGTATGCCGCAAATATTTTCCAATACAGACCCCTGCCAGGATATGCTCCGTTTCAGTAATCCCTCAGAGCGGTTTCAGTGAAACAGGGCTGGCAGGCACCAGAAAGACTGAAAAACTCAAGGCACACTTCAGCTCTGTATGTGCACAATACATCAGAGCTGCTCTCACTTTGACCGCAGAAGTCCACAAAAGATCGTAGGAGTGCACAGTCGTTTCACATTTGGCAGACCAGTGACACTAAACTGAGGTTTCTACTTCTTCAAGAAAAAAAGAAAGACCAGCTCTGCGTACTTTTCCAAGAGGTTGGACACAGGTCCTGAGAGTACTTTACGCACGCTTTGGCCCTCATATTTCAGAAAAGGGGATGTGGTGCCTGGAGAGGTTTGAGGACCTTTAGAAACACTTCAGCAGAAAACTAAACAATCAGGGAGGTAAGAACAAGCTGCACTTCTGGTGAGAGCAGAGTGTGGAACAGGTGCAGAGGCAGAGCGCTGTGCCTGAAGAAAGGGACCTTAAAGATCATCTAGTTCCAACCCCGCCGCCCTGGGCAGGGACACCTCCCACTAGACCAGGTTGCTGCCATTTAGAAAAAAGTTTCTAAGCGTCAGCAATGCATAATATGTTTCTGGTACAGCTTTCCAAAAGAAGTAGGGGGAACAGAAATACTGATTATTTGTAACATGAAAGGAATTATATCATCTACAGTCCAAACTGAGAGACCCAAGAAATCCGTTCCACTTCCCTGTATTTAGGTTTTAAATCAACTGGTTAAAATAAAAAGCTGTGGAACTATGGAACCATAGAACTGTTTTTTGAACCTCAACTTGCTTTTCAAGCAAGGGATACTGAAAACAATATCAGACATTTTGTTTTTAAATCAAGTTTAACCTCTCTTCCTTTTCCCCCCATTTTGTTTTTCTGCTAGTAAAAAAAGATGCGACAAAGATTTTTTCACTTAGTACTGAAAAAGTAAGTAGAAAAAATCCCAGATGAAAGATATTTCAGCAAGCTTTACAATTAAACAGTATATCTTTACACTAAGACACGTTACTCAAGCTGAACATACAGCTTGTTACATTAAAATCTCAATACTGACATTCAAGCCACTAAGGGCATGATTATGTTTTCTTCACAACAGCTTTTTTCCTGTGATCAGGAAAAGTCAAGCAAGAACATCATTACACTTTGATAACTGAGTTAAGAACATGAGTTTTAAAGGAAAGGAGAAAAAAATGTTAAGTCTGCCAGTCTGTAAGTATATGACTTTTCAATGCTATTTCTAGCAGACGCATGCCTGCAAAAGTGGCATTGCTTGGGAAAATGGAAAGCTACCAACAGCAAATCACAAGCTCAGGCAAATGAAGACTCTAAAAATGTCATTATTTCCACATATGCCCACGTATTAGGGTAAGCATAATGCAGCACTTCCAGCTCTAGTGATATTTACAGGATGATCTTTTCCAAACCGCAAACAGAAAAATGGAAAGACTTTAATTATTTAAACAGAATTTTTACTACCTTCTAGAAGATAAATGTGCTACTTTTTTTTTTGATTGACTGGAAATGCATTTATCAAATATATAAACAATTTTCTATAGTGTAGATATAGATCTGTAGCCATCTCAAAGAGGAAATAACTTTTTTATGATCTCATTTCCTTATTTGGAGTATGGATTTACTGCTGTTTAAAACTGTAGTATTGCGTGACATTAAACTATGAAATCAAGGACTGCATACGAAACCAAAACAATCTTTGTTAGAAATATAAAGATATGTATTTTATATATATAACACATATACACAACAAATATATATAATATCACGTGTGTGTATATATAAGGTGCTATATATATGTGTTATATATGTGTGTTATTATATATATAAAATGATACATATCTTTATATCTCTATATGTTATATAGAGATATAAAAATAAAAGTAAAAGTCTAGTGAACCCATTTTAGGCAGTACAGTAAAACTGTGCTTCAAAGACAGTTACTGAACTGCACCAAAACAAGTCTCTCTGCGCCTTGGACTTTGCTAGGAAGTTAACTAGAATGCAGATTTTGTTTTCCTACATTTAATTGGTAAATGAACCAACCCTTTTCATTCTGGAGCTCCATAATTAAAAGCAAACTTTGACAAATTCCCTCCTCTGTAGTAGTTTGGGCGATGTGGTTTTGATTTTTATGGGTGAACACAACAGCAATTCCAAAGACTATAAAACCATCTCTCAGGCTTTTCACTTTTTTTTTTTCCCTCCCAGCTCCTGTTGGCATAAGAGTCTTATGAAAGAGCGGCTGCATTGGAAACTGCATCTGTCTGCGCCCAAGCCAAGTGTTGTCAAGACAGTCAATGCAAACGCCTACCACAACAATCTCTCCTTTGTCAGTCACAGGGATCCCATGAGAAAGCACCAGCCAGTCTAGGAATTTGGCTCAAGGTAGTGTTAGACAAGCCTGCAAAACAAAAAATAAGGGTCAGACGCTATTTAGATTGACTGTATAAAACCGGAACTAACAGCTCCGTTCGGTTAATGAGCTTTTAAAATGGTGTGGTGGCACAAGTAGTCTTAGTGCAGAAAGACAAAATTCACCTCTTAACCATTTCTACTCTCTGCACTTACTGGCTCAGTTTGTACTTATCAACTTGGGAAGATTAATCCCATCACACAAGAGATTTAGTTTGTTTGTTTTTTTTAATGCAACAGATTTGCAAGCCTGAGGAGGAAAAATACATCTTACTATCATCTTACATAGCTGCAGCCCCCATGACCCAGAACTTCAGGAAAACACACTCTGAAGGATCGCAAACCATATCCAGTAGTAGGTTTGGGGACTTCTTATGTACAAAACCAACAGTGAACTACAACAACTTTCCACACACTTAGCAACTGTACCAGGAAAACTTACGTACAAAACCACATGCAAAGCCCACTACTTCGAGCAAAATCAGTCTGTAGGCAGAGCATTTTAATGTGATGAGATGCCAGGGAAGAGGAGGAATTCAGAACACAGCAGTTGGCAGGAGTCCTTACTTTTGCTTCAAGCTATTTCCCGTTTTCAGATTTATCCAGCAGTATTATTTCAGAGAGAGAATTTCTGAGCTCAGTTCCTTTCCAGTGAATACTCAGACAACATATTATCATCAAACCGATTTTGTAGATTTTTAGCATCAAACTTGTCCCTTATTCAAATTAAAAAAAAAAAAGGCAGCTTTGGAATGAATTTATAGCCAAACATGCAAGATTGTGGTCTTCCTTACTCATCTTCAGTTTTAAACAATGTGCTATTTAAATACTTGTAATTATTGAGGTGTGCATTAACCTTTGGAATTTCTAAAAACGAGCATTTAATTTCTGCAATGTTCTCATCCTCTACTCTCTGACGTCCATTTAAAGAGATGCGATATGGAAAAAATATCTACTATACTTTCAGAAAAAAGCAAAACAAAAAGCAGATAAAGGAATGGCCTGACAGCTCAGGCAACCTTTACTTGAACAAGCTCAGATATATGCACACTGTAAAATTTTAGGCTACTGGTAAGTTATTCAACCAACAGTTATGTCACCAAAAAGACATTCCCCTCCTCCCTTCTTGCAAATCCTCCTCACTTTAACCTTCCCCTCCTACTCGCTTCTTTGCCACAAATCCTACTTGAAAATTAGGAAAGCTGACAAAATTGTGTTATTGCCCTCTTCCTACATTCTGTTGACATTTTCGGAGGGGAAAAAAAAGTGACAAAATCTATTTTCATTATGGTATATCTAGTTGTAATATCAGATAACGGCTTCCTGGAGCTTAGGGTCAGAAGGACCATCGGACCATTGCCTTGTTAACCTGAACACCACGAATTATTACCTGTTTCCCAAGCAGCCTGAAAGCAAGACAAGTAACTTGTACGTGGCTAACAAATACTGCTGGACACCTCAAAGACATCCACCACTTTCTCTAATGGCGGGAAGGGCAATTTACTCATTTGAAGAGCTGCAGCCATTCACCTTATTTCCATTTAGAACTTCAGCCAGCAGTTAAGATACACCTCTCACTCTCTAAATGGGAGGAGGAGGAAAATAAAAAATAAAAAAGGAAGTTAAAAAGTCAGCACAAGATACTTTCTTATCAAGGCAGCTAAGAGGCTCAATCTCTTCTCATACTGTCGGGGTATGGTTAGTGTTTAAGCTGCTCGGAAACTCCTTTCCTACAGCTCTACCACAGATGTTTTCCAGCTCTTCTGCCAGACCTTATCACAAAACTTGTCCTGGCCAGTACTCTCAGTCATTGCATCAGCTTCATCAGACTCAGGCGTCTCCTGACCTCTTTCTTCTTCTTAAAATCTTGCCCTTGCCAGCACCTCACTCAGCACTTCACTAACCGCCCCACCAGCGCTGCCTTCCCAGGGCCCTCTTCCACTTCTGCCTTTCAAAGGCAGGAGGGATCCTGAGGAAACGATTCCCTTTTTATCAGCGGCGTTTGTCTCTCCTTCTGTTTGCTCCTAGGCAATCTCTTCCAGCCACAAAAATTCAGTCATCCTCTCTACAGAGGGACCTCACAGATTTACCTCCTACTCCAGGCCTCTCTCTCCTTATCCAAACTGGAAATTTCAATCCTCCTCTCTGACATTTCCTTGGAGATATCCAGCTACTAGATTAAGCCCTACACAGAGCCAGACAAACCTCTTATCTCCCCTCCCACACACGGCTTTCCCAAGAGGCTCCTCCTCGATTAGCCAGCATCCTGCCAGCTACCCAGCCTGCAGGCTCATCGTGATATTCAACAAGAACCTGTACAACGAAATCCTGTAGAAAGAACATGTGTAATATACATAAAATGCAGTCTTTTCCTTCTGATGTGTCAGACAACTAAAAAGCTCATCCGGGCACTCTAGATCTTCCTCATTTGCTTGGGCTTCAACCAACAAAATTTGACTTTGAGATACGTTTCTGAAGGGACATAAGCAATGGCGATCTCCCCTGCATGCTGCGTTGCCATTTTAACCCTTTTCTTGGTACTTAATTCATGTAAAAAACCCTAAACTCCTTCTCCATAATTTTAATAACCTTCTCAGCCCATTTTCTCTTGATCATTTTTTACACCAGCGTTTAAGAGCCAGCTGCCTACTTCTGATCAGCCAGTGACACTGTCCTTCATCACCAACAGAGCAATCCATCTCACAGAGATGGACCTGACCAATCAATCCATCTCTTTTATACATTTGTCTTTGCATAAGATGAAGTCTATCCTAAAATTATCTGGATAGGGATCCAGTAATTACAAATAAGACAAATGCAGGAAAAAGAAATAAAAGCTGCTCACACCCCACCCTTTCCCCATTAAATCACTACCAGGATTTTTTTCAGCACTAATAATTCTTGTGGCTCTTTTTCTATACCTCCTGCGAGTTTTCAAAAGACCTTTTAAGATGTGAAAACTAGGACCAGATACAGAATTTGAGTATTACTGTCATTAATGTCATGCAAAGAGAAAAAATGTTTCTTTCATAAATCCCATTTGCCAGGGATTAAATTAGCCCTCTCTCCTCTGCCTGCAACAGTGCACTGGCAACTTGAAGTTCTGTATTCAGCCTGATCTCTAATATCTTTGCAGAGTTGCAGTCTCCCATGCTATGGATGTCCAGAAAACTTGTCACTGAGAAATCTGACTGCATTCAGCCACAGCCTGCACATCTACCTTTGGTTTTACTCATCAAAAATAAAAAAATCATTCTCTGTGACTGCTTACTTATTAAAATCTGGGGATGAAAGAGCTATAAACAGCATAATAAGCTTTTTTTTTAAGCTCCTGTCTTACAAATGAAACTGTTAAATGGTGTCTGGTTTAGGCTCAGTCCTTCTGGAGCATCTTGATTCCCAGTTTATTTGCGACTGACATCTACTTGTTTATATTTCGCAGTCAGCTGCTGCTCCATTCACCCAGCGTGCTTTTGCTGACGTGCTGCAATGGTTTTCCCAACAAGAAAGCTCTATTGTGCAGAGCCACAAGCTGACAGGCAGAATTAGGAAACCAGTGTCAGGCTCAGCGCAGGACCAGTGACAGATGCGGAACGAAAGGCTGTGGGATCTGCTCTATATTTGTGTGACAGCCCATGGTTCATCTGTTTTTTGTGTCAGCCAAGAGTAGCTAGGAGGCACGAATGGCCGTGAAACTCATCTCCCTCCACTTCACCCTGTCAGAACTGACGATGCAGCTCACGGCCCGGCAGCCACAAGGTCCAAGGACAAATGCTTAAGGACATGTAGGAAAGAGGATGAAGTTTGACAGGTTATAGGCACAAGAGGGAATTTCAGCTTTGGATTCTCACCTTTACTTATGGTGGCGACAACGTGTGATTATGCAAAACGTGATGTCCTCACCAGTCTCCTTAGCCTTGTCAGGAGGCTGCATTTCATACAGTCCTATGCTGTCACCACTACAGAAAGAGGAAAGAACCGCAGGGTGAAAGATGAGATCCCTCAGCAGTATGGCTCCCGCAGGAGCCAGGGACACAACACCCTTGTCAAAGGGAGGTTCTGCTGCACAAGGTATTTACATGCCACAATCAAACCAAAGTCCTGTGATCCCTGGGCCAGGGAGGTTACACTAAGTTATGTCTTGAAACACTTAAGCAGAACGTAAACGTATCGTTCAGTGAAAAGAGAAGCACATATGACCTTTGGTTAAAGCTCCTTGCTGCTCAGCACCAACCTAACTCTGCTGTCATTCAAGCCAGGAGGCAAAATTCCCAAGGACTCCCCGGAGCAGAGTCTGAAGCTACCCAGCCACCACAATCCTTCCCCTCCTTCCCTTGGGTTTACGTATCCCACATCATATTCTCTTGGCAAGCGTTATTCAGGTTACCACAGCTGAACAGTTATTTGTCAGGCTGGTTCATAAGATGCTTTTTATCAGATCAGATATGGGAAGCTCTTTAAAGGCTTATTACAGAAAGCAGTTACATGATTTCATGAAGACAGAAAAGCTCAAAGCATAGTGATAAAAGGTATTTTAATAGATCCATTCATACTAATACAGGAGATACTGTGTGCTGAAAACAGGGAAATATATTACATTTCTAACATGATAGGCCAGAAGATTTAATTACTAGCTTTGCTTTGAACCTGACAGCTATTACTACTCTAACTCCTGGATGCACTTGCAAAAGAAGCTTTGTCATTTTAGATTTGTAAGAAGAGGTGGTCTTAACTTGGATTTAACTACCAGGTTTACTATAGTATGTGCAGTAGAAAAGCACACACAATTAAGCCTTCATGAGAAGGCAACTCCCACCACACACACACCTGCTCATTAAGAAGTTGGAATGGAAAATGTCTTCCCTATATTTATTTTTCCCTCCAGTGAAGAACAAACAATCAAAACCTACTGTTAACATAATGAAATCAGCATTTCATATTTATCTTACTGGAGAAGGTTTTGTAGTCCTTCCAGATGATCTTCAAATGCAGTCAAGTTGACAAAATACTGTATGAATTCCTAAAGAAAGGGAGCTGTTGGCATATCACACCACTTTGAACAGTCTTAATACTGTGTTAAGAAAACATGCTTCCACATGGCTTGCTAGTCTAGTTTAAGGAGAAATATTAAAATAATTTGACTAGGATTTGGATGGAAGTGTCAAGTGGTATAAAAAAGTCTGAATTTTGGAAAATTTCAATCCATCCCTCAGACATGTATAAAACAAATCTGTTTTTTAATTCCTTCTTCTGCAAATATTTTTTTAAAGCTACACTTGAAGTACTAGATAGAAATTAAACAGGAGCCTAAGTGCAGGTTCAGCCTGACCTAGAATTCCACACAGATTTAACCTGGCCCCATTTTGACAGTCAGTCACAAAGGGACCAAAGAAGATGCTGCTTATCTCAGGTACTTTGAAACACACAAAGAATTTGACTGGAAAAAATTTAGGGGGTTTGGAGTTGGTTGGGGTTTTTTTTGGTTTTGTTTTGGGTTGTTTTTTTTTTAGGAAGGCAATTTTCATTTAAAATGTCCCAGATTCACATTTCTACAGTCCCGAAGTACCTACATCCCCCCTTGAAACTTGAGCACCCAAGAGATTGACTGGATGAAGAGAAACACATGGGGCATCCTTTCAGGCCACACATCATGTGACAAAGGTACAGAGGTTAGCAGAGGTACAACTGCATTTTGTATGGTCTACAGCCAGATGGAGAGACTTGGCAATGGTTTGATCACTGCTGACTGGCAGTGAGCTACACAGCCAAAACAAAGGCAAAATAGGAGGCAAGAAGAAATTGCTATAATGGCATTATCCCAAAGCATACACTCCCTATAACCCCCAGAAATTTGTGGGGGTACTCTCCCTACGCCTCTTGGATTAGAGCTGTACCATGACTGTCAGTGCTCTTCCCCTGTATCTTGTGTTGTATCAGCACACTTACCAAAGTGAGTTAAGAAAGGACTATGGTCCTTTGATGGAAGAGGGAATTAGACATGCAATTTATCTTCAGTTTTCTGCCTCAAGTTTCCCATGTAGCCTCAAAACCAAGCCACCCAGCGAACACCCCAATACACGCACAGGAGAACAGAGGGAGACAGCATAAAAGAAGAATGAAATGACCCGTGTAAGAATTGTCAGGAAGGAGAACACAGCTCTGTATACAGGGTACACAGTCCCTTCTCTGTGTACACTGTCACTCATTTATGGCATGGCATGCGATTCTGTAATTCATACCACCACAGCAGTCAAAGGCCCCTATTCAGCCTGGCTGCCTTCATGGCTAACACCAGACAATCTTCCAAGAAGGCTCTGAAATAATTCGCATCTTCCCCGTCCTACAGCGCTGCTCACTCATTTACAGACACACCAAGTCTTTACACGTTAAGAATTCATACACTTTTAAGATGTACCATCGGATACCCAATGCTCTTGTTCGTTTTGAGACAGATTGCCCTGAAGCCAAGCTCTTTGCACTTGCGTGCTTTGCATATGTGGTACTTCCCCAGAATAGATGGCATCTGCCAAAGCATGCTGCATTGAGAGAAAAACCACTATATTTACATTACTCTTTTCTGAGGAACTCATATCTTGTTTTCTTTGACAGTTCCATTATATTACTTAACTGTTAACATCTATAAGGAATGTCAACATTCAAAAACAGCAAGTATTTTTGGAAATAATTTATGCAAAGTATCCCTATTTCAAAATATCCTCATTTCCTTGTTTCTGTGTACTGAATGGCTGCTGAGTAGGAAGAAAAAAATGAAACTGGAGGAGGTTTTTTGTATTATTATTATGAAAAGTAACTGTTGTTTTAGAGAAATATGAGAACAGTATATTTAGAAAAAAGTTCTCAGGCAAATCAGGGAATCTCTTCTGATCCTTGCAGACTTCCCATCACTGTAGGTATGTATTAGTTTTAAATGGCAGGAGCCACTTCAATTAAAAAGAAAGTCATTTTGGCACTTAGACTCCCTAAGCATATAACGATGCAATCACAGAAGATACAGTTATCATGAAGTTCTCTTTAGGTTTTATAAATGCATTAAAACATGATGTGCCTTTATCTGATGTCTGCATTCAAGGTAAGAGGTCCATACCAGATAGGAACCCAGGTCTTTTAAATTATTTCTTATTGTCATGTTACAGCATTTACCATTTTTAAATGCTAGAGTTCTGCATATCTTCACTGAATGGAAATAAAGCTCTGATAAATATCTGGGAGGGATCTCATTGAGGAACCTCTGGATTTTCTCCCACTCAAGCACTGGAATGTTTGGACAGCAGACACAAAAGACTTTGGCTAACGTGAAACACCTAAACTCAGGTCTACAGCTTCTATAAAGAGCACTTCCCCACACATTTCTTGGAAGACCTACTGGCTGATGGTCAGATACTAACCTCCTGCAGCCTTCCAGCAACTTTCAAGTGCTCAGATACCTACTGTCTACCCAATCACCACCCCAAATACCTGTCCAGAGGTAGGCCATTCACTTTAGCTTCAGCTGATTCTCAGTATGTCCCTTAAGCTGCTCTCTTCCATCAGACAAACACTGACCCCACAGCCTTTCTCTGTACGTGCTGGTTTTCCCCTTTCCCTCCCAGAGGGCAGGCAAGCAGCCTGCTACATGAAGGCACTGGCCATTTGAACTTCTTCGCATTTTCACACAGGCCTTGCGGTAATGCACGCAGTTACACAGGGAAAAGATAGGGCTGCTGTTTCTGAAGCAACGAAGTTGTACTATAAGTAAAGTTTGTTTTCTCCATTTGCTTCAGGCCCTCTCCCTCCCCCCGCAAAGATTACCAACTTTTTAGCACAATCAGCAAACGTTTAAAAAAAAACCAAAAACAAAGTCCATAAAACATTTACCAGAAATCTTTAAACTAGAAAATATCTAGACCTTGACGTAACCTGACAGATTTCTACTCTTTCATTTCAGCCTGCTTCCCTTAAGTTTCTTTAACTGTACAGTTGATTTTTTTGTTTGGTTGGTTTGGTTTTTTTTGAGGAGAGCAAGAAGTTCCTCTTTCATATCAAACTCCAGATACTGTGAATTCTTCAAAACCTCCATAACCAGTAGGGCTGGACAATTCCCATGTCACCCTTGTTAAGAGAATCACATGAAGGCTCCCTTAGCATTGACAGGACAAATGGATTTTCATGTTAGTCGAGGTGACTTTGATAGGATATCCTGATGTGCACATCCAAATACTGTTTTACCCTGGCACTCTCCAAATTGTAATTTTAATAACACTGGACAGAGTAGCACAAAAATTGTTTGGTTGGTTGGTTTGGGTGTCGTGACCCCCAGCCCCAAAATAGCACCAATCTTCACCCTTCTTCTACAGTTCAAGACCAGAATTAGTTGATACCACAGTGAGAAATACAGTTATTTCAATTAAAAGAACACTTCATCCTCAAGGGGCGAGAAATGAAGCTGTATGAGAAAAGATCCCAAGGTGAGAGGAAAAAGCGGAGATCCTCAATGACCCTGCTGCCCTTCCAACAATCCCTCCCGAAGCTGCCGCTAGCAGCAGTGTTGCCTGCCAGAAAAAACAGTACATCGCTATTATTAGAGCAATGAGGGGATGTGATGGTTTGACTCTTCCTTATACCGGCAGCTATGTTGAATCATCCCATCCAAAAGCAATGATTCCTATTAATGAAAGGAACAAGGACAGGCCTGCATGGTCTGGAGACCAGTACAGTATAATCATCGAAGAGAAGAAAACAAAACCAAACCAACAAAACCTAAGAAAACCCCCACGCAGACCTTTCAGACAAGAGAAAACAAAACAGTGATCTTCCCAAGAAAGAATAGCCCCTGAAAACACATTTACCTGTAACTATAATAAAGCTTCATAGCAGTAGTCTAAATTGAAAGGCAGGGAACACAACACTATTTCATTCAAATACGTGAACTTCAGCTGTTTAAGGAGCTAATGGAAATGTGAAGTGACTGGTGAAAATATTTAGCGCTAACTGACAGTTTGCTAAAAAGACTATCACACTCTTTGGATTTATGAGTCGTCTAAGGATTTGTCATAACTTGATTTTAAGCTAAACATCTAATGTGAACCGAAGCTAGAACTACATCGCTGCTCCCTCTGAAGTGAGATTTTCCAAAGGCAATGTCAACCTGGAACAAAAGATGAGAGGGAAGTGGGTTATCACCCTACTAATGTCTCTTTACAGATACAAAGGGGACAGTAAAACAAGTAAGAACTATACATTTTACCCATAAATATTTTACCAGTGACTGTTATTGAGAATGCATTTCCAGGCATAAATCCATGCAAAGCACACGGCCGACGCTGCTGCTCCAGTGGGACAACACACCATGGAAGAAAGGAGATGGGAGGTTACTTGTTCTGAACACCACCATGGCTGATGCCCAGTGATGGCAGCAATTCGATGCGAGCCAAGCTCTGGTGGCATTTGCTCAGGCAAGCAGCAGAGGTAAGGAACGGCAGCAGAGAGAAGGATGAGCTCACCCTGTGGAGAACTGCTCCCTTAGAGCTACATGGATCCAAAGTACAGGGCACAACCAGACAGACATACCGGAGCCAACAACAGCATGGACAGGCGCCAGGGTCAGCAGTACCGTGCAGTGCAAGCCTCGCACAGCACAAATGCTCCCAGCATAACATTTCCCAAGGCCAGGGACTGTCGTGTCACAAGATAAAGAAAAACAAACTAGCTCGGAGCCCCGGGATAAACTTGCACCCTGCATGTGAGTACAAATGGATGAAACGCCATGAACACATAGGCTTTTACCTGTTTACCATCAGAGCTGCAGATGAGATAATACACACCGCACCCTTAGGAAGTGGTTGGTGTCAACACGTGTAGCAACTACAAAGTTCACCACCATGTTGTGCTTAACAGCCTTTACAGATTTCACCTCTCGGTGATTAATAGGAAGAGTTGCCTAGTCTATTTTACCAGTGGCTTACCTGAGGCACCAAGGCTATGACCCCAGCTTGGTCTTTGGATCAAGCCAGAACCCAGCAGACTCTTGACCCAAATACCCCATGCACATGTGGCAAGGTTGCCAGTGTCACCTTGATCCATCAGGAGCCCCCCTGCATCCTCCCAGGCAGCCCCTGCAGCACACTTGCCATGTTCCTGCCTGCACAGCTGGCGAGTCTGGTCCTGAGGATCAGCTGAGACCAAACCTCAAGATGTAACAAGCACCAGCAGCTCCTCTGAGCTGGCACATGCAGCAGTGACCTTGGTTACTCTATCTCTCCCAGCCTTCCAGCTGCAGCTAGCTAAGCCCAGTGGATGTCGTCACTTCATCTTTGCTAGAAAGCTACACACACATACACAACGAGGAAACAATGATAAACACAAGCATAACCCAGTAATTTAAAGTAGAGAGAAATGTCATCTGCAAGCCTTTCAAAAATCTAAGATGTCAACAAATATCAGAAGTTCAAAGAGCACCAGGAAAAAAAATTGAAGGCTTTAAAGTTGTGGGGTTTTTTAAAAATTTAAATATAGACTGCCTCTCCACAATTCTAACACATTTTACACTTACCCTCAACATGCACATTTGGTCAGCAATTTTTCTACAAAGGTAAGAAAGGACAGTACACATCAAAGGTAAGAGTAATGCATAATTAATCTAAAGAAAGTAGGTGTAGGTGTTTTCTCCTCTAGACTCCGAATGCATGACAAGAAATACATTATACATGAAGGAAGACGGTGGTACAACGTTAATCATATCAGTATGAAGAAACAAATAGAAGACCGTAAGGTGTATTCAATGGGTATCAGTGTGCAAAAGTGATCAGCTAATTGAAAGAGGGGATGCTTATGCCACACAGACAGAGGAGAAATACAGAAGTAAGATTGAACTGCATCAGTTTGTGTCCTATCAAGTAACATGCTCCATTCAGGGAACAATCTTTATACAAGACCACCACAAGAATCCTGAAAGTTTCTGGGTCTCTAAAGAATCGCTATAACAAGCCAAAATTAATAAAAGAAAGAAGAGAGTTAAAATAATTATTTTAGCATAAGGGAATTAATATAAGCAGCACATTATTATAATATATGAATAACAGTGTTACAAGATAATGTTTAAAAAAAAACCAAAAAGCCTTTTCTGCACTTTCTGCAGTATTATAAAGCTATTTGGGGATAAAGACTAAACACTTGCTCTTCCTCCATATTCAAAATGGTTACAAAAATATCCAAAGAGGAAGTAACAGTCTAATTTGAGATAAGGTCAAAAAAATAGGAGCACAATACAAGTTGATTCGCCAGCAACTGAGCCAGTAAAATCCAGTTTCCTAGGAAAGTGTGTCAAAGTGGTAGGAAGAGTTCAGACCGCAATCTCTCCTTCAGCAGGCATCTTTCCATCTGCCTAGGCTGCCTACTGCCAGAAAACTTGTAGGTTTATTGGAGATAAGCTTCCGCCCCTCTCACAAACGCAACTGGAATTGGTCAAAAGGTTTAAAAGTTATTAAGAGCGAGAGCAAGAGACAGACATTCACAGAGAGAGTTGCACGTAATCTCTATTTTCTCAGAAAACCAGGCTAAAAATACATATACACTGACTGCAGATAGCTTAGTCTTGAATTTGCAGTCGCTGTTACAAGATTGCACTAGAGATATAAACCCAACCACACAATACACAGAGCATCGCTCTCAGTCCATCCAGATGGATGTCTGTCTTAATGCAGGTATAGAGAAATTAAGGGAAAACTGTTTCCTTTAGTAGCAACAGAAGGAAAACCAGAGTTAAATAACATTCATTCTCCTCCTAAAAAGCCAAACATCATCTAAAGCATCAGGCCCACAAAAATAGAATTGCCTTAAGCAATATGGCATGACCCCTCCCATCACCCAAGGGAGGAAGCATTTAGATAAGGGAGAGGGCTCTGCACGCCCACGCCACCACAGCTACCCTGCCTGGTCACTGTGGGTGGGCAGCCCTGCCTGCAAATGGGGTGCAAATTCCTCCTGGGAGGGCCTGATGTCAGGTAACACCCCTGAGTACCCGGCAGCAGCTGGGCACTTCCCAAAGTCCTTCAAGCAAGAGCATCTGGCTGGACAGCAGGCTCAGAGCCACAGCAGACCCACTATCCCAAATTACTCTGGGGATCGCACTGCATGTGTAGCTTCAGCAATCATCTACCAGGCCCATCTATGGCAATAACAAAGACTGATCTGGCAGAAAGATCCTTTTAAATACCAGAAAGAGAGAAATAACCTCAGGTTCCTCATCACCGGAAGTTTCAATGAAACACCCACAAATACAGGCTGGGCAGAGAAAAGATTGAGAGCAGCTCTGAGAAGGACTTGGAGGTGTTGGTGGATGAGAAGCTCAACGTGACACAGCAATGTGCGTTCAGAGCCCAGAAAGCCAAACATGTCCTGGACTGCATCAAAAGAAGCATGGCCAGAAGGTCAAGGGAGGTGACTCTGCCTCTATGCTCTGCTATGGTAAGACCCCACCTGGAGTCCTGCGTCCAGCTCTTGGGGCTCCCAACATAAGAAGGACATGAACCTGTTGGAGAGGGTCCAGAGGAGGGCCATGAAGATGATCTGAGGGATGGAGCACCTCTCCTATGAAGACAGGCTGTTGGGGTTGTTCAGCCTGGAGAAGAGCAGGCTCCAGGCAGACCTTACAGCAGCCTGCCAGTACCTAAAGGGGGCCTACAGGAAAGATGGGGAGGGAGTCTTTATCAGAGAGTGTAGCAATAGCACAAGGCATAATGGTTTTAAACTGAAAGACAGTAGGTTTAGATTAGGTGTTAGGAAGAAATTCTTTACTGTGAGGGTAGTGAAACACTGGAACAGGTTGCCCAGGGAAGTTGTGGATGCCCCATCCCTGGAAGTGTTCAAGGCCAGGCTGGATGGGGCTTTGAGCAACATGGTCTAGTGGAAGATGTCCTTGGCCCATGGCAGGGGGTTTGCAACATATGATCTTTAAGGTTCCTTCCAACCCAAACCATTCTGTGATTCCATGATCAGTCATAACCTGGCTTCCTTCCCACTTCTGCTACCCCACCAGGCTGCCAGGCTGTACAGGTCTGCCACAGTTCGTGCATACCAACTACCTGCAACAGGAGGCAGCTACTCCAAGTCTGCATTGCTTGGCAAAATGAAAGCTTTGTTATCAGCATACTAAAATCTGGAAAGGATGTATCTCAAGGGCAATGTGATGAGAAAGGCACCAGAAGTCATAATAACAAGCGCTTCAGGAAAGCCAGTGTGGGTGGGACAGCATGCAACCACTTTTGACAATTCCGCCAGATCTGGCTCCTACCACACATCATTTAGAAAAATTCAAGACTAGATTCTAGCATTATAGACACAACATTATATATATTATATAAAAAATATTATATGTAACATATTTTATATACACACAACTATATATAAGAGGAGATTAATGTCTGTGAGATAAAGAAATCCACACCTGGTTCCCTCTATGGATCCTCACCAGCAATAAAACATGAAGCAGACCATCTGGTAAACCGCAATAGCAGAAATAATAAGCATAGGAAGAAGATGATCACATAACAGATTATGGTGGGCCAATAATGGATTGTTGTGTTAATATCTTTTCCTAAATTAATCTTCATATTCCTCACTAGCTAAATATAAGAGTCCTCCACAAGGGCTGGATGTGTACAACAGTTGTCAGGTATTATCCAATTCTTACGCTGCAGATGACCTATTTACTAGAAGCTGAAGCTGGGATGAAGACAGGTCAGCTGAAACTGTCTCCAAGAACCACAGTGATAGCTTTCACAGATTGCCCAAGTTCACAGTGGAGTATTATGATAACAGAAAATAACTTCAATACTCCAGAAGCAGAACAGTCCGTAAAATTTCCAAGTGAAAGTCAAGATTAAATACAAAGACTCCAAAAATTTGGAACAGCTGCTCACAAGCAAAGCTGTGATCAATGCAAACAAAGTTGTGCACTTGTATACAGTGAAAAAAACTACGCCTGAACCTGCCAAGTCAGAATCTATTATTTTCCAGACAACCTGCAAGACCCATCTTCGCTCCCAAATATTGCAGATGATCCTTTGCATATTATGTGGTAGAAAAAAAGGTTATATTAAGTAAGATTTAGTCCATTTCTTCAGTCATAAGTCTTTTCCATTCAATACAAACAGGACGCAGTTGTATTACACTATCATAGTGGTACCTGGAAGATAACAGCAAAATACTTTAATACAACAAGCTACCACTCACTTGCTATTCTTTGAATGAAAAGATGGAAATGATGCTATAAAAAGGAAATAACATTGTCTTGCCAAAACTAGAACCATCTGATGAGAATTTTTTTCCTCACAGTAATTAAGACTACCAGACACATTGGTTCACTTTCTCTGTTCCTCCTTTTCTTCAGCCTTTTTGAGGAAGGACACTTATGGTGTCACCACCACAAATGGCACCATCAGTAAACAATCAAGCTATTTGAAACCCCATTTTGTACTCCGCTGCCAGCTCCAGTATTCACTGACTGCATATGCAGAAGAGCCGTATGCATTTCTGATCTGATTATGAAATAGAAAAATCATTCCCATTACTTTGCAGCATGCAGCCAAAGGAGCAAGTGTATTTTCAACAGCTCCTCCCAAGCCATCAGGAGTGAAAAATAGAAATTACCATTATGATCTTTTTGTCTGATCTCCTTCAAAAGGTCAGAGAAAGATGAACATTACAAGCTCCTTTCTGCAAAGCAGAATAGAAAAGGATCCTGTCTTATAAAAAGAACAGCTGACCACAGCTTAAGTTAGACAGAGCAGAACTGCTAAACCATTCGAACCGAGTGGTGGGGTGGTTTGTAATTGTTTTCCATTTCCTTGTTGTAACTCAAGATACAAAAAGGAATATAGTCAAAAAGCAAATCTCCTAATCAAACTATAAACCATTAACTCAACTGCCTAACTATTAACACTACTCCACAGGAAACACTGTGAGAAACATGACAGGTACTGATCCCCCTGCTACATCAGGTCTCTAGGAGAGAAAGGGTCTACATGCGCAGATCAAGCTGCGGGATGATCAGAGTTGTTCTTTTTCCCTGAATCAGCACTGGGACGGCAAACAACAGTTTTCTGCCAGCCTATGAGAGCATTCTTGTAAATACAGCAGATACACTAAAGCCATTCATATCCCCGGTATGGCACCAGAGCCAAAACTCATGGTTAAGACAGCAGCCTTGTCCTTTGGCTTAACTGAAAGGAAAGTTGTCAGAAGTTATAAGAAAAAAAAACACCCCAAACCACGCACCACAGAAAGTGTGACAAAAATTTGGAATGTAGTACTGGAAGAAACGTTAGAAACAAAAGCAGTTAAGCAAATACATAGTCTTTTTTTCCCCCAAAAAAAATTATTGCCTTAAAATACTGAAATATTAAAAAAAACAGACTGTAAATAACTCATAATACTAGACTGTGCTTCAAGGGCAAAAATCTACAATTACTGTTTGTAGATGATAAACGCACGATTTGATCTAGCAGCTCCCAGAATAGAAATCAGGGCAATTTAGAAGGCCAAGGGGGTGATGGAAATCAACCTTTTGTTTTACCTAAAGGATGTCTCATTCCAAGTAGTTATATTAGATTGAAACATCCGTCACTCTACTCATATTTCAATCACAGATGGTTTCACCCCCTCACGAACAATATACAGATTGCACAAGAGGATAATGAAACATGATGGCCAGGGAAAGGAGGGGTAAAGGAACAAAGCTTCATCATGAAAAAAAAAAATCCTGTATTTTTCAAGTAGTACCTAAGCAAAAGCTTTTCTCCCCACACTCCTTTCTCACTTGATCTTGCTTCTGTTGGGTATTTAACAAACTTCAAGTCAGGCAGGGATGGTCACTCAAATTCTCCCACACTGTAAAGTCTCATCTAAGTATAAACAGAGCAGTTTCTTTAAAGGCACAGATCTGCCTCTCAGCACACCACATCCCCATGCACCCTTCTCCCCACTTCCACCCCACATCTCATGTCTAGAAGAGAAGCACACAGAAGCAGACAGAAAGGCCAGCAACCAGGAGTTTAAACTACTGATGTAATCGCTCCAGTAGCCCTCTGCCCAAGAACACTGTAACTTCAGCTGTAGCCACTCCTGGGTCAGCACTGATAAGCTAATGTGAAATGAAGCAATCCAGTTCACAATGTAAACAGTTGTTTGGCTACACGGGAACAATATAAACAAATAGATCTATTTATAAGTCATCATTCATGCTTGTCGTACAACAGAGAATAGTATGTTCCAGGGCAGAAATTACAGTATTTCCAAGAACACAGTGGAAATTCAAACAGATTGCATCTTCTTCCACCAACCTGTCCCATTGACGCTGCCTGTTCCAGTTCTTTGGAAGCAATAAAACCAGAGTGATACAGGACCCGATTTTTCAGGAATAAGATACCCTCGATTTAAAACGACACTGGGGATCCATGCGGTGGGGGGGAGCTAATTATCATACATACGGCTTCTTCCATTTCTCAAAAAAATCAAGGGTAGCATCTCTTAAGAGCAGTGAGGGAAGAAAAGAAATACAAGCCTGGAAAAAAAACCCGGAGTCTTACTCCTACTTTTCCCACCCAAACAAGCCAATTTCTCCCCAAACTCCACGCTTCACTTGCGCCCGAGCATACCGGCGGTGGATGTCAATCCACACACTCCTTTATTCATTATTTTTTACCACCACCACCACCCCCCCATCCCGAAGCGTGGCTATTGCGCTCCGAGGCACCGGGCTGCTTCAAGACGCTTCAGCTCGTTTATGGCAGAAAACACGCGAGCCCGAGTACCCGCTTTCACTACGCGCCCAAAAAACACCCGCAACCCTCAGGCGGCGGCGCCCCCTCCCCTCAGGCAGCCTGCGCCCCCCCCAT
>VUYV01000052.1:2861657-2877077 GCA_008711295.1 Anarhynchus alexandrinus | reverse complement strand
CCCCCCCTCCATCCCCCGTCCCAGCAGGTCACCCAGCGGCGGGAGAGACACACCGGGGGCGGGGGTTTCACTAAGGAGGGCAGGAGGTTTTGCCTTGCTTGGGAGGAAGGGAAACGTACGGAAACCGCCACGGTCACGTCTGTTTAGCAAAAAACAGCTGCTTTCCTGTTGCCGGTGTGTGTGCGGAGCCACCGCCGGCTTTGCGCCGTAAGGCGCGGGGGCACGAAAGGAGAAGCGGCGGGCCGGAGGGGTGAGCGGGAGGTGTCGGGTGGATGTAGCGAAAGGCAGCCCGAGTCCTTGCCCGGAGCCCTGCAGGGGTGACAGGACACGGGCAGCCCCGGGGGGACACCTCGGAGTGGCCGCGGGGTCCGGGAGGCGCGGAGCATCCCGCCGCTGCTCGGCTCCTGGGCACCTCCGCTCCACCGGGATGGGCAGGGAAAAAAACTGGGAAAGGCCGGTGGGGAGGGTGTGGGGGTGTAGGGGAAAATGCCAAGCCTCCCCTCCCCCCACCCCACAACCATTTACTTTAAGCTCCATTTCAGGTTGTCTCATACATGAGTTCATGCTGCAGCGTGAGGATGAGCGGATGAGCTTGAGAAGCCGCTTGTCTCCACTCTTCTAAATTTTCTGTCTTACCATAACAGAATATAATGTGTTTTTTTTTCTTTTCTCCTCGGATATTTATGGACAGTTGTGTCTTTCGTAATGGCTGTCATCTGAACAGCACAAGGTATTTTTAACGGTCTTCTCCCAACACAGGCCAGTCCACTCAAGCGTGGAACAAATGCTTTTCATCACAAGGAGAATCACCGCTATTGTTCTCTGTCACGGCCTAGATGCTGCCCTTGGCACGGCGCAGGCAGCCCCCTGTGCTAAATACAGACCGCATCCAGAATTACAGATCTCTTGTGAATGCAGTCACACATTCTGCTATTATGGTTCTGGGTTATATTTAAGAATAAGAAAAAAAGAAAAAAAAAGAACTTACAGGCAAACTTAAGAAAATAGAAACATTTATTGAAATGTGCAACATACTCATGTGAAATATTTAGCACTAATTATGTGACAATATCATTTAAAAATTCATCATTTGTAACATTCAAATATATCAAGCATCCTTCACACTGAAAAAGAAAGCATCTTAAAATGCATCTTAAATGACAGTTTGATTCGTTACCCAAGGTACGTACATGATGAATTCAACTGAAGTAACTCAGTCTCCCAAACGCTTATTCTCTACAAATTTTACAAATATGAACAGCTGCATAACACTGGTAGACTACAGCATAAGTTCCTTCGCAATTCAGCGTCTCTAGCAAGTGCTTAGCTGCAGTATTCTGAGATTACACATGAAAATACAATTAGGCATATCTGTGTTTACAGGATTTACATTTAAATCCTGACTCTTCAGTACCACAAAGTGCACGTAATCTCTAAGCCAGGGAGTAGCCCTACTGAATTCAGTGTTGTTTTCCTAGTCCCATGCTGAAAGTCAGGCCCAACTGTAGAACAAAAGCCTGAAGTCCGGTTTTGGTCCAACCTGAACTGTCTTTATAGATTAAAAAATAATAAACTAGGTTAATCAAGCTGTAGACAAAAAAAAATTTAGAGATTTTACACAAAAAGGAATTTTCCATATAAAAATACCAATAGCTATTCTTTAACTTCTCTGTCAAACTGTGTTATGCCAGATTCTTTATTTCCAGTGTACACAACTGGCATTTCCTTTGGAAAAGAGTACCACACAGAGCAGAAACTTTCTCTTAATTATGTATGGTAGCAAGAGGAGATGTAAAATCCTTAAGATTTTAAGAAGATAAGAACTTAGAACCTTCTGATAAAAGACATCTTCAATGTCTTTATATTATTTACTGGATTTTCACATCGTCAGCTCCAGTTTGTTTATCCTGCAGCTTCCTCCGTCGGCACAGAGGATCCCTCGCAGCGAAAGAACAGCCATTTACAGTGGACAATGAGAAGCAAAGAATAGCAGGATTTCTGGATGTGAATGGGAGTTTGTGCACCTCACATCTGCGTGCTGCGATACAGCTGGCATTTCCCGCAGAAGCGGCGAGCTGGTAGATTTAGTGGTACATTGATGCACTAAATCTTTCCCCATGCTGGGACCGGGCCAGCAGCAAAGGAAAAATGCTTCTTTTCTATCATGCAGCGTAGATGCTGAGGAAGAGGATACATTTAACATCTGAGCAATGGGAACGCAGAGGAAATCAAGCCCCACAGTTACATAAATTTGCGCTGCCCGTAGTTGCTACACAGGCAGAACTCCAACTGAGGTCAGCGAAAGAGCTGCCAAAAGACTGTGGGGTTAATGTGTCCGGGCCACATTTTAAATGTCACTTAGTATTAATACAAGAAAAAAAATAATACTGAAATGTAAGTGTCTAGGAAGTGTTGTGATTGCAAAATGCAAAATACAAAGAGACAAAAGAGCACCACTGAGACACTGTATTTACAGTTAGGATAGTAAAAATAGCAACTGAAGAAATTATAAAGGGAAACATTTTCACAGTGTATTCGGAGCTGCACCTTCCTTTATTCAGAAGTAGCACCTCCTACTTAGACGCTTTCGAAGCTTCATTAGGTGAATGCAAAACATTGCTCTTGAAAAACTTTTTAAAAAAAATCAACTAGCATTACCAGAAAAGGGAAAGAAGGTGTCATTTTCTCTGCGTGGTACATTTAATGCATGCTGTCTCCCAGCTGCCGCAAATATTTAGACGTGTGAGACAGTGCGGGCACTGAGTTCAATGGACAGTAAGAATGAGCAGTGCCAGCTCACTTCTGCTTTGTGCAATGCTTATCCCTGTGCCCTCCACGCAGAGCTTTGCGGAGGATGGGACTAGTTAAATTTGGAAAACTGTAATTATAAAGCCGTAAAAATTGCCAGAAAACCAAGAACAAGGGCAGCATATTAGATTACTGGTTTTGCAGGGGGGGGTTGACTTTCCTGTATTTTATGTTGATGCTGCCAGCTCTTAAAATCAAAGACTGCTATCAAAAAACCTGACTAGTTTCACGTAATACCTGCACATTTGCAGTCAGCAAGTAAGAATGGTTACTGAGCCAAGCAACCTTTAAAACAAGGCTACATGGTATACGAACTTATGAAAATTAAAAAAAAAATTACAAAAATAAAAAGCATGCAAATGACACAACTAGTATGCAACAGAAGATATGTATTGGACCTGCTACATAGTATTAATTGATTTCAGAAGGAATCTTCATCAGAACTGTATGTATGTTCAAAATATTAAATCAGTATTTACAGATAGAATTAAAATGGAGGAAGTTATGACCAAAATGCAAACATTGTTTTCACTGCAGATATTTGTTAAAACCAAGGTCGTTGGCAATGTGAAATAAGAAGTTGCTCGTCATTGGGTAAAATGCACTTTTGTGTTTTAGGACAAATAAAATATTTTTTCGTGACTAAAAATAGGTGTTCACAGAAAATTACACCCCTCAATATTTTTGCAAATACCATGTGTGTATATGGAGGAGAGGGAGAAGAACAACAGACGCTTTAACAGTTAAGTCTTATAGAATGAAAATTGATAATTTTTTTATCTTGATTTCCTTCCAAATATATTATTACAGACAATGATTCTTAGATTCTGACCCTCAATTACCCCTGAAAAAGGCCGGGGCTGCTCCCAGAGGCAGCCGGCGGGCCCTCTCGTGACCGAGTGAGGAACTGCAATCCCCCTTTCCTTACGGACGAGGCAGAATACGTTCCCTGATAAGAGCTTCTACTTATCCATCATCACAGCTGTTTATCGGGAATTAGAGATTGGGGTGGGTTTTGGTTTGTTTTCTGCCATGCACACTTATGTATTATCTTAAAACTGTTTCCTGGGTGACATTATATTAACAGTTTGCCCTTAAGCCCTTCATACAATAGACTAGAAAGTCGATTTCAGAGACCTATATGTATGAAAGCTCTGAAGGTGCTTGGTAATGTTCAACCAAACAATAGATAAGAGCATAATCTACATTCTACAAACATTTAACACATTCACATATAGAGTTATACTGAACATCAATCTGTATGACATACCAAGTGTAGTTAAAAGCATTGGATACATAGATACATATATACACACACCCATTTTCTTTACATAATGCACCTGCCCTAACCCAGTATATTGAGTTACCAGTCCAGTTTCATGTCTGCTTTACTCCACACATACTTTCCTCCTCTTTTTAGGAACATGTTCTCATCAAATCCGCTGAATTTTATAGCTGCTTCTACGCCAACATCTAGGATAGACTTGGAAGGCTCTTTCCGTCCTTTTCTACAGTTTAGAAAACGCATCTGGAACATCAATAGATAAGATGTTAGAAAGTCAATTTGTAAAAGCCTATTTTTTCTACAGAATTAAACAAGTTGCACGGCAATCCCATAAAAGCCTATGTAAGTGCCTGAACAGTTTCCTTGTAGTCCTTAGCAGACTCAGAAGCTCACGGTTAGACACACTGACATAACTTAGCAGGAAGAAAGCCATACCATAATTCCTGAAGATTAAATGTTTGCTCTTCAGTTACACATAAACTAAGCAGGCTCTTTGAAACTTAACTTTCAGGGCAAGCTCTGTATTTTTAAATTAAAGAAAAACAGCGAAGAGACCCTGCAAAGATGCACATCTACACTTTAAGATTTGTGATGCAACAGTCATGCATGCAACCTGATGGCAACTCCTCCTTAGGTCATACTTAAACTGAAGTTACCAGTATGTCTGATGGGAAAAATTACATCTATTCCTTGTACTACATGGTAAAATTATTTTATAGAACTCACAGTAAATAGAATTGGTTATCACTGTTGTATACATACATATATTAGCCTACAAATACCAAGTATCGAAGAAAGACTTACGTATTCATCCAGAATGAGGTATGAATCCCTCATCTGTAATACATCAAAAGAAAAAAATAAATTAATATCCAAACCAAAATTCCATTCTTGTGAAAACATCAAGGACAAAACAAACAACTATTCATTCAAAGCCTGATCCAAATCTTTGAAATAAGGTAGTGTCTTACCACTATTTCAGTGAGCTTGGATCAAATTTGTAGAAATAAAAACCAGGATTATTAGCATGACTTAATGCATAAATAAACCAGTAATTCTTGGCATATGACGTCTCAAGTGTCTAATTGAAATATGGGTGCCCAACTGGATAAAGGGGCTTTAAATAATATCCAAGTTTTCTATTAACTTCTACACCAGCAGAACTTACACTGTTTTGCATACTGGAATGATCATGTCATTTTCCAAACAAATGACATGACCATTTAAGCTGCAGGCAAAGGTATTCTTTCAGCTCAAAGGTAATCTCCCAGCCCAAAAAGCTCTCAGGTCTGCACCAAGAAGTAGGCCAACAGCTGAAATAAGACATGTTTTCTCAGCTAACTGGGCACCTCCTACATGATCCTCCTTAAAATTCTCTGGGTAGCTGGCGCTTGCTGCTGTGTAGAATGGGAAATGCGTTTGATCAATTTGGTATCCATATTTCACACAGGTTTAACAGAAATCAGAAATGGTCTTCTAGAACCAAATCTACTGAGGGAAGTCTATTCTTTTCTTGTAGGACTTCTTACAGGGAAAAAAAAGTAGAAACAGTTCTGGGTTCTCATCTAAACACCTCCTCTGATGAGTGCTCTCTCCCACTGAATGCTTTAAACACTAGACTCCACTTCTAGGTCTTCATAGTAGAGGCAACCCAGTCTGCTCACTTGAGCTCTCTATACATTAAAAGATAAACTGTAAATGAAGAGTATTAATCTGCAGAGAGGAAATGGAGGGCAAGATGGGAAATTTAAGACATTCCTGAACTTGGTTCAACTTAGTATCTCCTCACTCAGTTCATAAACTCTCTTAACAGTGAGTCTTCTAACTCTCCTCATGCCATGTATAGGTCCTGTAGGCATCTTACAAAAGATGTTGATCTCCAACCTTAGGTACCTTATTGTAGCTACCATGAGCTGGGTGGCAGCTCATCAAGTTACCTGCTGGGCTCTGCACAAGGACTCTTCTTGTGAATAAAGAGCCTGAATGTGCAGTCCAAAGGAGTTCAGATAGACAATGTTAAAAATGCGACTTAGTCATGGGAGGGAGTACCCAGTAAGATGTGTCAGGCAAAAATACTAGTTCCTATTCCTCAATACCCAATACAATGTTGACTGGGATGATGTCTCACTTCATGTAGGTCAGTGACACTGCCAGAGCGTAACACCATGGTGACTCTCTATTAGGAAACTATGCTTAGAGTATAAAGTGTGCCTACATTAATATTCAACCTTATCAGGCTCTTGTGCCTTGGTGGGAAAGAGCTATTAAATTCTAAAGGGCTTAATTATTGTTTAGAATTCACCACTCAGCTGTGGAAAACTCAGTTTCTCCAGTTTCTATGCTGATACTTTATACATCCATCTCACTGAGCAGAGGCCCAAGAGGACTCCCCCCGGTTTCCACGGGATTGGGATCAACAAGTTTTTACTCTTCTGTTAAGAACTTTGTGCTCAATAAAAAGCCTCAAAGAAAATTAAAAACCTTGGCATCCACCATAACAAAACCAGTTGCTGACAAAGTTGTTCTGTACCTCTTCTAAGCCAATACTAATAAGGAAAGTGTTAGTTGCCATGAAAGCTTCTAGTTCTTTTTCCACCTTTCCAACTTTATTTCAAAATAAAGTTACAAAAGGACAGTTTCAATTTTACCTTCTGATTAGATTCTGGTACCAAGCAGGCAACATCTTTGTGGCGATCCAGGAATTGTTCAAAGTCTTCATCGCTGATAACAAATTTCTCTGCTTCTCTCAGGGCATCCTCACCAGTGTTCTCCCCTTCAATGAGCAGACACTGGAATACCTGAAGACAAAAGACACCTGATAAAGATTAGATGTTTTCACTTGCCTTGAGTATAAGACACTGTCACCATGACAAAAACCTTCAGTTGTCTCAGTAGCGATGTCTTTAATTTTTCTCTCAAGTGGAGCCACACTGACACAAATTGTGATACATGAATATTATACAAAGGGCACCATACAGATTTATTTTTAGCAAATTAACATTACATAGTTCTAAATGTAATTATACAGTCATGGTTCCTGACCAGGTTTCCACAGAAATCTTAACTGCTCTGGTCTTAATAAGGGCACAGATAATAAAAGCTCAAATTAACTTTTGATTTAACCTCAAATAGTATGGCTGTATTATAAATGCTAGTCAGTAATGTACACAATGCAGACTATCAAGTCAATCTGTATTTTTTAAGATTTTAACCTGATTTGTGACTGTAAGTTTAACTAGTTTCAGATGGTCACAGAAAAGATACAGACAACTCCCCAGAAACAAAATGCAATAGTCTACTTAACAGCCTCCTTCTGATGGCTAAGTCGTCAACTACATTCAGACTTTGGGGAGGAAAATGGTGCCTTTACCATCAACATGCTCTGTAACCCCAGTAAGAAAGTAGGCCAGGAAATGTGATAAAATATTAAAATGTATGTTGTATTTTCCTTACACTCCTTTAGTAGGCCAAGATTTCACAGTCTTTTTTTTTTTCCTGGGAAATCATGCACATACATCAATTTCCATGAAGCAAATAATGAGAAATTAAATTGCCCAGAGAAGTTACGGAGGCCACTTCCCTGGAGGTGCTCAAAGCCAGGTTGGGTGGGGCTTTGAGCAACCTGGTCTAGTGGGAGGTGTCGCTGCCCATGGCAGGGGGGTTGGAACTAGATGATGTTTAAGGTCCCTTCCAACCTAAACCATTCTATGACTCTATGAGTCTATGAAATTATTCCACAAGTTCTCCCATATTTATAAGTCACATTATCTCTAACCATTTTCAAACTGATAATATAATGTATTTAATACACTTCTAGTAGAAAATACCATATATTCNCACTTGTCACTGGTCTCCACTTGAACATCATTCGAATTAATGTCTAATGTACACTTAGATATTGCTGATGTATTAACCCTAATGTATCATTGTACACTAACTTTTCCTCATTTTCTTGATGCCATGACACATTTTCAAATGTTAAAGACCTTCTATCTTACTTTTAATATTGTAAAGAAAATAGATCTGTGTATGATGAAGTATTTATCATGTAGCACTGACAAGTAGCCCACTAACACTAGCCCAAGCTGGAGCTGGAGATCTGACTGAGGTCATTAGAGGTTCAGACAACTCCAGAACTTCATCATACTTTTCTCTGAACAGGAAAACTGTGGTATACACCACTTTCTTACCTTCCAGCGCACAGGGTTAAGTGCCTTGATCTGCTCATTCATATCTTCTTCAACATTAAATCTGTTGATCACTGAATTTATTTTGAAAGCAACAGCATACTCTCGGCACCACTGTCTCAGTTTATGCAGATTTTCCACATGGTTCTTCTTTCCTTGACCACGGCCAATTAAAACGTTGACATTCTCATCAAAACTATCACATGAAATTGCCAGAATGTCTAAATATTCACCTGAAAACAAGTTTTAAAAATTTATTAATATTCAGTCCTTCAGTTTAAAGCTGTCAGGACTCTGCCCACTTTCACTTCCTTGTGATCCGTCATGAACTGCCATGTAAATACAGTTCTGGGGAGTCATCACAAAACCGCAAAAGCCACAGCAGAGGCATTATCAAAACATCACGTATTGTGTGTGTGTGTCTGTCCACATTATGGAGACAGCCTGAGCTATTAATTTATTATACTATTATACCAAAGAGGCAATAGTACAATGACCTACGTTCACAACATATAACTAACAATATTTCACTGGTATTTACATTTGGTTTATGTTTACTGTAGACGAACCACTAACAAACCATCTCCCACTTGCACTGAAAACCCCCTTTCAGTGAGGCTGCCCCGAGGAAGCTCCCAAACCCCGCCAGAGCTCCTGTGCCACACTGCTTTTTCCTTACCGTACTTCTTGAACCACCGTTCTCTAATCAGGCTGCCGTTGCTGACAATGCTGACGCTTGGTAGCTTCAACTCCTGCTTGCAAAACTGGACCAGTTGCCCTACGAATTCGCCTCTGTCCTGAAGAAACGGTTCTCCTCCGGAAAAATTTATTTTCTCCATTCCTAGAAAAGGCCCAAAGAAAGATGCTGTGAACCTCTGCCTGCAAATTTCCCCACTCCCCCCACCGCTGTCAGTGCCCGACCGCAGCGATGTGAAGAGGGACCGCGGCCGCCTCAGGACAGGGATAACTTCTCCGACGCCACTTGGTCCTGCTGGGACGCGGCCGCCGCGCATCCCCCGCTCCTTCCCCGCACTCACCCGCCTCCTTGAGCATCGCCAGCCCCCTCTTGGCCTCCTCCAGGGGCAGCACGAAGGAGGTCTTGGCCGTGTGGAAGCAGAAGCCGCACTTATAGTTGCACTGCCGGGTGAAGTGGTAATTGACGCTGGTGGGCGTCGGGGACGGGTCGTCCCACTCCCGCTCCCCCCGGGGGCCCGCCGGGGCGGCGGGGCTGTGAGCCGAAACCCGCCGCCAGCTGGGCAGGGACAGGGACAGGGGTGACAGGCTCCAGCACAGCGCTCCCAACCGCCCTCGTAGCGCCGCCAGCACCGCCTGCGCCACCGCCAGCGGCAGGCGGACCAACGCGCCCAGGGACATGGCTCGGCTCGGCGAGACCCGTGAGACCCGGAGGGATGCGCTGCGGTTCACTTGGACCGGGCGGGATGCGCTGCGGTTCGCTTGGACCCGGCGGGATGCGCTGCGGTTCAGTTAGACGCGGCGCGGCTCGGCACGGTTCGGCTCGATCTGGCTCGGCTCGGTACGACTGAACTCAGCTCAGCTTGGCTCGGTTCGACCCGGCTGGGCTCGGCTCGGCTCGCAAGCTGCAGCGAGGATCCCGGCGCACCGCGTTTAAAAGCGCAGGGGGACCGGTCCCCTCCCGCCCCGTCCCGTCCCGCCCCGCCGTGCCGCAGCGCGGGGAAGCGCTCGGTTTCGTTTTCCTTTCTCGCAGAAGAGAAACTTGGCCCCGAGAGGCGGGCGCTCGCTCGCTGTTTTGCTTCTCCCTCCCCCGTCCCCCCACCCGCTTCTCGGCCCTGGAGGGCCATTGCGAAACCCGCCGGCTGCCCGGGGTTGGTGCCTGGCTTGAGCACCTCCAGGCTTGAGCACCTGTAGCACCTGAAGACCCCTTTTGATGTCTGTGGGCTCAGTGGCTTCAGTTCTTCTGGTCAAAAGGGTGTGACTCGTGAAGCAGGGGGAAAGCTGAGCTTGTGTGACTGTGCCGCATCCTTCTCAGAGACAGCCATGAGCTCCTGTAAGTTTAAGCGGGTTTGCATTGCAGAGCACTCCAGGTTAGGGGGCCTGATGACTTCAGATTCATGAAAAGGAAATGCTTGAAGGTTCTTAAGTTCTTGGTCTCCAATACTGCCTAAAGCACCTCAAGCAAAGCTACTCCAACAAGTTGAATATAAGGTTAGCCTTAACAGTAGGAAAAGTTGGCAGTTGCCTGAGGTCACACATTGGTGGGGCAGATGGCAGTGCCCTCATGGTAACACCAGCAGAGACCGGGACCAAGCTGTCAATTCCCGAATTCCTCAATTCCTCAGTGACATAACAGCTATTGCTGGAGAGGAGCACCTCCACCACAGCACCAGTTGCTATCTGCAGTCCTCTGGTGTGTCTAGACACACCACAAAGTCCTCCACAGCTTTTCAGCGCCTCAATGCTTTCTGTCAGTCTGTCCTCATTCTTGCATGGGCAGTTTAGTGTCACCACTGCTGCCAAAGTACAGAGCCGTACTCAAATCTCAACACCTGCCAACTGCCTGTTGGCTATGGTAGGCTTAAATTGGAGCTTCACTCACTTCCATTGATCTGCCAGAACTGCTAACGTAGCAGGACAGTCTTGCTCTTATGTTGACTTCTTTCTTTTTTTCCTCTTGAAAAAGGGGTAGGAGAACTAGCATCATCCTGTTTGCAAATTTTAATGGGGAACAAAACCTGCCAGTGAATAAAAAAAATGTTTCTTTTATGTTAATTAGCACTGTCATTTACCATCCTTAAATTCTCATCACCTTTCCTTCACTTTCCTGGAAATTATCTACTGGGTCAGTAATGGCTGGATCAGTGAATAACGGGGCTTCAGGTTTTCCCCTTCAGCCAGTATTTATTGTTATCTCTATCAGCTGTTTCTTGCTGGAATGGCCTCATGCCAGTAGGGCAGGATGGGAGAATTCTTGCTGTGTCTAGCCCCAGTAATGCCACCTCACAAATCTATTGCTTCAGCATGATGGGAAACATCTCAGTTCCTGAGGCTTTCCAAAATTGTCTCAGAACTTGTCAGCAGAGATTATTTCAGTGAGTTACCATGGGAGGAGCTATCCATGTGCCCTTCCAGTTCCTTGAGGTTTATGTAAGACACAAGCTTCAGGATCAAAGCAGAATTTTCTAATAAAATAAAGGGTTTGTTGAAGCTTGAAAATGGAATTGCAAAAGGAAGAAGACAAGACAATGCAAGTTTAGACTGAAACCTGTCATTGAAGTTTCTCCTTGGTTGTTTCAGTGTTTCAATGAATTTGGAGAAGTCTGATATGTTTTCTTTCCCCCCTTCTGTTTCATGTTAGGAACTCTATCCCATTTCATATCTTCTCTGGCCCCAATTCAAATTCCCTTCTCACCTCATTCCTACTTTTGTTCACGTCAAGGTGAGCCAATGCAGATATAGGGAGTACAGACTTAATCCCTCCTTTGAGTTGCAAAACTTTCACTAAGAATACTCGTGATAAGTACAAGATCTTAAAGACAATCGCAAGACTTCAAATTGTGCAGCTCAAGAGATATTGTTACATATGTGCTTAGTACATATATATATACATGTGTGTATTCCACCAAGCTCACAATCTCTGCATATAGCTTTACATTGAGATCTTACTGCAGGTTACAAATAATCATTTAGCTCACCTTGTCTCAGAAACTTCCCTGACCTTCTGAAAGTCTGGACATCGCGGAAGATCCGCTGAGGCTGGCACAGTGACCTAGACCTATCGCAGCCTCAGCCCTGAGCTCGTTGCCTAGTGCCTCAGCTGGATAGGAAAATTAGGTTCAAAATACTTCATTTCCACAATCAGTTAAAAATCCTTGATTATTACCAATTTCTCTCGACACAAGACTTAACATCTGATACACAAACACTCCAAGAGCATGTCAGAAGAGTGTTGCTCAGTGACTCAGTAAACTAAAACTTTACAGTTTTTGAACTGTTTTTCTGTGAAAGGGAAGGTCTCTGTTTCAAGGAGCAAAACATCTAGAGAACCTAACACTCAAGCTTACTCAAGACTTTCTGTTCTCTGTAATTTTATCTATGCTTTCTTAGAAAATGACAATTATAAAAGCTCTACTTTTTGCCCCAACTAAGTATGTTTTCAGATGACACTCTCTGCATACTGTAAAGCCCCACAAAGTAAACCCAGACTGGGATGTGCCCCCTACAGATGTAGAAGTCCTAGCAGCAGCAAGACAGACATTCATATTTTACTTCCCAAACTGTTCTGGCTCACATGCTCTATGGTGAGGCCTACAAGAAGACACAAACGTTCATTCTTATATGCTAGCTTTGAATCTACAAGAAATTATGAAAGCAAGAACTGTAATGAAATTTTCTGTCCTGGAGCCTTCTAGAAGAGGCTTAGAAAAACATTATGTTCTTTAAAAGCAGTAGGAAGTCTGATTCCTTCCCTTTCTTTCCCACAGAAGTCATCTTACAGTGGCACAATGGAGTTCCAGTACTAAAATATTTCAGTTCTGCAAATCTGCACCAAAAAACCTTTTAAAGACAAATACAATTTTTCAAAAATGATTGAATAACAGTGTTAATGGTGCACTGGATCTTACGTAGGTACATTAACTAGCATGGAAGAATCGAACTGGATAAACATGGATAATGCTGTTGTGCTCCCTAGTTGCTAGGAAAAGTAAAACTTTAAAACAATGATATATTATTTATCCAAATGATGTACTTTGTTTATTTAAATAAAGAGATTGATTTCTCCAGTGTGGCTAGTTGGCAGGTCCAGTCAAACAGTATCTTGCTAGGGAAAGCAAATTACTGACACGAACTAATAAAATAAATAAGGGTAAAGGAGGAGCCATTATCACATCATCTGTGAGGACCAGAAATGATCCAAGAACAACCAGGCAAATCACACAATGGCAGATGTAGTTTTTAGTGTTTGACAAATGTATTACTTCTTGCTTCACTCCCAGCTGGAAATGACCTCTCCCCCATTGCACCTGCAGTACCATAAATGGGACTCTGTCAAGGACCTTGTACTTGTACTCATTCCTCCTTGGAATGTATGAATCCAAGGGGTGGCACTGAAATTGCCAAATAGAAAGTGAAAACCCACATGCAATCAAGTTATGAAACACAGAATAGAGACACAGATTAGGCACATTTGAAATAAGTCCACCATGGACCCTTAACGGTGTGTATGTGATCTCCAGCTCAGGAAGTATTTGAACAGATGACTCCTAGAACCTGGGACAAGATGTCGGGAGAAGGATCCTTCTGTGTTCTTTCCATACTCTTCTCCAAGTATCCGGCACTGGCCACTCTCATGGGCAGAAGAGGAGGGTCTCTGGCCTGACACTGTACTAACTTGTGTGTTCTTATGATCTTATTCCCAGACGTTCATCTTTACTGGAGGGCCCTTTACTGGTGCCCTTTAACGTTTATTCAGTATGAAAACAGCTGTATTCTATTTGTGTTTATTTTAGGTACCTATGCATTTTATGGGCCTTCAACTTCCCTAATTCCTGCCTTGTGTCTCAGACAGCTGTTTATCTACATTACAGGACTGTGCACTTAGATATATTTTTAAAGTTACAGGTTGATTAATTTCCAGGGTTTGTTTTCCTCTTTTTCCACTTTGAATTGATCAAAACATTTTTGAATGGTCATAGTGCTTCTTGTTGTGTCCAGGTCTCTTCCCTAAAGCTACATGCAAGCACAGTGGGGCCTTGAAGGTGTGAAGGGGCTCCAGAACAGTGCTTTTCACATAATTAGCACATTTGCTCAACATCATTTCATATTATATAGAAGGTAAAATGATAAAGGTCCTCGCGAAGAAACAGAAAAATACTTACCATGAGCTAATTTCAAAACAGATTCATACTCTCTACACTGACTTTAAATACAAAGACCTGTCTTGGACACAAAAGGCAACTCTCTTTTCCTGTATTTTTAACTGAACTGTGTGTATAGTCTGATGGGAAAGACCTAAAATCTTGCAAGAAGATACTTTTAAGGAATTAGCCAGGACAGACATCACACGCCTGTTATAAATGATCTCATAAGCATATTATAAACGGGGAAAGAAGCACCACCAGCTTGGTTTACAAGGAATGCTTGTAAACAAGCATGTGTCAAAGCGGTGGGAGGGGAAAAAGAAAAACGAAAGTAAGCTCTTCCCATTGAATCAGAAGGGAGGGGAAAGGCAACAGTGGCATCAGAAAAACAGAAAAGCAAGGAGCCAGACAGGTCAGGGAGGAACACGGCCAGCTTTTCAAGTGCTTTTGAAGCGAAACTTGGCTGCAAGTCAATTGGACTTCAAAAAAATGAATACACAGAAAAGTGGCAGATAAGCTTCAGTGTAGATAAAGGTAAGGCAATGCACGAAGGAAAGAATAATCGAAACTTGGTATCATAGAATCATAGAATGGTTAGAGTTGGAAGGGACCTTAAAGGTCATCTAGTTCCAACGCTCCTGCCATCGGCAGGGACACCTTCAGCTAGACCAGGTTAATCAAAGCCCCATCCAGCCTGGCCTTAATCACTTCCAGGGATGGGGCACCCACAACTTCCCTGGGCAACCTGTTCCATTGTTTCACTACCCTTACAGTAAAGAATTTCTTCCTAATATCTAATCTAAGTCTATTCTCTTTCAGTTTGAAACCGTTACCCCTCATCCTATTGCCACACTTCCTGATAAAAAGTCCCTCCCCACCTTTCTTGTAGGCCCCCTTTAGGTACTGGAAGGGGCTATAAGGTTAGGGTTAGGGTTCTCTGCCTTCTCTTCTCCAGGCTGAACATCTCCAGCTCTCTCAACCTGTCCTTGTAGGAGAGGTGCTCCAGCCCTCTGATCATCTTTGTGGCCCTCCTCTGGACCCGCTCCCACAGGTCCATGACCTTCTTATGTAGGGGGCCCCACAGGTGGATGCAGTACTCTAGGTGGGGTCTCTCAGCGTGAAGTAGAGGGGCAGAATCCCCTCCCTCGGCCTGCTGGCCACACTTCTGTTGATGCAGCCCGAAGCAGCAGTGCGCATTTGCACCTTTTTTTTTTTCTATTATTATTTTTTGGGGAGGCCACCAGGATTCATCCACGGGAATCTGTGGGAACGTGACCCTTTTTTGGTGGTGGTGGTGGGGGGG
>VUYV01000052.1:2560023-2861525 GCA_008711295.1 Anarhynchus alexandrinus | reverse complement strand
CGTCGCCGGCGGGAGGTGGGTGAGATCGCACCCGGGGTGCGGCGGGGGGGGGGCGGGGGGCGCTTGCCCGGGGTGATGGGGCGGGCGGCGGTGAAGGGTGCCCGTCTCTCGTTGCAGTGCGCAGGGCGCATCCCGGAGGCTGGAGCAGTGCTCGATCTGCTGGAGAAATGTCCCGAGCACCAGAAGAAGGGAGGTTTTCCCGTCGTGGTTTTTGAGGGGCTGGATGCCACAGGTAAGAGGGATGTGTGGGGTGAAGGACCGCAGATGAGGAATTGGTGGGAAGTGCAACCGCTATGGCTTGCAGCCAGGCGTAAGGCTTAAAAAATAAATAAAATAATAATAAAAAAATCCTGGAAACATGTGACATATTTCAAATAATTGGCCAGGTTGGATGGGGCTTTGAACGACCTGGTCTTGCGGAAGATGTCCCTGCCCACGGCAGGAGCATTGGAACTAGATGATCTTTAAGGTCCCTTCCAACTCTAACCATTCTATGATTCTATGAATTAGTAATTATAAATACCGGTCTGTCTTCTCTTACTGGTAAAAGATCAAACAGTCCATGATAATTTTCAGTCAGTGGATAAATTTCTTATCTATGTAAATGAAAGAACACAAAGAGTGGAGTCCTGGAAATTAAATTTCTGGTGCAGATGATGAAACATACTCTTACCGGAGAGTTTTCAAATAAGTGAGCTAAAGTAGTGGTAGCCTGGGAAACTGGCAGCAGTTTGTCTCAGAGAGAAATATTAGTTGTCTCTGAACAACTTTGTTTTCTGTATTTTCAGTTAAAGAGAATTGAAAAGGCCCTCTGAAAAGAAAGTATTGGGTGACAGCATTGCAACATCCACAAGATGTTGCATCCTTTCCACCTAGGAAAGTATTGTAAATTAATATATAGAGAAATTGCCATTTAATGCACTTTAATGCATTGAAAGGAGTGAAGACAGAAAACTGGCAAGAGGGAGGGGAGAAAGGCCCTGAGAGTAGGAAGTGGAGTAATAATTCCTGGAACCAGACTCATAATGATTTTCCACTGAAAACCTTATCACAAGATACTCAGGTTACAGAGTCAGGTGTCAGAACATGTGCTTCAAGCGGACAGGTAGGAGCATTTTTCAGTTTTTAAAACTCATTTGTATCTGATATGCAATATAACAAGTATTTCCTTCTATAAATGAAATGCAGGCAAAACTACTGTAACCCAGTCTGTCAAGGACACCCTGAATGGCGTTCTGCTAAGGTCTCCACCAGCTTGCATCAGCCAGTGGAGGACAATATTTGATGTTGAGCCAGCACCCATTAGAAGAGCATTTTATGCTGCGGGCAACTACATTCTTGCTTCAGAAATAGCAAAAGCATCCACTCAGGCACCTGTGATCATAGACAGGTTTGTATATTTAAGAAGACCTTTTATATCAGTGCCATCATACAGTTGTTCAGCGTTACAAGCAGAAGTTGTCAATGATAGTCTCTGGGTTTCTTATTTTTTCCTTTTTTTTTTTTTTTTGGAAGTGCTACTTCAGATAAATATTAAATCTTCTGAAGAGTATTACTTATGATAACAGTAGGGTGGGGGAATTCTATCAGTGTAATACCTATAACTGCCTTTAGCACACATGGAAAGTGCTACATCTTCAGTTAGGAGTGGTGGAGGTGTGGACTGTGCAGCCTCAGCCAAAGCCGGGCTCTGTGACAAACCTGAGCAGAATGAGGGCTGCTGGTAATGGCTATCTCTAAGAAGGGTCTGAGATATGGAGTGGATTAGAATAACTGAGTTTTAGGTAGACTTACTCTTTGAGGGTGTAAAGCCAGTAATATGCTTCCCACTTTTTTTTGGTTTTGTTTATATCATTTCTTGTTTTCACTGTGTAGGCAGTTTTCAGTATTGCTCTTAATAAATAAAGTCTACGTGCACTTTGAAACCCCTGCCTTGTTCCAGTAGTTTTACTGCAACCTCCTGCCACAACACACGTACACAGAAGTTATTTGCATACGCGAGTGCCATTTTTAACCAGCCTAAAAACCACATAAATATGTAAAATACAGTGCCTCATAGTGGTGGGAACATTAAATGCAAGTGAAATGCGTAACCATTAATAAAGCCCGTCTTCATTCACATGTGAAGACTGCATGACCTCTACTAGATCTGTTGCATGAAGTAGGATGGGAACCACAAAAAAGGGACTCTGAGTATTGGATTTTGACATACAATGTAGCTCTTCTTTTGACCTCTCACTATATGAGAAGACTTTCTTTTGATAGGAGTATCTGGAACACTCTTTGCCTAATGTGTAGCTTCTGCCATGTGTTTTAATTAATAATTCACAGTCATTTTGAATATTGCATTGAATGTTATCGATCTGTTATGAAAAAATGGATGGCACAGAATTGTTCTTTACAGTTCCCTTCAAAATCACAGTGTCACCTACCGAGTCATTATTGCACTTGTCATTATATTGACACCCGTCTCCTGTATTACTGAAGAATTAGTGTCCTCTTTAAAATTTCCCTCTCTGTTCTGTATTTTCCTGACAGATACTGGCACAGCACAGCTGCCTACACAATTGCCACTGAAATAAATGGGGAAGTCCAGGATCTTCCACCGGTTCATGATGAGGTGTATCAGTGGCCTGAGGATCTGCTTAAACCTGATCTTGTACTGCTCCTGACTGTTGACCCTGAGGAGCGAGTCTGGAGACTTCAGCATCGGGGGCTGGAGAAAACAAAGGAGGAAGCTGAGCTGGAAGCTAACTGCTTGTTTCGCCGAAGGTACACTTTAATGAGGAATAAGAGGATGGAGGCAATCTTGGCTCCTGTGGGAGGAGTAGCAAAATGTCCCAAGGTTCCATGGCTGACAAGGAGGGTGAATTCTGTCATTTCTGATTGAAAGTGTTTGAAAGCTGCAAGTGAAGAACTTCATTCTCCTGCAAAGGAGCTTTGAGTTAAAATACTTGTATTTTGCTACTTGCTGCTTTTATTGTAGCACCTTTCTTAATGAGGTCATGAAGGAGAGGGACCTAAAAGTTCCAGAACTGGGAAGCATGAAGTTGAAACACATAGCTTCCCCAGAAAAGTCTGGAATTGAGCTCCAGATTAAGAGAACAAAATTTAGATCTCCACTTGCAGATGTCTTTAGTTGTGCTAAGTGTCTCAGGTCAATACATTTGATGGAGCCTTCAAAGTGATTCAGTTCACCACCCGCTTGGAGCCCACTGATCTAAGCATAAGTATCTAGAGCCATTTGATATGATCTGAGACATCTGCATGAGGCTGGCAGATGTGATGAAGAATCTGTGGGCCCTTTCTGGACCAGCAACTGGAAGCTAAATGAAATAGTCCAAGGCATCTCAAGCAGTACTAGATACGTTTGCTTAGGCAACTGAATTGCACTGTAGGTATTCTACTTCAGGGTGCACTGAATTGCTGTCTAGGCTCCACCAAATGCATGGATTAGATCATCATTGTCTACAGTGGAAACTTAAATACCTGGTGCTCGTGTAGATACCTGAGTATAGACACTTGACTGTTGGTGTCTGTGTCTACAAATCACAAAGCCAAAATCTACCTCTAGGGTTTTAACATTTCTGGTGATGGTATACCTTAAAAATATCCATTGCGTAATTCTGACAGGAGCTCTGTGTGGACACACAGTTCATGTAGAGGGACCTGCAGAGGGATGGGTGAGCTAAGGGAACACGCTGCCATTTAAGAATCTTTTTTGTTTTAATTCTGTTACTTCTTATTCCTGTCAGAAAGCCTTGGGTTATTTCTGTGTGTTAATTGTGTCAGTCTGGATGTGAGGACATTCAGAATCTTGCTTGATTCATCTTACAACTTGTGGCCTGAATGTTTGGCATTATTAGTTCTTGTGGAACATAGAAAATTATATTCACATTCTCATTCACCTCCTCACGGACTAAATGTATGCAGGTTCTGCATTATGAAAAGGCTTATAATATAAGCGAGGAGGTGTTAATCCTGGATTTCATCCCGGTATTTGTACAGTTAGCAAAATTGATCGGAGGAAAGGGTTAAACGATGTGTCAGCTCTGTAATCCAGTTCTCCGGTGACTCAAAGCTGAGATCAGTCAGTGAGCACACCTACACGAACCCATGCCGTATAGTTCAGAGACACCAGGGGGCTCTGCATGAATTAACTCGGGTGCTAGAAGCAGGCTGTCCGCTGTATGGCTACACCAGACTGTGTCTAGTGCGAAGCTGTAAAGAAAGAAATACTTGAACGCCATGCCGGGTGAATATGGATAGAGCTCTGGGAATCAGTGTCAAGGAAACTATGCGCTTTGAGGTTGGCATTGTAACAGTTACTAATGGATTATTGCTCTTTGCAGTAGATTTTGTTCTGCAGTGCAAACATTTTCTTCCGAGACTGATGACTAATGCCGTTTCATATCCCCGCCATTTGTAGTTTCATTTCTCTTATTTTGTTTTTAAATAGAGTTGAAGAGTCATACAGAAGGATGGCAAATCCTGCATGCCAAGAGGTCGATGCCAGCCCCTCCAAGGAAGAGGTTCTCAAGACAGTGCTACAACTCATTAAGAAACACTGTGCTTTGTGAAAGCAATTTCTGCGTAATAGCACTTAAAAGATACTTTTTAGTGCACTTAAAAGATACTTTTTATTGCCCCTCTGGTTTTGGTACCTGAAAACGCACTGTGATGTGTTTCTTCCCACAGAAGAATCTTCTCTTTATTCTGTCGACAGTAATCTGTGGGGGTTATCTGTTTCACCGTTGCCTACTGTACTTTCCTGTATAAGGCAAAATACTACTCACGTTATTCAACATTCTTAGTAGAGCCACAAACATATTACGGTCATGTACGAGGTACCTCAGAGTGCTCTCTGACACTATGCCATTTCAAGACACTGTCGTGTTGCATCTTCATCACCAGGAGAACCTGTTCCCGCATCCGTTGTGTGCCAGAATTCACTGGACTGCAGCAGGAGCATGAGGTGCCCAAGGAGAGGCTGAAACGTCATCCAGCAGTAAAACGATAAAATGATCATAACATTGAGGAACAGAGAATGCGGTGGCCCAGTGGTGTTTACAGGAATAGAGGATGAGCAGCTGCTGCTGTGATGGGCACCCTGCAAAAAAATGTGTCGTAAATGAGGACCACTAAGCCTCTAGGCCTCTAAGTAATAAAGTCCAAGGCTGTCAGCATACGCTCTGCAAAGGCTTCTTTTTCTGTACCTCAGTTTCACTATTCTTACTCCTAAGTGTAAAACTGAACGTACAGATAAGCCTCTGTGGGATCAGAAATGGAACTGCAGATCCAGGAAGAACATAAATAAAATGTATATTTGATTTAAAATACTAGTTTTACTTACTTTCCTTTGTTAAGCAAGTGCAATTATTATAGAATCTGTCCCATAAATGAAAATGTACTCAGTACTGCAGTTCCTATGTCCAATCTGTATATGCAAGGTGATAGAAAAACTTCTAAAAATACATTTTATTCATGCACTGTTTAATGTTTGCGAATATATGCTATTAATATAATACATTTATACATACTAGTAATATCCACTGTTATATTTGGTGCATCATTTGTATAACCATAGCCTTGGGATTTGCCATACATACAGACTAGAAATACATGGTTGTGGGTACTCCACTTATTTTAGAAATTATGAAGCATTCAGGTATTCAGTCCTGGGTAAAGGAAATTCACACATAGAGGGCATCACTGCACGTGGGTGATTAGAATACAAATAGTGTGCCTGCCCTGAATGTTTTGTAGCCTTAGCTTTGCCAGGTAAGAGATCACTTGGGCTGAGGAATGCCACAGATACCTTTTCTCCTTATGCAAACTTACACATGAAGCCAGACTGCCTGTTTTTTTTTTGATGCCATGTTCTTAAAAGTGTAGGTTTGTATTTAAAAGAGTGCTGGTAATATATATACGAGTGGCATCAGATGCTATTAATAACACACATGCAGTAAATATTCATAGTCCATGTTTTTTTTTAACCCAAAGCTACTTATGTGGACTAAGAGAACAGCAAGGCAAGGTAGAACAAACCAATGTGTTCTTTTCTCATGCCTTTGTTAGAATTAAAGATCTGTAAGAGGTTGTGTCCCACATGCAGGATGTTAATGTGCACAATTACTCCCATACTTCCCATTTCTGTGGCATTTCTGCCACATTTTTGTCCACAGTGTCTAAAAAGACTGCACTATTACTTTAATTTACATTTGTAACAAAAGTAGAGGTTTGTCACTGGCTGCTGAAACGCAGGCAGGACTGGGAGAGGACCAGCAGGAATACACAAACCTCGGCCATCATGTGCACAGCAAAAACGTCACCTGCTTCCTGTGTTATAAACTGTTTTATTGGGCAGTTTGATGGCCACAAGAGGTCAGGATTTTGGTTTCGGTGCTCAAAAGACCTGAAGCTCCAAACAATTCCACACAGATCCACAAACTTAGGCTGTCTTGGTAGATAAAACTCTTTTTTTTTTTTTTTTCTGCAGCTTTGGAGTGTGGTCGTTGTGTAAGACTGGGAGGTTAGCCCATGACACAGCGCTGGCCTGTGGCCACCAGCCTCTGCCACGCGGTCCCAAGGTGGTCAGCCCCTGGACCATCCCCACTCACCTGCAGCCAGCCCACTCTGCAGGCCAGGCGTTTGCTAGCACAGATGAAGGCTGCTCTCTGACAGTCATCCTCAGGGTGGAGGACATGCCAAAGCATGTTTCTTTTATTACTACCCCAGTAAATTTTGAAAACTGATAATTTACTGATTTACTAGTACAGACCTAGTTTTAGGATGTGATCTGGCAAGGATCCTGATATTACAGTCCTCAGAGCATCTGGGGGATTGGACCAGTAAAGCGCACGCACAGAAACTTAACATGAAACATCTCAATAGCTCTGTTGGAGTCAGTGAATCCAGTCCTTATTGAACAATAAACATTACTTGTAAAGTTTGAGTGTTTCTTGAAGTACAAAACAATACTTGCATTTTGCCAAATTAAACATTTTGTACTTTTTAGTTACTTCTAAAAAATCTCCAAGATTTTTATATGAGAATTTTACAAGATATTTTATTTATTTTATTTTATTTTATTTTACTTTATGTTATGTTGTGTTATGTTATTTAATAGAACTCACTATAGTATTTCAAGCACCTTTTCTCTCATTCTAAATCTCATTTGCTTCCATTCTATTCCTAGAGGGGAATAGATACTTAAATAAAATGGTATTCAGTTGCCTAAACATAGGCATCCACAGCCAGTTAGTCTCCCTAAGGTATCTGAGATGTCTGCGTGGGGCTGCCAGATATGACACGAGACATTTGGTTGAGCTGTTGATCTGTAGAGTGGCAGCTGGAGGCCTGCAGGGATACCATATGGTGCCTAAAATGGCACTATTCACCCATTTAAGCAGTGAGAGGGTTAGAAAGCAGCACTGCAGCCTCTTTGGGCTGTGTCTATATTAGCAGGTGGCCTGGAACAAGTAGGGCAGATCTGCAGCACCGAGGAGCTGGTGCAGAGGACCCAGTGTGTGCCCTCCATGTATTTCAGAGGTTTATTTCAGACCAGATTTACTCTGGTCGCCTGGGCTGGTCTCTCCGTAGTGCAGTGAGTGTGCTTCGACACCATATCTTTTGTTTTAGCTTTGGATGGACTCCAGTTCGCCGACACCAGGACTGTTCCATGACATGAAGCAAAGCGTTGGTAAGGAGGGGTGGTCAGGAGGAACACTTCAAAAGCACGTTCCTGATCCAAGCTGAAGTGCTAACGTGGATGTATTACGTAGATGTAATGTAGAAGCAACACGTATCTCTTGGAAAAGTTTCCTTGGAGCCAAAACAGATTTTGGGTCTGGTTTCCTCAGTGTCCAGATTGAGGGCTCACCTGGAACATGCTACAGCTCCTTTTGGTGCACGTTGCCAGGTTTCCTGCAGGGGGTAACCACAGGATGGGAGCAGGGAGGAGTGGATTTTGGTGTGTGGTTGGCCCCATCCTGCCGTAGCATGGGGTGCAGCCATGGTGCTCATCCGGTGCTGGGAGTAGTGAGTGCTGCTGTCAGCCTGGGAGGGGAGGAAACCACCTGTAAGCAAAATACCAAACTTCAGCAGTGAAATATAAGGCTCGTATTTAGCCATTCCCCCCCCAAAAAGAAAAGTTTGCAAGACAAAGACTAAATCCCTGAAGTCAGATGCTAGAAGATGACATGCAGGCTCTTTCAGAAGACACACAATGTTTATCTATTACAGATACAGTTTCATAGTCCTAATTTTTACCATTATTTTCTGTAGAGATAACAAGTGACTTTATATACAAACTGGTGTTTTATCAAGTAGGAGTTCACTGTACTGAGTGCCTGGAACTACCATGACACCTAGAGAGGGCAGTTCTCCACCAGGTTTTCTTCACTGTTCCACATTTTGTGTAATCTCCCCATAGCATTACTAGCTTCTAGAAATTTGCCTAAAAATGTGCATGCTGCCTCCACTGTCAATTCCTGACAGTTTCAGAGGCAGGAGGGTCAGGACACTGCATGGGACTTGGATGGAGGGAAAAATGTTTTTCTTCAAGCTCAGGATAAACAAAGGCCCCAAAAAGGTTGTATTTTTATTTTTATAGTTATTTTCCTTTCTTCTTTTTTCTCTCTCTGACTTTTTATTTTTTTTTAATTTTTTTTAAGGAATGAATAATTGCTAGTTGTCTGTTAAAATTCATTAGCTTATTCAGTCCCGGTTCCCCTATTTTCTTAATCTGAATATTAGAAGAAACACATAAGACCGAACTGTTGCTGCAGGGGGCCACACTGACTTTGATCTTTTAAATGGAAAGCTATGTTCAATAAAATTAAATCAGCTCTTCTGTGAAGACAAAGATCATCACCCTCTGGCTTAATTTAACTAAACAGATGTAGGGTTTATGTAAATATGCAGTCATTGTAATGTGAAACAAAAGCTAGAATACCCTGCCATGAGTGTAAAGATGCATTCTGTGTTAGCAGCTGGTCAGTCATGACCTTTGATTCAGCCGTAGAGACAGTGCATGTCACGTACTCCAAAGCAGGGAAAATATGATGAAAAAAGTTCCTATGTCCACAAACTCATTGCTTATGAAAAGAGCCAGCCAGATAAAGCCCCATTTTAAGCATGCGGCAAGTACAGAATGAGCTCCAGTGGGGTTATGTGCTTTTTCTGCTGCTCTCGCCCTCCCCGGGGCGCGCGGTACAGCTGAAAGGTTCGTGCCGTCTGCGTATTTGCTTGGGATTTTGGTTTTCTTTCGAGAAAGATGCTGTAATCCAGCAGGCACATCTTTTCTTGAGAGGACAGAAGACACAACTTCTGCAGAGGATCTAGGACACCTCCCACAGCTGTAAGTCTCCGGGATCAGTGACTCCGAGGCTTTTGTTGGCGATAGAATACTCTTGTAGAGGACCGTTTCTGAATAAGTCTTCCTTGACTCTAGTGGTATTGGTCAGACTTGCATGAGGTTGAAGGGGTAAGTAATGATGCACCATGCTAATGAGTGTCACCTGCTGATGCAAGCAGATTTTGGTGTATTGACACACAGAAGATACTGCGCTGCAGCTGTCTCTGAAGTTTGGCCTGTATCCAGCTGCATGTACTCCTTGTTACCGGCTCGTAAGCTTTCGGGGTGAATGCTCCAGTCCATGACTGCAGCTCCCAGAAACCTCCCTGTCCCTCCTGCAGTCCAAAGTGCTGGCAACAAGACATTCAGACACCTCTGATACCCATCTTGACCCTCCAGAAAGGAAATCCTCAAACACCTTATGACTATTTTTAGTTTTCACTCCAAAACGGGATGCAATGCTTCTGTGTCATGTTGGCAAAAATGTCTCTGTGCTAGCATTTTCTTTTGAGCTTTCTCACTCTACAACAATATTGTACTGAAGATGATTACCTAAGTGTGTCTGTTCTCATAAGAGCTATATAGACATTCCTTAATGATGTGGTTCATGTATTATTTTTGGCTACTCTGTATGTGTATTGCCCAAATAACACGGGTTTTTCTCTGCTTTTGCATTTTCCACATGAGCTTTGTTTGGTAAACGGAGCATTGGCTATTTTGGTGAAGGAAAGCACTTACAGTTAGCTTTTATTTAGCAGTTCCCAGCTTCTGAACTGCCGTTGGGTTTAACTGTAGTATTTGGGATCAGAGGCCTTTAACCGTGTCTGACTCCGCTTCCCCGTAACAGCACATCTCCTCAGCTACCAGCAGCGTTCCCGTACGACTCCTGTAACTCAGCAAAGAGTTCAGCTCTAGAGTTCATCTACTTCACAATGCAGCTGCCTCCCTTGGAGGATGCCTCATCTGTGCAACAAACTGCTCTCAAGGTGCCGTAAAAAGCCCCTCTCTTTTTTCTGCGTGGGAGTTTCACTGAGCAGACAGCTAGGAAATGATCTGAATGTGGGCTCTGCATAGGAAATTAAAACTTATTTATCTGCAGCTGCAATTCAAAGGAAGCACCTATGTGTACTATTGCCAGCGATCACCAAAAATAGATTCACTTTCTCAAAGTGTTTGATCTTGGGAAGAAATTCCTTGGCGTTTCACAAAGGTTTTCCTGTAAATCTGAATCTGTTGGGACAAAACCTGTTGCTCACATAAGTCTCCAGAGACACTTGGGTCTACGGGGTGGTTTTTCAGGATGATTTCACAATATTCAGAAGGGATGGGGGTTGTCACCCTCATCTTCTTTTCCAAAGAAGTTATTTGGGCAGTTCTTCTTAGGGCAAAACAAAAGAGCAGCTGCGGTACTGTCCTGGAGAAGGGGAGCAGGATGGTCTGCAGCCACTGGTACACGCAAATTCACTGGCCAGAACAGTCCCTGATGTCCACCCCGACCACAGAGCCTTGGGACACTGCATGTGGCTCAGAAACCCGATCAAACAAAATTCCAGGAGGCTGCAGAAAGCTGCTTGGGGAGGGCAAAGGAAAACAAGAAAGTCTTCCAGCACAAACAAAACAACCTGGGAGCTGCTTCAGCTTTGCAACCCACCAGGCAGAGGGGAGAGCTGAGTCAGAGGGGAATCGGTGAGAGCTGTGCTCAGCCCATGCTGTAATAATGAATGAGACAGGAAAAATAGGAGATATTCAAACAAAAGACAGGCTCACAGGAACAGGCATTTCCCTCCTGAAGGGTCATGCCACAAAAAGCACAAAAAGCACAGTAAATATTTCCTGCAAAATCAGCAATGGAAAAAAAATGAAGAAACTGCAAAACGTAGAGGCATTTCTGTTTCAAAATCTGATCATCTATGACAGAATCACAGTGATGCAGGATCGCAAGGATGCAAGGAAGCTGGGCTGGATGCATCCCATCCTGAACTGCGCATATGTGTATGTGCGCATGTGTGTGTGTATGTGTGCGCGTCTGTGCTGGGGGAGGGCAGAGGGAATTACATCTGTCTCTGAATACATAGCTTAGTTATGTGACAGGAATTTCTTTTTTTTCAAATGGATCCTGGAAATAGAAAAGAAAGGTGTGGTGGTTTCTTAATCTTTTCCCCGCGGGTCTACAAGAGTAAGAACACTCTTATTCCCAAAGCAATTTTAGCCTGCCTCTTGCCTGAGAAAAGAGACAAAGGATTGAACCTCTGAAGGCAGAGTGAGGGTCTGACCCCTGGTTATGTCTTCCTGGAATGTATTTTGTCAATCTGTTGTACAAAGGAAGAGAATTTCTGTCTCTGTGCTCTCAAGGTTGGTGGGTGAGCCCTGGTCAGACTTTTCACTGGGAGGGTACAGCCAAGGTGGAGGGTGCAGCCATATTGCACTCCTGGGCAGACCTGAGGAATGTGTCTGGTAGGGAGGAGGATTTAATATGGACCTTCTGCTCAGTCTTTTCACTTTGGTACTCATAGACACTGTTATGCTGTGCATAATTGCTGTAATGACTTCCTTGAACAAAGTCTACAGTCTGCACGTAAAATGCAGGTACCTGGTTCAAACTTCTGACTTCATCTTTGGCAGACAGATAACAAAAAAAAAGATGTGTTGATCAATTTTAGAAAATACCAGCTGTAGGGATTGGAGTGTTTTGGACATGATTAAAACTCTTAAACCAAACCTAGCAGCCCAAGAAACTGCTCAAGAAACTTTTGAAGTTCAACTCCTCTCATACATATGCCTCTCCCTGCCTTCACCCAGGACTTTTAATGCTGAAGCAATGACAAATCCTGTTCCCAGAGGGGTCTGCATCAATAAAACCCCAGCAGGCTTGAAAGCTTTGCAGGAGGCTTATTCTCACCATTGTTTCACCTCTCTGTTTGAGGGTTTGTTTTTGTTTTGTTCTCTTCCTCAGCAGCTGTACTCAGAGAGAGAAATTAATACATTGTAGAGGATGCTGTTTCATATCCTGCAGGAAAAATTGTAGAGGTGAGTTATTTTAGCATTTCCCATTGCCAGGTTAAGGAGCAGGAAAATAGCAGCAGAGTTGGAGGTATTGACGTAAAAGGGGGTAAAGAGATGACCAGTGTGAAGAAGGAGTTCAAAGATTTCTATAATCAAGCTCTTTGTTCTAGTGCCCACCCTACAGAGAAACAGCTTTTTAGTACATATGAAACCTTGCTTTACCTTGGTTTACAGTATCGGGGAGAAAATAGCCAGGAACATACTAGCACAGTGCAGGAGAAAAACAAATAACATCCTCCGCTTCCAGCCGTGCCAGCGGTATGGCCGGTTGGGATAGGAAAACCCCAAATCCACTTTCAGTAAATGAAACTCAGCTGAGACATCAACAAGTCTGGGGTTTGCTGTTGTCTCCTGGGATTTGGGTTGCGCTGAGGCTGGATGCCCAGCCTGCGGAGCTGGGGTAGGGCACAGGGGTCTGGATCGAGGTCTGAACTCCTTCAGATGTCACGGCTGCTTTGGCTGGGGATTTTGGGTTAGGTCCATGAAGGATTATCACTCTGAGCTCTGATATTCTTTCTCAGTGTGGAATTAACAGGATCCACATGGTGGATTTGGAATCTAATATTCAGATGTGGAGACCCTTGGACACTAAGCCCCGGTCTTTAACAGGAGCTGTGCACACGCTGAGGCTCAGGATAGCAGGTCCTGCGTGTTGGTCAGTGGTGAGAAAGTGTCTCGCCCTGTTTCAGGCTGTCAAAGAGCTTTACAGCCTCAAGATATACTCATTTTTAAAAGCTTCAATAAGAAGAATTAAATATTTGAAGCAATGGACTTGTATGGGAAATATTTAAAGGACTTTTAAAGACCTCCTTGTCCTCCCTCATAACCCGTTCTATAGCATGAAAGGGCATGGAAGGAACAGCATTTCTTTTAGACAAATATCTCTTATTTCTTTTGTCAAACATTTTCTTTTGTAGCAGCCGTCTGCCCGTCCCAACAGAAGCAGGGATCTCGGATTGCATGATTTTCCATAAACGGCTGTCTGCCTGCGTGCATGACCTATTGGTGTCCCTGGGGATCTGTGCAGACACTGGTGCAGAAAGGAGCGCTGCCTCTTGACATTGGGATCCTCCTTTTTGACCTCCAGAAAAAGGATTTTTAGTGTGAATTTGGGGAGTGAATTTTGCCCGAGGCAGGCTCCTGTACCGTGAAATCCTCTCCTTGTGGGACCGCGGGGGCCCGAAGGGAGATGCAGGGAGCTGGGCTGGGGGAGGCGGGGAGGCGGGGAGGGAGGGCAGGGTGACCCGAGGGAGGTAACTCTGGTTTTTGGCAGGATCCCTCAGAGATCTACAGACCCTGGGGCTTTATCTGCAGGGTGGCCAACATCTGACAAAACAATCTGCTGGAAGCCTCGTTGAGGGAACCTCGCAGACTTTCCTGCCGCTTGCCCAGATTTCCCCGCACGGGGAGCGGATCTGGCACGGGCGCTGTGAGCACTCTGATTTCAAAACGCGCCGTGCCATAAATTCCATCGAAGGGGGAAACGCTGCAGATCAGACAGGCTCTGACCCACCTGCCTCGCTCCGTTCGTGTGCCTAGATCTGTTGGGATGCCAGTTCTTTTTCTTTTAAGTTTCTTTTCTTTTACTCCTGTTAACCCAGCATATCAGGCACGCTCGTGCATAAGGGGAAATCTACAGCACGTTAGATTAACGCTGCCTCTTCTGCAGTTACGTGTTTGCAATTGCTCTGCAAGCCGTCCTTTCGAGTCCGTGTACGGATAATATAGAGCCACGAGAGGGAGCGAGTGCACCAAATATGGCAGTTTGGGATTTAAGAGGTGGTTATATCGCCGGATAAGCACAGTCAGCTTTAGAGTGATAGAAACACATAAAACATAAAGACAACTGGAAGAACATGGGGATTTAGCTCAGGAGGTATGTGGTTGTATTAAAAGGTGGAAAACAAAAAGGGAGTTTAAAGCCATTTTGATACACATGGTAGGTGGTTTGTTTTTTCCGATTCTTGATTTCTTTTTATAGACAACACTGGCTAAACCGCCTAAACTGCCGAATGGCATAAAGATGTAGCTTTTACATGTACCTTTCTACTGTCCCTTTAAGAGAAAGGCAAAAGGGGTATATTAAATGAGGTGATTAATTTGACCCTCAGTTGCACAGAATTTAGACACAATTACTTCATCTTTACAACAGCACTGCTGAAGCAAGGTTTGCCTTTTCTGTCACTGCTCTCTTGTGTGGCTGTGAGCAAATCACCTAAACCCAGATCCTCAGGGGTAATTAGGTAACTAATACTCAGAAAAATTGCAGAACTGGAGTACCTAAATAATACTGTAGTCCTGTTTCCCCTATGCCTCATTTGCTCTGTATGTCTGAAATGAATGCGTTACAACTTCTTCCCCTCACAGAGAAACTGAACGTGCTGAATACACTAAAGAGTGTAAGAAGATTATATGTTGCAGGTACCTGGGGCTCGGGGGCTTTGATTGTAACAGCTACCATCAAATAACTGGATTTTTTTTAACGATGCTATTTTGTCTTCAAGCGCATCCTGGGCTGGTTTTCCAGGCAGCCGTGCAGGAGGGGTGCTGCTGAGGCTACAAGCCAGGCATTCGGATTCAGAAGTCAAGATCCCCAGAGCTCTGCAGCAATGCACGCACCGCATTGATCCGGCTTCCTATTACAGACCTGTCTTTTGTGCCTCCTGAGTTTTATCAGTTTTCTTTATTGTAATGGGTTTGTTCAGGCTGCAATAATTAAGGGCGTGTCAGATTTTTCCATAATACGATCTTATTTTTCAATGAGCGATAAAATTTCACTCTTGGCTGCAACTTGACATATGTAGTTGAGAACCTGCTGCTTTTAAAGCATTGTTGAATGCCTTGAAGCGTGCTTTGAACCAAATTGGGCCATTAAAAAAAAGGGGACTGCACACCATAATATGCTGGTTCTAAAAACCTCTTTCAAGTCAGTGGGAATTCCTCCCCCTCCTTCTCCTAATATCTTTCAGGCCACAAATAATGGCAGGAGTCATATGAATTACTGGTGTTAAAGATATTATAAAATTTCATCGTGGAGGTAATGTGTTAGCTCTGGAGTTAAGGTTGTGTTGAGTTTTGATTTTAAATCAGGGGAAAAAATTACTGTTGAAAAATTGGTTGCGGTGCCTCAAAAATCACATGTACTGTGTAAATCATGCCTCTTCTAAACGGTATAAGTAGTGGTATTTCTGCTGAAAGCTGTCTGAAATGTGTCCTTTTAAGACCCATTTTTAATTTCTCATAACTTTGCCAATCTTTCTGAGTTGAAATATCCCCTGCAGAGCCCTTGCCCCAGGGTGAATGCTTTTGGAAAAGTGTTAGCAAAACATCCAGGACAAACATTGCAAAAGTGGCACACTGACTCCCCAGCGCGGCACGCAGGAAAAGACAAACTGCTTCCCCCGTTTTCAAAAGTTTCAGTCACTGTTTTGTTGAAGGACTCTAGCATCTCCAAGGTTTGCAACGCATCTGAAACCTGAGTGGTGGGTCACTCCTGACTAGGTGTCAGAAATGTGCTTGTAGTGCTCTCCAAAAAAAAAAGCTATCAACATCTGGCCAAGTCGTAAGCCTCTGGAGCCTTTCAATTCACTGCAGCTCAGAGGAGGCTTAAAGAGACCCGATGCTCCTGTTGGTGAGCAGGGTCTGACGGGGCTGAGCAGAGCTGATCCTCAGACATCAAGAATGATGGCACAGTGTTGCCCCCATTGGCTGTCCCAGCTTGCTGCCGGGGCTGCTGGGCAGTTAGAAGAGCTCTGTGATGACAACTTAAGGATCAAAAAAATTGGTATGAGCCAAAACCAAGGAGCTACATGCTTATACATGCACAACAGAGGACCACTCTCCATATGGAGCCAAGGGGTGGAGCTCACCATCATTTGAGGCCCAAGCTGCTGGTGAATGAGATGGGACTCACCAGGCCCAGTCTGACAAAATGTTTTTTTCTATATCCCTGCCTCACACACTACATCAGATAGATGGGATTCAGGAAATGGATCAAGATGGGGATTCAGCAAAGCCTCTTTAAAAAAGACCCTCATCTCACCATAAAAATGGAAAGCAGCGAAGGGCTTGCAGCCACGGAAAGGCTGTATGGGTCATTAAAACAGGGAGTGATACTCAGTGCTGCTCTCTGGCTGCGAATCCCTCTGCAGTCCTGGGTGGGGGAGAAGAATTTTCTCCCCAGCCCCTCCAAAAAACCCAGTCCAACTGCAGATCCAATGTGGGGCCGATTTTTTCAAGTAGGTATCAAATTCAGAACAATCTGCTCAGCCAACACTCGGTCCCCCGAGCTGTTCCCTGAGGAGCCACCACCTTCCTGCAGCACACGGCTTGTCCCCTGCCTGTCGCCTCCATCCTTTGCGCAGGCAGATGGGCCATGGCCGGGGCAGGTCCAGCTGAGCCCCCGGGCTCTTGCAGGGTCAGGTCACCCTACAACCCTGGGCAAGCGGCATAAATCACTTTTTGTTTTCTTCACAGGTGGCAACTAAGTGTGTGTGTTCCTCATTGTAGTGCCTACCAGGGGACATCTGGTGTCTGGTCTGCAGCAACACCGAGCTCTGAGAGTGACAACTGGAGTCAGTGGGAATCATGCTCAGAGTAAATAAAGCACTCTATGGTAAATAAAGTGCCGTAAAACAACATTGGCTGAAAAATCCGGGGTTTGGCATTTCAAATTGGAATTCAACAAACGAGAAGAAGGTTTTGATGTGAATATTTGTGCCTTTTCCCTCATCCTTAGGAAAAGAAGGGTGAGAACTATTCATGTCAGAAGGACACTATCAGGACAAATCCATTTGGGAAGCATCCGCATACTACCCTGATGCAGCCATAAATAAATCCATCATGAAATGACAAATTTGTTTCCCACAACTGAAGCTTCTGCAGGGATATTCCATTGAAGTTCTATTTTGAAAAAAGACAATAAAAATAAAACTTTCCTAATATTCTTCAGCACAAAATATACACAGTTTGTGCTACAAACTGAAAAAAAAAAGGTTTTAATTTGTTCAAAAGGGGCAAATGTGCTTTACCCATTTTTTTCCCCTCAGAGTTAATTTAATTTTTTTCTCTTTTTTTGCTTCAATTCAGGTAGAAACAGTTTGAAGTGTCAGAAGCTTTGACTAATTAGGAAAAAAACCAACTAGCATTCAACCAAATAACTCTCTAAAAGATCTGTTATTTTGAGAAAGATCTGGAAGGCGGTTTTGTCAATGGCTACCTCCAGATGACCTCAGTGGTGCTACAATTTTGTTCTTTGGTCTTGGAAATGCATCCCTGGCATGGAAGTGTGTGAGGTCCTTAGTAACAGCATTTCTGCTTGCAGATTTGCATAAATCCAGGGAAGAGCGCAGCATTACAGCTCAGTGTCAGAGATTAACAAGGTACCGCGTTTAAGCAAAGTGTGATTACTGCTGACCAAAGTGGATAAAGCAATACATGAGAATAAATCAAAGAAATATAAATATTTATCATGATAAAAATAATAATAAAGCATAATTCTGACAGTTTCTGAGGAATGAGGATCTATGATTCTGCTTGAGGTGAAAATCAGGGTTAAGACAAAAAAATTAAAATCGTATGGATGACAAGGGCATCAGACCCAGGTTTTTCCAGACAGGCAAGGAGCAGCCTGTAGCCTGTTTCCTTTCAGCCAGTACTTCAAATGGTGCAACAAATTTGAGTAAATCCCTATATGAAACATAAACGTGAGCCTAGGGAGCAAGAATGAAAGCAGAGTTTACAATGGACAGTAGTTTGGACAGGGTGATTTTCTTCAGCTATCTTGCTCCAGCGTATGTTGTTTTATTCGACAGAATACATGTGGTTTGAAACCATTGTGTCTTTCGTTGAAGACAGATCAGGCAAAATTCCTTATAAAAATATTTCATATATTTTCTAAACGCTTTACTGCTGCCAGAATCGGCAAGGGTGCATTATCTAGAGTGCAATCAAATGTCATGCTAGAAAAAGCACTAAAGCCTTTTTAATTAAAAACATCATAAAGGCTTAAGTAAAATTATAACTGCTGGTTACTGTAATCTTCTTAGAGGGGTACTCGTGTGTGTGTATGTGTGCCGGCGCCGGTGCCTGTGCGAGCGGGGGTAAGTGTACGAGCGGGGGTACGTGAGCGTGCTGGAGCGCAGTGGAAGATGAACCCTGTACAAACAGTGAAGCGCCATATCTGCAAGGGTTCATCCCAACTTGCAGCTGCGCGTACGCTCCGGCCGGGCTCTTAACCCTTTCACGCTCCCACGGGAATGCTGCACCACCTCGAAGGCTCACGCGCTCGTCAGGTGCTGTCAGCCCCGGGGAGTACGGCCATCGCACCAGATGTGACTTTTGCAATGAACGTGTGATTTTAAAACTCACCCGTCGGCACCGTGCTGCGCCTGCGGTGCGCCCCTCTTGCTGCTGGGGCTGACAGAGGAAGGGCAGGAGGTGGCACTCCGAAGTCAGGGGAGCTCCAGCTGTTTATGACAGCCAAGGTCTGAGGCAGGACATCTCAAAATTGCTCAAGGCAGGGTCAGAGCAGACAGCTGCCCTGAGGCAGGCTGTTCCCCGGCTCCAGCCGCTGCACAGGAGTATATGGGACTGTTACTACTTCAAGGCATGTGCTGCTCTCACCCAGATAAAATTGCTGCCTCTGTTCCCATCCCAGCAGCAGCAAGAAAGGAAAACATTTCCATCTGCAGCTCGCTGCTTCTTTTCCTTTCTGTCATCCTTTTTCCTTTCTGCCACCCTTTTTCCTTTCTGCCACTCTTTTTCCTTCAACACCCTCTTACCTCAGCTCCCTTCATTGAAGCTTCTGCCCCCTTCAACCTCCCTGTCCCCTTTTCCAAGTCCTCTCCCCCCAACCCCAGCATAGACTCTGCCACCACTCTGCCACCAACAGCAACACTGAATTTTGCCCTAAAAGACTACATTAAGTTACAAATATCCTGCCACAATATTCAGAATTCCCACTTTACACATGCTTGGCCATTATATTAACCAGCAACACCATGTAACTTCCAAAACTAACCATTGGCATGTTAACGCTGACAGTTCAGGCATAATATAATGATGGAGATTTATTCTTTAAAGGCCAAACTGTGGCTTTGCTGTGAGACCCGTGCAAAGGGTTGGATAATGTTACTCTGCCCCAGCAGCAGCCTGCAAGGCGAGCTGAGTCACCAAGCGCCCTGCCATAGCAGCCACTCACAGGATCATTTTTTATGGGGTGTCTGAGTCCTCTTGTTCCCTTTGTGAGACTCTGGAAGTTGCACCACAATTTGGCCCCAAGAAAGTTTAGATATCTTGAGAAACAAATTGCTGGAGTGACCCATCCTTTTGTTACAAATTCACTGAAACAAACAGATTAATGTGTCAATACACAACTAATCACACAGAGCCTGGTACTCTCTGGTGCATGTGTATTTTGGAAGCAGTGAGATAAGAAAAGTGCACCTTGTCATTATTCTGCTTTAGCATTTACTTATATAACCTTTTATTTTTCTTCTTTTAAAAAAAATATTGGCCAGGTTGACTTCATTGAGGTGCCTCACCAGCATGCTCCCCTCAATTCATTCTCTGGCTGCATTATCAGAAGTTCAAAGCATAAGATTTAAATAAAAACAAAATTAAAATTGTCTTTTTCCAACTGTACATTCTCTGCTGCTCCATCACCGAAACAACTGGTGGCCAAAATGAGTGAATGAGACAGATTTCACCTACTACTGTGAGGCAAATACTGTTTCTTAAGCAGTGGTATCTTCCCTTCTGCAGTCCATTAGTTCTTGTTGTACCACCGAAGTAATTTTAAATCATTTTAATTTGTTAAGGTAAGAATATAATGGACATGGGGCATGTAGTGATGGGACGAGGGGGAATGGCTTCAGACTGGAAGAGGGCAGGTTTAGATTGAACATTAGGAAGAAGTTTTTCATTCTGAGGGTGGTGGGGCACTGGAGCGGGTTGCCCAGAGAGGTTGTTGGGGCCCCATCCCTGGAGGTGTTCGGGGCCGGGCTGGACATGGCCTTGGGCAGCCTGGTCTAGTGGGAGGTGTCCCTGCCTGTGGCAGGGGGGTTGGAACTCGATGATCTTCAAGGTCCTTTCCAACCTAAACCATTCTATGATTTCTATGATTTCAATAAAAACTCCTTGACACTTACTTTCATGTTCCTCACCTATTACAGGCCTGTTTATTTGCTATTCATTATTTGAAAATTATGAACTCCTCCTATTAAACATTTGCAAGGAATCTCTTACTTCATTTTTCTTGTCTTACGAAGTTAAGTGCAAGATGCCATCATGCTTGGGTTCAGTGCATGGACTAGAAACATTTGAATAGCTCCTGTGGGGCACTATAGCGTTAAGATTTGTAGTCAAAATAGCAAAATTGTTTGTGCCTTGATAAGCAGGAGATTCAGCAGCATTTCTCCAAGGAGGAACTTTGTACAGGAAGATTCCATCTTGCAGAGAACTTGCAGAACTGTTGGAGGAACTGAGGCAGAGATTGTATCTGGGTGTCACAGTGGTTGAAAGGAGATCTGTCTATAGCTTCTACTATTTGAAATGAACAGTCACAGTTTAGGAACCTTTGCAAAGCCTCTGAGTTATGGGTTGAGAATATAAAATATTGTTTTCTGGAGTGGCAAATGGTGACTGGTAACAGCCAGAAGGCAGGGTCTCTACAGCTTCTTGAGTTGTCTGCTCTCATCCTGGAAACTGTGCACAGTTGGACTCAGAGACATCTGTATTAGTTCATCAAACATCCTCAGGTCTGTGCTAGCAATTTAATAGTATAGGTGAGCCGGCACCAGTGCTCAGCTGAACATGTAGATGTAGCTGAGACATGTAGACTATTCTGGGGTAGCAGTCTCTGCCCAAGATGTCTTCCTGAGAAGGTCATGAAAAAAATCTGAATTCAGCATTTTGGGGCACAAAGCCTGTGCCAGTCAAACTAAGAATGTGCTTTGGATTATCCCAAGTAATCTAAATTACCTAATTTAAAATCCAGATTTATAAATCTCACATCACTGTCAAGCCTTTCAATTAATAAAAGTACCCTTGAATTTCATAGCAAATGGAGAGGGACCTGAATTAAAACCTGTAAAATTTTTCTGTACGTGATTAAGTTGAAACATCTATGCAGTCTCTGTCATCAGAGATATCTGATCACTTTCTAGTCACTGCAGCATTAAGAGTCAGCCCTATTCCACAGACTGGAAGCTAATGTGTTGGATAGATTCATTTACCTCCTTTAAGAATTATTTTAAGGAATTAGCAGTGCTTGAAGTCTTCATCTTAATAAATGAAGATAATTTCTGCCTTCTGCTCCAGTGAGACTACAGCCCATATTGCACCATTTCATCACACTAAGCCATCACAGCATCACAAATAAAACAACAAATCTTCAGCATATGGAAAATAGTTCTCAGTTTGACAGGACTGAAACAATTTCACTGTTGCAGGTAGTTGCCCCCCGGAGGCAAAGACTGACCATCCTCCGGATGCTTTGACTGATGCGCGCAGAAGGGCAGCATCAACGTCTCTGAGCCTCCGTGGGCTGATGGACTTCTTCACTTGCCAGATGTCTCCTTGGAAATGGCGTGGCAGCAGGTGAAGCTCACATGCTGGTTGTCAACTAGACGTTGCCCAAGCATCTGAACCATTTCCAGAACAGCTTACCTAGACCTTGGGTTTCTGCCGACAGCGGCTGATCCGACGCAGACACCTACCTTGGCACAGTCTTTGTGCATTTTTTCTAAATCTTTTCTGGTGAAAGATTGGATTTGTAGTACAAAGGCTTTTGAGGCGCTGCCTCAGCAGAACCATACAGTAGTAAATACAAGTGTGACATTTGGTACCTGCTGTTGAAACGGAGGCACAAACATATGATAAAGGGGCTGGCTGATAGATGGGGACATGTTGGGTGCACTATAGTGATAAATTGTTTCCCTGTTATGCCTAGGAGACAGAAGTGACGCACATATGGCATACTGGCATACTGTCACTGCTGTATTTCCAACGTAGTAGAAAGCTGTGAATCTAACAGCTCTTCCTAATTGATTACGCCAGTGCTGGTCAATATTAAAATTACAAAAAGAAATAATGTCTTTGCTGTACATTATTAGTGATTTCTAGACAGGGCCTGATTTCATATTATGACAGTGTCTCTTTGTACCAGCTCAAAACATCCTGGTCATTATAGATAACTCAGAATGACTTTCTAGGCATGATACATACTGAAAATACATATCTGATTAGAAACTGGCACTGCAGGGAGTCTGAATGCAAATGCATGACCGTTTCATAAAAGGAATCTGTAAATTTGAGGTTTACCTATGCTGAAAGATTAAATCCATCCTATATCAAGCAGGTATCAGCATCCAAGGTTATGAGGTGGGTAGAAGTGCATTTGACTGCCTCTAACCTCACACCCTGAATCACAATGTAGCATGGGATTAGTCTTTAATGTGAGTCTCCCAATATACTGTATCATCACCTTCTTCTCTGTGCCATTACAGAATATCAATAATATTCCTTTTTATATGATAATTTAGCACAGGGCATGGATGATATTCTGTGTAAGTATTTATATGCTTAAAAGCTGCCTTCCAGTTACTTGATTAGACTATAACCAGTATTGCTATCTATACTTAATCAATATCTCAGATACCATCTGATAGTGGAACAAATACCGGTGATGCTCAGAGTGAAAAACAATGTCGCTGCCTCTCTGCTGGGTGCTGACTCATCAGCCAAGATGTATTATTACTCCTGCACCATAACTCACCTTTGTGTTTCACGCTACTAATCAAAAAGCTCTGGTTCTTCATACACTTTCTGAATGAAATAATAATGCTTTTTCTTCCCTCTCCCCTCTCAGGCATTCCAGTGCAGTATCAACGAGGCAGAAATATTTAGCATATTTCTGGTGCTAGGCTGTAATTTTAATTTTTGTGCAGCACGCACAGCGCTAGACAGGTGTTTTGAAATGTAAATAAAAAGCAGCGTAGTGTGGGACACAGTACACAAACTGCTGCGGAAGACTCCAGCACAACGAGAAGCGCAACATCTATCTGTTTAATAGGGCGGCAGGCCTGTGTAATGAGCAGAAACCGCTCATTTAAAATCTTTACTACAGCTCTCCAACTAAAATATAAAACACATTCCGAGAAGGCAGGAGGTGGAATAGCTGAGCTCCAGCATAATGTGGAGGGTAGCGCACAAGAGCTCAGTGAAAAAGCCTCTGTCATGTACATAGGAAGGGTACGAGAGGCGTCTTAGGCGAGGCAGGAGGCAGCAAATAGCAGCGGGCAGTGTTTGCTCTAACAGGCGTGATGCCGAGCAGCCGAAGGGCCGTGTATGTGCCTTAAATGCGTGTGCCCTGAGCAGGTTTCTAAGCAAGTTATCCATTTCCAACATTATGTGCCTGTGGTTAAAGGGATTAGCCGGTGGTAATCCAGTTCTGGAGGAGATTAACTTTCAAAAATAAGAGAAAGCTTCTGCAGCGGACACATTTTTGGCTCTGCCGACTTGGGTGGAGTGTTAGGCTGGGTGGGGGAGGGAGAAGGATGAATAACCTCCACCCTCTGTTTATCTCCCTACTAGAGGCCTCTACACCACTGTCAAAAAAAGCTTTTATTGTCAGCATATTTTTAGGCCACTTAAGATGACAAAGTGCAGAAACCAGTTAGGCAGCCATCTATAGAAGGCGAAGCCCTGTGCGAACAGAGCTCCAGGCACAAAACTGCCCTGCAGGTAATGAGGACTTCCACCATTGTCGGGTAGCTGTGCTAGAATTAGTAATATGTTTAGATTTAAAGCTTGATCCTCGCTTCACATCAGATGGGTTTATGCAACGTGATTCCACTGCCTTCGGTGGTGCTATTTTAGTTGATATTGGTGCAAGCAAAGGTTGAAAAAGCAAGGAGAAAAGCAAGGAGGTACCAGGTTGTGACAAATAATGCAAACAGCACATTCGATTTCTCTGTATATTGTTATATCTTTCAGCTACTGTCATCTTGAAATCTACGTCTGAGTATGCTACGTGAGCTCTTTGGCTTCCCATTAAAACATTATTTCAAATAGCTCTTACTTTTAGAAGCTGCTTTTCAGTGCTTCAGCTTTTCAGGCAGGACCAGCCCTGATGCTAATGACATCAGCATCGATGTCTATCCCACAGACCATAGCAGGTCTCTAATTCCATCAAGAGAAAGACTTGAGGGGTTGGCTAATGTCACCAGAAAGCCTCAATGGAATTATGGCCACAATTGTGAGGGTCTGGAGTATTTCACTTGCTGCAGTGCAGGGCAGGAGTACTATCACTCGACCGCCTCTCTGCTGCTCTCTGAAGCACAGTCTTATTGAACTGTCCGGAGCAGTGTGGAGAGATTAAGGAGATGATATGTTTGTTCCCCCTCAGTGTCATCGGAGGTGACTCCTTGGGTTTTGTAAGTCCAAGTGAATTAGGGGATCTCCACCCCACCCTCCTGTAGCCTGGTGGTTTGGTTGTGAAGGACTGGCTTCCAACAACCACAGAGAGAGTCACGTTTAGAAGAACTTTGCTTTGCACGTTGGGCTTAACCGTATACGTGCCCACATTTATATTGTCCATATACTGCCAACATTTTTTAAGGCTTCTTGCAACGGATGTGGCTTTTTGCCTGTTTCAGCTTCTTGCTCTTTGTGAATGAACTTACTTTTTCTCTCTCCATCCCATAAGATGAACTTTCTGTGCACTACTGTTCAGATGGCTCGAGACTTTACTGCATGAAGTCACTGGCACCCTTATCCCGTTTCTTTCTCCTTGGAGGCTGGAAAACTTATTTCAAATGAAACCAGAACATATGTGTGCGCACATATGCTTTGCCGTGTGACAGCTGCAGCTATACACACCTGGGCAAGCCCTGCCAAAAACATAAGGAAACCAAAACACCCAAACCTAGTAACAAAAAAAACCCAAACAAAACAGTGTTTTTTTTTTTTTTTTAAAAAAAAAGGCACCAGCATTATATAGTTTCATTAAAATCAGAATACAAAGACATATGGGCAGCACCTGTGTCTATAGCTGTGACCCCACTCCCCGCCCCAGGAACGCACAGCTCTGATTCCTGCTGTAGGCAGAGGTCGGTGACAATATTCTGCTTACATGTTTCTGAAGGTCACCTTCATATGAAAAACTGCCTTCTATCTCCAGATTCCCGACACACATTCCCCAAAGCTTTCTTAGCAATGTTACCTTTTGGGGAGCGTTATAATACCTCCTCTGGCCTCCTTCCACCCCCCCCAGCACCCAGTTCCAGTTAGACTGGCAGAGATGCTATCGCACACGCTCTCCTCTTCTTTCATTGTATGCTCTTGCAGAAATTACTCTTCAAGCTGAGTTATGCTTCCAGGCTCCTTAAAATATCATAGATTTTCAGCACAAACTGAAACCTAATAACACTAATGAACAGAGAGCTTTTATCTTGCTTCTTTGCCAAGTTCAAGTATTATGGCTCAAACCTTCATAATTACCCCATCATTTTATCTGTGATTGCTTAGCCTGATGATTTCATGAGCTTTGCTGGGGAAGAGGTAATCTAGCCAAGGAACATTTTCAGGCTATCTGGCAGCCTTTCTTTTCAAAAGATGTATTGTTCCTATTGGAGTTTACTCTACTATTTCATCCAATTCGTCTTGACATTTTGCTGCTTGCATGGTGAGCTCTTAAGGAAAAAGATGGTTTAGTCTTTGTCCTTTTTATCTCTACCCTCATCTTGTTTGTTGTTAGCCTTGAAAGCAGAAGCAATGGCTATCTATATGCCAAAAGAAAAGACGACTGACTTCCTTCTAGGTTTATCTGGCCTGCTTCAAGCTAATTTAAAGAAGTAGTTCTGGCAGGCCATATAAATGAGGATATAAATGGTCATAACCTGTCTAGGGAGACTTTTAAATGCACCTAGCAGATTTAAGAGCACATATCTAATTGTGCCTAAATCGCTTATGTTCTTTTATAAAATTCCTTATCTCCAGTGCTCTCCTTCAGTAAAACAGAGAGGCTGCATGGACAAAAGGAGGGAGAGGGGTCTTGGACTCTGAGACTGTTGAATTTCTTTTAAAGTTTCCATTCAAGCGAAAGGAAAATTAAGCCTTTAAAAAGGATAGTGTCTCTCACAAAGAAAAAAAATATCTTTAGTCATAAGGATGGCCTCTCCTAGGCTGTCCTTTAGGTTTTATTTTTCCCTGGCAGCACCTTTTTCTTGCAAACAAAACATAAATCTTGTGATTAATATCTTTCCCAAAGTGATCATATGCACTCCTTTAACAAAATATACAGAAATCATTATATTCCCATGAAGACCTGCATCATATCCCGTCTGGAAAACTTTTGCAACTAGCTTTGAGAAGATAGAACCATTTGCCCATGGAATTTTTTTTAAACCATATCATGCCAAATTAAAATAGAAATTTTGAATTTTATGACAGACTGAATCTTTTTTTTTTTTTTTAAAATTATGTCCCTAAGTTTGGATACATCAGAGCATTTATTGCATTTTATTTTGAAAATGTCAGAAAGTAATATTAAAGGACTTCATCTAGACCATGGCAAATCCATGCAGAGGAAAATGCACAAAAACAACAAAGCCAAATCAATTTATTTTAATACTAGTGAAAATCTTTATGTTGTTTAAATGAAACAAAACTGTATTATCAATTTTGACTTTTATTGAAAGTGAACCTAAGTTCCAGCTTTGCCAAAAATGCCATCTTTAATCTTGAATATTATCTGCAGTCATGTCTCTCTGTCTCAAAAAGGATATTGTAGAGCTGATAACAGCACAGAGAAGGTCAAAGAAGCTCAAAGATGTGGAGTGGCTGCTGGGATCAAGGACAGGTCTGGCGGCTGGAAAGAGGTGGATGAGGGGAGATCTGGCACCGTGATGGCCCAGAAAAACTGCATCGGGATAGATTATTCATTTCCTCTTCCAGCGTAAGAAGGAGAAAGGACCAGTGGCAGAGTCAAAACAGGCGAGAGAAGCTGTTTCCCTGCACAAGTACATACAGGCTGCGAGGCTCCCTGCGTGTGGAAGGATCAAAGTTTGATGGAGCAACTGGACAAACCACAGGGTGAAAATCTACAACAGGCTGCTGAACACGGAGGTGCTGCCTCTGGTTCAGGAAGCCCCTGGGCTGCGAATGCTGGAAGCCGAGGGAGGTTAGCAAAGTGTTCCTGTAGCAGCCTCCTCGCCTGGCCCTCCTTGGGCTAGCTCGGGCTTCCCAGAGACAAATCCTAAAAACATATGTTGAAATGGCTTTGACCACAACTTTCTAAGAGCTGCAAATTCTCCTCGCTTGCATCAGCCTGAAATGAAATGGCTGTTTGTTGCACCACATCCCCAAAAGGCCGACAGGTTTCTCATGGAACCTGTTCTCCTTCCCTCTGGTGTTGACGCTGCAGAAAGCCATTCTATTACCTGAAATATTGCTTAAAGTTGTGGTGCAGAGGGCAAGTTGTTCATGCCAGCTCATTTTCAAGCTGTCGTCTCTCAAGCAACGCGGCGAGCTTGGGATGCACACTTTGGAAAATCTGGAGGGAAGGCAAGTGTGCGGTTAGCCAACTAACCACTGGATGACACTGTTGTTCCACACAGCTACAACTGAAAGGCTTCATCTGGCAGTGAAAATGTGCCTTGTAAAAGAAAAGTGCAGATGTGGGGCTTTAAGTGTTTAGTGTATTCTGTGTCTTAGTGCAAGGGGCAAATTCGTTGCATTTGCCTTTGTGTATGTCCTCACAATTAAATGCTGGCTTTCATTCCTTGGTGTTTAGGTTAAACAGCCTGATTCAATCTGGGTTTAGCCACTACTGCCTGAGTTCTCCAGATCCATAGCAATGAAGAAAATAGTAACTTCATATGTCACACAGGGCGGCTTTACTTACAACATCACTTAGAAGATTAAAAATAAATTGAAGCATATGTCACTTCAAAGGGGGCAAAAAAAGGACATCTGCATTATTTGATGCATTAATGAGAAAGTTCTGCCGAGTCTTGATTTGAACTGTATGGGAAATGATGCGATTGGTAAGCTCGCAAGTTAAACGTATTTCAAATGAAATTGTTTCTGAAATTTGTATTTAAGCTAGGTTAAGGGATGCTTGCGTTTTATACTTCGCCTTCTGACATCTTGTTCGTAAATTGAGCTTTACCCTTTTAACTTGAGGAGTTTACAATAAAAAAAAATCAAAGCAATTTAGCTACAGATATCTAAGGCTGCATTTCAGTAGAATAAGCAAGAACAGCTCTCCTGCCTGAGGCAAATCTTATCATCCATGACCATCTGTGCAGCTACAAACTAACTACCTCCGGCACGGCATGATTCTGTAGACATTGGGCTATGGACTAGCAAACTAACATCCACTCATCCTGATTCTCACCCCCAGCTCCAAATACTTCTCCCTGGTATCCTCAATTCCTTTTAAACAGAAAAGAAGCATCTTTGTTTTCCTTATGTATCAAATATCCCCAAAAATGTGGACGACCAGATGATTTTTACCTTTCCTGTCTTTACCGTGGGGATGAGGATAAGTAAAGGTCAGTAAAGTACAGCTGGATGTTAGAGATGTATGGGCAGAAACACTCATGAAAAATTCACGAGGAACAATATGAGTTTCTCCACGCCATCTTGGTGCTTCTGGTTTGTACAGCTCGACGGAGGAAGGCTTCTTTCCTTCTGAAGGAAATACGACTTCCAGGAGGCTAATGTTCTGTGTTTAATGCATTAGCTTTTCCCCTTGGGGCTCAGTTACAAATGCAGCTCAGGCCAAATTGATGAAATATCAGTTAATATGCGAGTCTGACAGCTTGGAAAGGACACAGCTGCCGTGAGCTAGGACAGTCTTGGGGTGATAGAGAAAAATCTAAATATACGAAGGCCAGTATTTGCATATGTGGATCTTTTAGAGGTGGACACCGACAGCTTATTAATGAAACTAAGCATAATCAGTCTGGTTTTCCAGAGATAAATTCTCTGGTGTTCATCCTACAGTGGAATTTGGCATGGTACAAAAACCCCAGGCCTAAACCATAGTCCATTTCTTTTACTATTAGTATGACATTTGTGCTGCATAAAGACTTCAGATATCTCAACTTTTTTCGGCACATGTGTATCATGACTTTGTGAAAAATTAGAGCGTGGAGGCTTGCCAGAGCTTAAATAAAATGCCTTCCATTTGGTTTACCCTGAAGCCATAGGGATTGTTCCAGCAGAATGGAAGAAGGTCCAGTTTCAAATCATTTCCCACGTAGTTATGTTCAAGAACATATTTTAAACTCATGTCAAGAAGCCAACAAAAATTTGTCTTTATGTATGGAATAGCCAATGCAGGTGGCTAAAGAACATATGCAATCAGATTTAAAAATGTTGCCAAACGTTGTTCTTAAAAATGCATTTGGGTAAAAGCTATGCACCTATAATCAGCTGACGTTGGGGATCTCCATGAGATCCTGGGCCAAGTCCTCCCATCAGTCCATGAAATGGTGGCAGGAGCACAGACCAGTTGTGTGAGTTATACTGGTCCCCTTCTGCTGCAGTTTATTATTGTGGTCAGTTGCTGCAGTCTCCACATGGTTCCTTCAGTGCTGCAACGTGACTTGGGATTAGGATTCAACTCACTGTGACTCTGGGGGAGGCAGCAACGGTGGGGACATCCCACCCATGAGAAGAGCCTGATGCTGACTCCACTGTGTCAGGGACTGCTGTGCCATGGGAGGCAAGGTATGGATGTGTATTCCTCACTGACAACCTGGTGTGTTTGTATATGTCTCTATCAAGTTATGTGTTGGCCCAGAATACAGCTGAGAGGTCTATAACGTATCTTGAGGTTACACCCTGCAGATGGAAGCATTTAGCTCTTTGTAGCCTGAATGTGCACTACAGGGACTAAGAGAAGCCAGGAAGAGAAAATCCCTCAGACCTGGAAACTGCCTGTGTCCCTTTGGAGAGGTGAGAAAATCGGAAATGTCCTTTCTCCTGTCAGTGCTTCACAGATATTATATAGTGGTATATGAATTAATTAGTGAATTATTGGAGAGAATTTGAATGCACTCAAGTTCCAGAGTAGATCTTCCAAAAGTTAGCTTTCTTCATAGAGGATGTGATGGAATGAAAGAAGAATAGGTGGAAAAAGAGAGGATGGAATGAGGCTTAAGTAGAGATTTAAATATTTTCCTTCTTTCAGGTAAATGGAGAAAGGCAAGAAAAAGTCCATAGATAAACTTGTAAAATAAACTTTGTGCTTACAAACACCTGGGCATTTTAGTTACTGATTTATGTCTGAAATAATTTACACGGTTTTAACATTTTTAGATTCAAACTTTTTGCTAAACAATTTTCCCTTGATTTTCCCAAAGTTTACAGATATTTTTAAATGACTGGATAAATTGCCAGTACTAAGGAACCCCCACTCCTTATAAACCGTCCCAAATGACTATCAGAAATTGCAAGCAAGATGACACTGGTGAGCTGAAAGAAAAGGAAGTATTTATGGAACAAGTAATTTGATGAGAAGAAAGTTAAACCATGAGCCCAAACAATAGGATTTATAAAGTCAGGCTAATTCTGTTTAACTTTTCTAAAGCCCTATCCAGAGAAGTCAGCAATTATTTGTTATTTGTTGAAACAACCTTCTCCGTCTGCCTCTGTCTTTCAAAAATAAATGTTTTGAAGGCAAGATTTCCATAAAACGTCTCCAAACAAAGGGATTTCTAAGGCCAGAGTTGCTAGAAAACATAGGCCAGGCCTTCAGTCAATTTAAACGGGTATCACTTGAAGCCAGCAATTTATAGGAGTGCGGTTTATACCAGCTGAGGAGCTCAGCCTCTGTACCCAAGGTAAAGCAAGAACAGCAGAGCTGCTCTCTTTAATGCAGCAACACTTCTTCCTTTCTCATCTCCAGGTTTGGGTTGTTTGTTTCACTTTAAAAGTTTAAGCTTCTGCCTGAAAGCTGTCTGATCAGAGTATTAATAAGAAAGAAAATAGTTGCTTGAGGTTGGGTTGTGCTTTCAGAACAACCAGTGAGTGTGCAAGAATTTATTTTCACTATAGTCCTGTAAGCTATAAATCTTTTTTTTTTCCATTGTACATAGAGATACTGAAAACCAGGGTGAAGTGGCTTTTCTGTGGCCAATAAACAAATCGCTGTTAAAATCACTCCAGTCCTCAGGAGACAATTGGTGTTTGCCTCAGTTGGTGATTTCAAGTAAGGGTAAAGCAGAAGCCTACACTTAAGAAATGAAAGTTTGCTTTTTAATCCCCTTCTCCAGAAGCATAAATCATCGCTGTAGGTGATATATTCTATTCCATTTGCCCTGAAATAGAAGGAATTAGTTTCTGCTGTTACAGCACAAACCCACATTTGAGCAGTGGGTACATATTTACAAATGATCCTCAAAGCACTCTTTCACCTGTGTCAGACAAGAGGCCCAGTGCCAATATTTTGAACTCTCTCCCAGTTTAGTCATTCCATGTCTCCATTTTAGTCTGTACTCAGAAAGGAGGAGAATGAGAGTTACTTTGCGCTTTTGCTAGATGGTGCCAGAGTACGCTGCTGTTCTGTCCAGTTCACAGAACTGGCTGGAGCCAAAATCTAGCTGTTTATTAGAAAATTCTGTGCTGAAGTGTAAGCTGTCTGGTGCTGCTGCTCTGCACTGGTGACTGGGTAAAACAAAATGCAAAAGCTTAGTTATGTATAGAAAAGAGGGGTTTCTGTTAATAAGTTGAGAAAGTGTATAGAACTACTTTTCTATGTTTGAAATCTGAAAGAAAAAAGGTGTACTAGATAATTTTGATCCCTTAGTTAATGTTATTAAACTAGCAATCTAAATAAGCAAATATTTGTAAAAACAATGCAAGCAACTTCTATGTATCTATAAATTGATATACATATAACACACTACTCATGTTGCTATTTCCATCAGGGACTCATAACTTGACAGGATTGTTTTGCCTTCTCCCCTCTCTCCTTTTTTTCCTTCCACTGCCTTTTCCACAGGTCTGCAAGCAATTAGCATGGGTGAAGAATTGCCAGAATACGTTTTTTTCTTGATGTGCATATGTCACTGCCATAATATTACTGGAAATGTAATAATTTAAATGGTGAAACTAATTGCCTAGAAAGTGACAGTGCTGAATGTGCTCTTTCATGGGCGGTTCATTGTTGACAGTGCCCCATTAGATACGATATTATGTCAGTTATAGTAGCTCTACAAGAGAAACAGCATCATTATTACTGCTCTGTATTATGAAAAATCATTCCTTGCAGCTATGAGTGCTGAACCTGTTTCTGAAAGGTAAGCACAGTGGACAAAATAAGGATCTCAGTTTTAAGGTGGTAAGTACGCTGCTATACTGACACACATTTGCATGGATGGAGCAGAATGCAATATTTTTTTGTTCAAATGAAAGTACCCAAAGAGGAAAGCCTGTTCTGAAAATACTGTTCTTCTGGACCAGCATCTTTTTTTTGAAGAGTGCTTGGCACAGTTTAGGAACAGAGTACAAAAAAAAGCTTTTATGGGATTGCTTTTCTTTTTTGTGCTCTGTGAAGGTGCTCCCAAGATTTTCAAAGCAATTGGAGAAAGTGCCTTCTTTCTCATGGCCTTGTCAACCTCAGAGGGAGAGGATAGAGTTGGAACGATTAAGTTCTCCTAAACGCCATAACAAAATCCACAAGCGGGAAGATGACCCCTACATTCTCAGATACTCTGTGCACGATTTACATGGAGAGATGGATGAAGAGTGAACACAACACACCTTGGAACTGGAGCCTGTATTAAAACAGTTAATGAGCTGCACAGAGGGAAGCAAACCAGGCAGGGACTGTGTACAGGGCTAATACATTCTTACTGCATTATAAATATTTGTATTTATGAAGATTAATGGACTGAAACATTTTAGAATGAAGTCCGTTGTTTATCCATGAGCTGCAAACACGAGAGATAGCTACAGTGTGAGTTTCCCCACACCGTCCTGTTAATGACCTCAACTCTGACCTTGGAAGTCCTCTTGAGGGAAAAGGGGAAATCTAGTCCAGATCATTTATGGCCGTTTCCTGTGTAGGGCCGTGCAAGACACTCACTGCTGACGTTGCAGTGTGAACTACTAGCAACTGCGTGATCACAAATTTCTTATTGTTTGAATCCTTGGATGTGCTAGGAACTGTAAAGTTAAAAGCCCCGAAGTTTTCAAAGGAAATGCTGATCCTTGCACCAGTACGAACACTGGGTCATCATAATGATCTGAGAAATATGCTATGGAGCTTAACCTGAACTGAATTAATGTTTGGCTGTACTTGTATGCGTAACTGTGCTGCAGTGATTTGATTCCTTGTCTTAAACATTCTGTCATAAACATTCTTACTAAGGTGTGGTCCAAAGCAAGATGTATTCTGTGATTCTGTATGGCTCAGGGAGAGGAAGAGCAATGCGAGAAGGTTAGGTCCAGTCTGCTGCAGGGAGATGCCAAAGAAGGGGTTTAGTTATTGATTGTAGGCTGTGACTTGTAGTTTGTCCACAGGGAAAGACTGAATACAAACAAACCAAATCAATACTTTTCATTTCTATCTGAATATGTGTGAAATCCCAGACTGCCTCACTCAGAAATGAAATACGTCTACTTTATCCCCTTTATGGCTTATTTTTTAACTTGTAGTAAACATAGTCAGGTACCCTGACTTGTCCAACAAGCAATAGTTCATTAAGTGCTGGTAATTTAATTGATTTCTCTCACTAATGCGTATCTTAAGATAGACTGCCGTTACAGGAAGGGTTCAGGAGGTGGTTGATCCCCATTGAAACCATGTGATTTTAGTCCCAGTTGCATAGTTTTACAGCCTGACGCCAGCCACTGCTGGATTCAGTTGTGGTGAACCAGCGTACGTTATGCAAAAAAGGAGGCAAGGTAAGATGGAGGAATATTTGTAGGAATTCCCAGAAGGTGGTGGGACTAAGGAATATAAAGAAGTTGGAAGGAAATCAAGGAAATATAAAGATACAAAGAGCTCTTGCTATGGTCCTCAACACTGTAACATCCAAGTTTACAGAACCATTAATAGATTTGTACTTCCTATAGCCCTTTGGGAGAGACAATAATTTTTCATGGGTTTGAGATAAGGAACTATGGCACAGGGTGGATTAGCTCATGTTTCCAGTGCCTCCTTTGATTGACCCAGGAATTCAGCCTGCATGTGTGCAACCTGCCTAACAAACTGTAATGACAAGATAGATCCATGTTTTGTCCTGTCTAGATAGAAGCTACCTCAGGACCAGAAATTTTGTAGCTGGAGTGTTTATAATATACACTCTATTGCTCTGTCATGATTTTAATTTTATGATTTATAGAGTGTAAAGCACTAATGAAAGCTGACTGTGTATTTGTATGAATCATTTTAATTTAAATAATATCCAAAGTACAAAAATAGTACTATAGCTTCAGCTATGCATGAACACATAATTGCAATTTATTTAACAATTTTCAAGACAATTGGAAATTTCAACAGACAAGTTTTCAAGCAGAGGTTCATATATAACTAGGTTTTGCTTTCCGAGTGAGTGCAACCACAGAGAGAGTACACACAGACACGTCTGGTAATAGTGACTGATGCTGTCTTGATGGGCAGAGGGGAGTTGGGGCACCATTGCAGAGGTAAGTCCATTGCAGCCTTCCTGTGTTCTCTCCCTAACCAGAGTTATTTTTTCATGTTATTGCTGCAAAGAGTGGTCCTGGTACCTCTTGGCTTACCTCATCTTATTTGACAGGATGGGGTTAAACCACATTACCTGCATATATTTAGCATCTGCATTTGACTCTCTTGAAACGTTGAGATGGGAAATACATTCTGTAAAGGAGCAGTTCCTCGGTTTCCTCCTTCTCACTTTAGAAGGTGTGGGATGGTTACAAAGCTCATTGTATCAATAAGAGAGGGGGTTTGTGTCAAGACCAATAAATGGACACAAAGAAATTATTAATCTCACAATGAGTTTTAGGGCATGGTCAAGTATAACATTAAAAATAGTATATTTTATTATGAAAGCAATATATATTGCTTTATAATTTATTATTATTTTAATAATATATTATTAAATTTTATTATTAAAATAATAAAACCAGACAGCAAAATAAATATTTCCTCATCAGTCTTTTAGCCATGAGCTTGATCGAGTGAAATGTTGAAGGCTTTGGAGGGACAGCAATGAGGGTTGATCAGGTCAGAGAAAAAAATTGCCATTTTCTAATTCTTTTGAATTTCAATATTTATGGAGCAATTTTAAACTATTTCTGGCGTGGTATATGAATGAAACAAACGGTTATTAAAAAAGAAGACTAGAAAAAAGCAGAAGACTTTCCTCCTCTTGCCACAACCCTTCTTCCCGACCCTGAAAAAATAAGTATTTATAGAGCCAGAAAAAAGAAGAGGAGGCAGAAGGCAAATGGGGGTTAAAAAAAGGATAAGGAATGGAAGTCATCAGTGAATATTTCTTTGGGCAGGTTTGGTAGGGGGTTTTAATATGTACTTCTGCCTCCTTGTTTTCCTGAATAAGAGGGTGAATTTATTAGATACGTGCCTGGATCTCTGCAAAATGTGTTTTAATGTTAAGTTAGAACAGGTTTTCAGTTCTTTAATATTTACACTTATAGTAAATAACATAGCCTCCTATTTCAGTGCCACAAAATTGTTCTGCACTGTGGATTTTACAATACAAGATTTCCTAACCTCTTCAGTAAAGCATGGCCTTTTGTATAAAAAGAAGAAGAATCCCATGGTATTTAAAATATCTTTCTTCTGACCTTTCTTAAGGGTACATCCGATTTGCAGCACTGTATAATGTGTTAGCAGCAGGCAAGACTACATCTTGAAAATCGTTCAGAATTGATAACGTGTCCCTATGCACATGATCCTCATACACAATTTCTCTTTTCAAAGGAACCTGCCTAGGAATACGAGTTTGCCATTTTAAAACTGACAACAGTGGTGCTGTTTGGGCTTTTTATTTTGTTCTGGGGCTTTTTAAAGGTTTCAGTGCTCAAAGTATTTATAAAATAACAAATTAAGAAGATAACACTGCTCTGGGCTACACAGAACAATGCAGGGGCCAGTGCTGCCAAAGCATAAAAGATTCCCTAATCTGTATATCTAAGCCTACTGACTCCGTGACTATATCTGATAGGCAATATACACTGCCTCTCCTTTTCCTTTCTTTTTTAAAGAATTTCAATACTCTCTTAAGCTTCCATATGAAAAACGCAGAAGCAGGGCATATATCAAGATGAAAAGATATGGTCGAAAAAAGACACCTTTCCATTTTTATTGCTAGCATTTCTTTTTTCCTTTGTAAACTTTCTCTGTCACAGGCAGTTACATGAATAAACTGGCAGTCCAGTTCTTTTCAACAGTGTTCATTTGAACTGATCCATGATAGATTTTTATGGTCATAGATTCTTCGTGCTGAATTTATTCTTTATATTTCTATAAATTAATGCCATTGCTATCAGAGACGGCACCTGACAATAGGCTTCCCTGTTCAGGACCAGCATTTAATGTTTTGTGTGTACTAGTGAATTCCCCATAAAAGAACTCTCCTCTATACGAAATAAAAGCTCAAACCAATACTGAGTTCTCCTCTTCAAAAAAAAAAAAAAATCACTAGAAGGAACAATTCATGATAGAAAAATGACTAGCTCGACAGCACATAAGATTGTTTTATGAAAACATTTTAGCACTGATAACCACATCTTAGATGCAATCCACAGCTGATGGCAAGCCATCCTTGTATCTGTTCCCACTGCATGTAATTAGCTTCTAACACATATCCACATCACGCGTTTTAAATCTTCCTTTCATCTTTCTACTGGAGTACTGATGTCTCCAACAACGGATTCTTAAGCAAGCATTTTATGACAGATGCTCTACATAGTCATTTTATATCTGTGGCATCAATAAAGCAATAAAACTTAATTGGTTACTTCAGCACGAAGAAGCTTATTTCTGACACCTTGAAGCTGCAGATTGACGGGCAGGTTCACAGAGGGGGGAGGGGGGAAGGGAGGGCGGCTCAAAGCCAATATTGCTTTATGAATTACTTCTTAGGGTGCTGGCTTGGCAATCGCTGTGTTGCTGGAGTTCTCACTCGGTTTGGGGGCAGTGGCACACCTGTGATGTGCCCAGCCACACCAGTGCAGCTGAGCACAGCTGGGATAGAGGTTTAGATTCTGGTTCTCTTTGGCCAGTCACAGAGTCCCAGAAAAACTGTTAAACACTTAAGAACATTAAAAAAATTGTTAATATAGATGAGTCGTCGGGACTTCTGTCCTAAAATGTAGTATCCTGTAGGTGATGGTAAGCGGCACATTAATTTAATGGTTGATCCTAAAGCCCCCAAACCCCTTGGTTCTGTTTTTTTGAGGAACAGCCTTCAACAGCTCTCTAAAAACGGTCTGTGTTCCTTCATGTGATGCTCATGTTGATATGGAAGAGCAGTCCTGGGTGTTCAAACAAATATGAGGAAGATGGTTACATGCAAAAACAGCATTCAAAGGCACACTCTGAACTCCTCCAGATTGCAGAATGCAGCATTGCTGTTTATACTTCTGTGACACCTAAAAATGCTTCCTGCCATAATTCTTAAAAGGGCAGTAGAGGTGTCTACTATATGATATTAAAGTAAAAGTCTTGCTATGATTTTGCAAATATCCATAGCATGGTCTCTGATTGAAACCAAACCAAAGCAAACCAAAGCAATCCAAACCCAGGAAATTTATTTTCTGAATCATGGAAGAAAATGTGTCTTTCGATGAATGTATATCATCCCATCCTCAGCTTTTGTTCTTACGTTAATAAATTGCCAGGATTTTATTATTTTCTGTTCATTTCTAGAGAAAGAAGATGAAAAAGAAAATGTGGACAGAACCAAGCTGATTTAGAGACAGTGATTGGAAAGTTCAGTACACACTGACATGTGAGTAGAGTTTATGGCTATTTCTTGTCTCCATTAATCTGTTAATTTAAGTCACGTATTATGCAGCAGTGTTACTTGGGTTATGCCGGGGCTTCTGCAAAGGTTGAGGTTGGAGGTAGGATTTTCACAATAAGTTAACACACCGCTGCTGAATAGAGATTATTTTTTTTCTGGCAAACTGTGCAGCTGGGAAAATTGCTCACATAGTCCTGAACTTCTATGACACTTAATCCATCTCTGACCTTGTGTCATCTGTTTTCATGACCCTCTCACTGCTTTTGTTTATTGATGGGTGCATTCAGTGCACTTGAGCAATGCCAGAGTGACTGAGCCCTGGGCAAGAAGACCCAGAAGGAAACAATTGTCCTCTCTAGCCTGGCAGTTAAGCATGGGCTGGAAGTGCAATAATTCACATCCCTGCTGCTTGCGTGGGCCGTGGGAACTACAAGGGGAGACCGAACACCTAGGAGCCCAACCACTGCTGTGGCCAACCTGATTGTCTTCCTCACTCGTTTCCCTCACGTCTCTCCCTAGCCCTTCCTCCCACCAGCCCAAGCCATCACCTGCTCTGCAACAGGGAGTTGGCTGATAAATCACTGCTCAATCACTGCTGGAGCTGCTGCAAGCCCGTGGCTCTCCTGGAGGGCCCAGAAGTTCAGCAGATGTTCTCTGCGCCATGGGCTTTTTGCAGTCCCTGGATGGGAATGGATGGCAGCACTTGGCTTGATGCCTATTACTAACGGCAGGGGCTTAAGGCACTCTGCACAGGCTAACATTTTTGTGCTCTCCCCTGTGATGCTCAGTGAAATGACACTGATAGGAACGGCATCTATTGCTCTATAAACCTCTGAAAATAAATATTTTTGTGAGACTCTGATGGAAAAGACACATACATGAGAAAGTATTAAAAAACATGTAGATCTCTACGCAGATGTTTCAATTAGAAATACAAAAGTGTTTTGGTCTATAGGTTGTGACAGTCTGTATTCTTATCCTGCTCCTCAACACTGCAAAACAGGTATTCTTTTCAGCTGTGCAATTCTTCCAAAACAAAACCTATAAAACCAGAAAGCACAGGCCAGGGCTTGATTTCATTACTGTGAACAGGACCAGGGGCTGTGATGTTATTCACCAACCATCTGAATAACTAGATAAAATTGATGGTTTCCTTACGGTTTGATTAGATTTTGTGTCAGTTCTTACAGTGACAGATTTAGAGAAAAGTAATAAAAAGACAATGTAATTTAAAAATCAATAATGTGGAGGGGAGGGAATGCAGACTGGGAAGTTTTGCATAGCGGGTAACATTGTATCATGATGTTTAGATTCTTCTTTTATCCTTTTTTATTTATTAACATTTAAACAGTTTTCTAGGGATTTTTATCTTTTATAATGACTCCAGCCCTTTTGCTGAGCTCATTTCCATTACACAATGTTATTTCAGCTGCTAGGCAAGGAGATAATGTGCCCTTCATTAAAAATAGCTAGGAAGAGGAGAGTAGTGTACCCCCCCTCCCTTAACAAGCATTTCTTGTCCCTTATCTTTTTTCCCTCTCTCTCTCTCTTTTTTTTGTCCTTAACGTGCTACTCAGATCTTTTGTCTGTGGAGAAGTTTGATTATTCCTTAATCCAAATGGCCAGTTCAATCTATTTTAATCCAATTAACTGATTCAAACTATGCTGGGTGTCATAATCCATTTCTTAATCCAATTAGCTGTTGTCGTTCTGACTGTGGGTGAGGACTTTGCAGAGCAGAGGCTGTTGTTTGTTTTCAATCTCAGAGTGCAACATGATGTTGCAAGCGAGTTTAGACCGTTTCCCTGGTAGCCCAAACAAGGAATGAAAGCAAAAGATGTCAGCAGTGTTTGCATCCTGCCTGGGTTTGATCTATTTTATCAATAATTAAAGTCAGTAGGACTTGATTCTCATGATCAAATTGGATTTGTCTCTTTGATTTTTTTTTTTTTTCATGGAACTGAATTTAAATTTACCACTTGCTAGAGACTGGCAAAAATGACTTGTAAATTTAGCTGCTTTAGCTTGGGGTGCTCAGCTTGAGATGGTTCAAGGCTTCTCTGTATTTTATGAAAATCAGGCCCCTTTTAAGGAAATGCAAAGTGACTCTCTCAGTTCCATAATCAGTCATGAAAATCTTGCCCTTTGTATTATCCCTTTTCAAGCTAGTAGGCTGAGGGAAATGCAAGCTTGGATATCATTGAAACATTTCAATTACTTTCCTGTCTGACTGAGCCTAGAATATTTATAAACATATCTGGTAATTTCAGCATTATAGTCAATTCTCAGTATTGAATAATAAGTTTCCAAGTAAATGGTTTAATTTTTGCTTTTACCCAACATGGGAAAAATGCTGAGATTTTCAGGGTTCGTGTTTTATGGTGCTCAGAGAGATACTTGCTTTATTCTCTAATGCAAGTTTCTAAGAAGATGCTGTTGACTCCATGATCTATAGTCAAAGATATCATAGCGGACACATGGTCTTCCCAGGGCTTCTTGCTTTGTTAAAATCGTATTCACTTTTAAGGCAACTACACTTTCCAGGTTGATTTTCCTTCAGACAAGTCATACAATCTGATCTGAATAGGACTTGAAGTCCCTTTCTATGAAAAAACAGAGAAAGAGTTAAGTTGCCACTGGACTGTTAAAAACTCTTCTCCATAGACTGAATTTATGTTGTAAATCTATACTTGAAACAGGAGTCAAAAACTGTGTGAAGTGTCCACCTCAGCAATATATGCTTCTTTTATAAACATTTCTCCTATTCTGTCATCTAAGAATATATGCCTTAACTTTGCTACAGTGAGATTTTAAAAATAAATTTGAATCTTCTTTTTTCCCCAGAATAAACCCCCAATATTTTCTGTATAAATTATGTATGCTCCAAAGTAAAAGAAAAAAAAAACACCAAAACCACAAAACCACAAAAAAACCCCAAAACCTTTATCAAAGAAGAAAGGGATTACTGTAAGCAAGCAAAACAAAAATTCCCTCTCAGAACTTCAACAGACAGACTGCTTTTCTATCTTATTGTCATACTTCCTGTAGATATGACTGATATTTTCTCATCATGAATCTAAGTCATGTAGAAGGGCTGGAGATGTGGAACATTTAATCACACAAAGCTGGCCATGAGACTGGTGAGATGTATCAACACAGGGGAAAACATTACATAAAATCATCAATGTGCAAATAAAAATAGACTGTTTCATCAAAATGGTTTTGATGTTAACATAGATATTATTTGGTACTGGTGTCTAAATCAGGGATTCTCCAAGAAGCTGAAGGTGGTATCATGCCAGGCACCTTCACGGATCCTGAATAGTGCTTATGTTTCTTGAGGATTATACCTTGGTCTGCAAGGACACTAGAGACTTACCAGAGTGATAAAGGGTGGAGTTCAGCTCCAGATTAAGATTCCTAAATTAGGTATCTGCATAGATATCTATGGGCTATGGACCTGCATCTGCCTGTAGGCTGGTCTCAACATATATGGCAGAGATGATCACGAAGACTGTTGTATGTTATGACAACGTGCAAGTAAGAAGTTGAAGCCCACAAAAGGAATGTGCCTTTTGGCCACTGCTTTGCAGTGATGTTTACATGAAGCTCCTTCATTTCCTTCAGATCATACAGTATCCTTCTGCACTGTTGAAGCTCCATAAACAAGTTATTTTCAAGAAGAATGTACAAGGACACAGTAATGGAGGTTAGCTGCAGCTATGAATTTTATGAACAGTTTGATGGAAACCACATTAAATGGCAACATCAGCCCACAAATCTGGTTTGCAATGCTCTTACTCCAATCTGGTGTTGAGGGTGATTCACTGTGAATTTGCTTTTCATGGCCACCTTTTCATGCAGTGTCATTTATCAGCATACCGGCCACTTGTGCTGCAGAAAACCCTGGCATTACGTTTTAGCAGTGTTAACAACTAGCATTTTTACAATGCTGCTCATGTTAGCAAAGTAAGTACTGTAAATAACATGGCAAAGCCTACAGTAATTGCCCTTTTTCTAACGTGCCCGTTCACTCTGCTATCACCCAAGTTATAAAGCTGTCACATCCTGACTCACCAGGCATTGTATCTTAGAACAGTAACACACTTTCTACTCAGACCAAAATGGGTCAAAATGTAACTTAAAGGTGATCCATAAGGGGAGGAAGAGCTGGATGGTACAAGGAAGAGAAAGAGCCCCCTTATTCAGGGGAAAAAAAGTCCTCTCTTGAGAATTATTCCTAAGAGGTATATGATGAAAAATAAAGATATGGGCTGTTAGAATGTAAAATATCAACTATAATAAAACAGAGAGCTCTGCTTTTTTTTTCTTATTTTGACAAAGTAGTAGTATCCCAGTATCCTGTGGCTCCTGTAGTCTGAATGAACGTACTCCTTTTCAGATCTTTGGCTGTCCCCTGGCTTGCAGTTGTCCCGCTCGAAGGCTGGGTCTGAAATAGGGTTGGACCCTGCAGTTCCCATTCCCCTGTGGCCATGCCAAGGTAATATATGACTGATAGCCTTCTAGAAGTGTAATTTATTTAGAAGGAAAGCATCAAAGAAAACATGCTTTAAACCACTAAATGCAGCATATATTCACATGAAGCCTTTCCTGACAGCTTGCTACACCCTTGTTCTGGAAAGGCACCAATATCTTAGGCTCTTTCTATAGAATCTGTTTCTTTTTGCCTCTCCTTCTGCTTAACCCTTCAGTCTGTTTCCCTAGCCACATTCTGAGAAGCATCCTCTCCTTTCTTCTCAGGAGACTTTTAACTAGTCATTAGCCCTTACATTTTCAAGTTGTGCGCTTGGAAAAGTAAACATACATCTTATTAGCAGACAGAATGCCCTGTCCTTGAGGTTAATAATTTTGCCCATTATCTTTGAAGAGCTGGCCTAAGTATTTGTTCTGGGAAGCCAAGTGTTGCTTCCTAATTAGTTTTCTATGTGTCCCACTGTAATTTAAATCAATATTCTTACAAAGAAGATTCCTGAACTCAGTACAACTTCACTGACTGGTCATATAAAGCATTCACTGTAAAACTCTTATAGTAGTCACATATTTTGTTCAGTTCTATAAAATGAGATCAAAATAAGTGCACTTCAGCAGAAAACAGTGAATCTTTTTTTTTATCCTTTGAAGGCAATATTGTATCCCTCTTTTGTGCAGAGAGAAGTTGATGACCTTGCCGCAGCCCCTTGCTGTGGAATAGGGCCCCTTCGCACTGTCAGTAGAAATATGTGTGTTTGGATCCAGAGGTCCCACATTTAATTCTTACTGTTGATAATTTATCTTTGCTTGCAGTGGTACAGCTTACTACTTTCATACCTCAAGATGAATGCAGGGAGAATCTTTTACATTTCAAAGCAAACAAAACTGAACAACATTTGTTTTTAAACCTTTGATTCTTATGAAAGCCATAAAAACTACAGGAGATTTTTAGCAGAAGAGCAAAATCTATTTGATAAGAATAGTCCTCAAAACAAACACATATTTCCCCAGTTCACATACAGCAGCATACTAAATGTCTAGGTTAGAAATATCCACAAGACATCTCCTAGGACGTCGCTACAGGATGTTTAGGAGATGTCTAGACTACAAAACTCTTCTCGAACTCAACACATTATGTAAATGGAAAGACCAAAACCCATAATTATAAAGTATCCAAGAAACACCACAAAAGACAGAAGGAAAATCTCTAAAATCAGCAGTTAAAATTATTTAATTCCTGGAATTTACATTCTTTATATAATTTTTAGAAAGTCTGAGGTTGGTGGAGAGAAGCAGCATGACAAATAGCCTTGCTGTTGGTTAATGAGTGTTTTTAGCCAAAACATTCTCCACAAGAGCTATATTCCCATATTATAATGTTTTATGCTTGATTAAGGTGCCTAAACATAAATATCTATGCTTCTTGAGAAGCCTTGGAATGTAGGAGATATCTATGGGCATTGCAAATATGGCAGAAAACTAGAAGAAACCAGATGCCCTTCTGAACTGGCAGTTGGGGGACGTGTAGGACATCTCAAATTATATTTAATGGATATTAAGTTACATCTAGGATATATATATCCTACATATATATAGGATGCTAGGTATAACTGAAAAATATAATTGAGTCCTTTATGTCCAGCTGTATCTGTTGGTCAAATAAGGGAAACAAAAAAATATACAGAATATTAAAAATATATATATCCTTATAGACCTGTTGCTGGAACAAGTGGAATTGCTTCATCAGATTTCAAAAGGAACTAAGCCAGGCTCTAACATAGTTGAATAAATAATAAGTAGCAGAAGTGATTCACTAGCCTTCTTGAGCAATGCACAATGTCCAGATCAGAACTGGTTTTCCGCACTTCTCTCCATTTAAAAATAAAAATTTATACCACACTTTCATTTAGCTAATTAAATATGCTTTGTTATTTTGTTGTGTGACACTGATGCGTGATATTTAGAATTCAGCCTGCTCTGGGGTGTTGGTGAGCACTCCGTGTTGGATGACCAAGCAAGTGCAGAAAAGTCAACTAAGCTGTTAATCTTTCAGGCAGAGTAAAGAGTGGAGAGGGTAAATGCAGCAGAGAAGACTCGAGGATTTGAGCAGCTTTTGCTTGCTCTTTGCTGTAAAGTGTGTTCAGAGACATGATATTACGAATGGCTATGAATAGAAAGTTGCTACAGAAGATAGCGTGTAGGTGCTTCCCGAGCAGTTGCGTCACCATTGAGTCTGAAAGAAGTTTCCAGGAAGTTTAGTTTAACTTTCTGAGGTCTCTGGACGGGCTTGAGATAGTGTTTACTGCTGATGCCGAAAAACTGAGCTGGCTCTTTTTCCTCCTTAACAAAAGGACTATATGCATAAATACAGCACATTATATACTCTGTTAAAAGGGCTGTGGTTAGGATAGTCTGCATATTCCTGTCCTGGTGGCTGCACTCTGAGCCAGGTGGAACCCTCTGAAGGTGGGAAGAGGAGGTAATTGCTTCAGAAAAAGAACCCAAAGAAAGATCTGACAAAATCTTCTGAATCTAAAGTGTGGATACAGGCTGGAGATATGTCCAAAATAGCAAATTTTAAAGCTTTGGGAAAATTCTTGGGAAATGGATTCAGTTTTGAATGCAATGTTAAGATGCTATCCCAATCTCTGGTACGGTTTGTTAGTTAGGATGAGCCAGAGACCATTCCCAATAAGTGGTTTGCATGTGGAGAGTTTGCATTTTAGAGACCAGCAGAAATGAACAGTGTTGGGGTAGGTCGTAAGAAATGCTGAGTGCAGTCAGATTGGGGATCCATCTTGTACAGTACACTGTCTCTTATATATTGATTCCACAAAGACAAGTTGAAAAGGAATAAAAATGGATAAAAAGCAAGTAGCTATCACACCTTTCACAGGATGTGTGAGAGTTTGAGTTAGGGAGAGAAGAGTATATATGGTTATGTCTCTGCTTGTTTAATGAAAAATCCACAGAGTATAATAAAACTCATTTCCATGAAATTAGCATATGGGTAAGGCTTTGTACGATCTAAGAAAGGCACTTTGTTTGAACACACAGGGTATCAAAATCCTCATTTGAAATCTTTAATTAACTTTTCCCCCTTTTCATTATCAATCACTTATTTCAACTATTCATAGCCTCAATAAGCTTCCTCTGGTGGCTAAGAGATAAGACATTTAAGAAATAAAGAGTCAAAGTCAGTGTTGCTTATATTTGTATTGCATTTGAATTTGACCAGAATGCTTTGGGTTTGTTTTTTTTTTTTTAATCAAAGATCCAAGTGAATGGAGTACTAAAGCTGATTTGGCTGTATACTTCCTGGGGATGAAGAATATGAATGTTCACATGTGGTCTCTGAATGAAAGCTTGATAAACATGCGTAGAATGAGATTTTAATGTCATACAATGTGCACAAAATTTATTTGGGTATTGTTTGAACAGATTCACGTGAAATCTCTCAGGGTGTTCTGTTAACAGATGCAACCTTGGAATGAAATTGAGGAAATATAGGAAGTTATTGGCATATGACTATTGGTGAATCACAGTACCTGAAAAAAACCACAATGTTCATGTGAATTTTGGTGACTCATGTACACTCTCTTAGCAAGTAAATATGGTAATCTATGTGATCATTTTTGTATACAAAACACGCCTTGTTCACTGTATTATGTTGCCCGTTTCCTTACTTGCTCCATGTAGAGAATGGATCTATTACAATTTACAAGTCTGATTTACTGCCTTACGGTGTAGAGATGTAATCATTTAAGTTTTGAAAATTCTGAAGACCCCTTGGAGAAATGAACAAAATTGTAAATGTCACAGTTAGACACCCTAAATGGCTTGACTTGGTAAAAGCCTGGAAGATTAACAGCAGTTGGATGGAGAAAGATGCAAATACAGCCGCTGACCCCAGGGTGGTTGGGAGCTATGAATGTGACACAGTCATCAGTAAGACAAACTCAGATCTAGGATATGCTGTGAAAAGTATTTCCAGGAGGCTCTGAGAAGTACTAGTACCACTGTAGCGTTCATCATGGGCTACAACTATGCAAATAAATTAAACAAGACTAAGACATGGGCCAACCTGTGATGCATGATCATCCCTACTTTAAATTGCTAGTACAACCCATGCCAATTAGCACTTTCCCAGGTAGTGTCTGGGCATGGCTCAGGGTCTAATGTGGGCTGGGAACCGTTCTCAGGACAGTGCTGAAAACTTGGGGAGTAAGTGCATTTACCTGTGTAGAAGTAAGCCATGCCACATCAACTAACACTCCTTTCCATACGGTGTATTTACTGATACAGGTGTGGCCATCTCAGTGAAATTAATTCTTTAATTTTAATGAAATGTTTCTGATCATCCACAGTCAGGAAAGATGCATTCAGGCAGTCTACAGAGAAAAGATACCGGGATAACCAAGGAATTTGATAATTTAGTTTACAAAAGAGATTAGAGGAGCTCGGCTTGTTTAACCTCACAAGAAGGTTGCCTAAAAGTAGTATATATCACAGAAGTAAAAGATACATATTCAGTGAAAAATAATATTGGAATAAGAACAAATAAATGATAGTGGCCATGAATATAATTTTCACACAATGTGAAAATTATAGGGAGGCTTTTTCGACTCTTTGCAGGAGTGAAAGCTCATTTGAAGCAGATTTCTATTTGGACTAGTGGACAGAAGGTAAACTTCAGGTTCAAAATGGTAAGATCATGGATGAGATTATACAGTTTGATTGGTACTGGCAATAAGTATCTGGATTAAGTTAACTGAGTGGTTCCTTCCAGTTCTCAGCTCCATGTTATTGGATATTAAAGCAATTGGTCAGCATATGAATTTTTAAGGCTAATTTTTGAAGCAAAGTGTCAAATAATGTTCTTCAAATTTAGAATCAAAACTGTCAGTTTGAATTTTGATGACTGTAAAATTCATAGTTCCTTGTAATCATTATCATTTTGGAAATGCAGTTACAACTTCTGTAAATATGATTTTAAAATTCTGCTTCAGGATATGTTCTTCCCTTGTTTTATCAACTGTTGAGAGTTTAGCGTTCACCAAATAAAATACACCAATAAGTTCACAACTGCTAATTTCTCTGCACAACATAAAAGTATCTTTCTAAAAATCTCTTTCTTTTCAGTTCTGATTTTTGACCTACCATTTATTTTGATCTACAAGGTGGTCAAATGCTGTGACCAGGAATTACGTGTCAATGAAATAGGATTAAAAGTAATTTTTAAAATAGAAGTCTTTACCACGACTGTCTCTACCCTCAGGTTTTCAGACACTGTCCATGACCAGGAAGTCCAATAATTTATTTATTTTTAAATAAATAAAGGAAATTTTCAGATAGTCACTTTACTCTAGGGGCTTGAACCTTAGGATAAACACTACAGCCCTGTGAGATGTACAACAAAATTGTTGTGGCAGGCAGCCCAGTTTTCTTGCAGTCATCTGAATTAGCTATTGGTAGATCACATTTAGCCTTGGCAAATTTATTAGAACAGATGAATTTTCAGCTCAAACTCAGATCTAGGTCATGAGGTTCAAGGGAACCTCTTTGCCTTAGAGGAAACCTCAGCTGAATCTGTTTCTTACAGACCTGGTATTGGAATGCAAGGACAATTTTAGCAAGGGAATAAATGAGCACAGTTTTAAATTCGAATGAGCAACGTATAGCTCCAGTCACAATTACCAAACGTGCTTATTGTTAGAAAACAGAGAGTGAATGAATCCCTTGTTTATGGAAAATTGGCACATGCAGTGTGTAGCTCATGACATAATTTATAGAGTTTTCTGTAGAGTCCTGGTAATTATTACTGAACTATTCATTATTGATCTCATTTGGAATGTTAATGAATTTAAATCCAGCTTGTTGAAATGTAAAAACAACCACAAAAAATCTATTGTTTTCGGGCAATTCTGCACTCACTGAAGCCAATGGAAATGTTCCCACTAATGTCGAGAAATACTAGATCTATCTGATCCATCTGACTGTGGCTCCATAGTTGTTTTTATGCCTGCTGAGTTACTGTTTAACTCCATGATGTCTTTAGTAGCTTATACGTGACATGGTCATAGAATCATAGAATCATAGACAGCACCTCGAATACTGTGTTCAGTTTTGGGCCCATCATTACAAGAAAGATATTGAGGTGCTGGGATGCATCCAGAGAAGGGCAACAAAGCTGGTGAAGCATCTAGAGCACAAATCTTAGGAGGTGTGGCTGAAGGAACTGGGGTTGTTTACCCTGGAGAAAAGGAGCCTGAGGGGAGACTTTATCACTCTCTCCAACTACCTGAAAGGAGGTTGTAGTGGGGTGGGGGTTGGTCTCTTCTCTGAAGTAGCAAGTGATAGGACAAGAGGAAATGGCCTCAAGTTGCACCAGGGGAGGTTTAGGATGAATATTAGGAAAATTTTCTTCACTGAAAGGGTTGCCAAGCATTGGAACAGGCTGCTCAGGGAAGCAGCTGAATCACCACTCCTGGAGGTATTTAAAAGATGGGTAGACATGGTGCTGAGGGACATGATTTAGTGGTGGTTTTGGCAGTGTTCGGTTGATGGTTGGACTCGATGATCTTAAAGTTCCCTTCCAACCTGAACAATTCCATGATTCTATGATTCTATGGTCTGTCGCGGCATCCCTAAGCCTACCTCACCCATGGGTATCAAAGCTTAAGCAGAAAGGAACATGCTGAAATTTTTGGGCACTGTCAGAAAAGTCTCAATCCGAGTGCTATGGGCAAGGTAACTAGGATCTAGAGAATATCTCAATTTCCTAATCACCTCAAAAATTAAAAGTCTAGGACGTTAGTCTTGGTAACTTCTACATCACAATGAAGCACAGTTGGAGCATGTGAGTGAAAGTACTCTGTAGCCCCCTGAAGGGGTGGTGTATGTGCACGTTTTTCTGTGGGCCTGGAGAACATGACAAATCTAGCAGCACAGTGAGAATGGATAGTCTTTTTTTTTTTCCATTGCAAGAGTTAGTATCATCCTTGGATACATAATGAGGAAAGTTTGAAGTAAGTGTCAGGAGGTGGTAAAGTGTCAGGAGCTAAGAAAAGTATTGACAAGCATAATACCTTGCTGTTCATAGAATCATAGGATTGTCTAGGTTGGAAGGGACCTTTAAGATGATCAAGTCCAACCATCAACCGAACACTGCCAAAACCACCACTAAATCATGTCCCTCAGCACCACGTCTACCCATCTTTTAAATACCTCCTGGGATGGCAACTCCACTGCTTCCCTGGGCAGCCTGTTCCAGTGCTTAACAATCCTTAACAGTCTCCTCTTCTCCAGACTAAACAACCCCAGTTGCCTCAGCCACTCCTCATAAGACTTGCTCTCCAGACCCCTCAACAGCTTTGTTGCCCTTCTCTGGACACGCTCCAGCACCTCAATGTCTTTCTTGTAGTGATGGGCCCAAAACTGAACTCAGCACTCAAGATGGGGCCTTACCAGTGCAGAGTACAGGGGGACGATCATCTCCCTGTTAAATCCTTCTTTCATTTTGTTGCTGGAAAGAAAATATGGTGAAAAAGAAACAATATGTGTTTTCAAGAAAAGACCTACAAAAATTATTTGAGTACTAGAAAACGTATTTTATAGTAAAAACCTCTCCATGTATTTAGCTTGCTCAAGAGGTATTTAAGAGGCAACTTAATTACAAATACAAAGTACCTACACAAGGATAGGGTGTCTGTTCGTAGAAGACTTTGACCCTGCAGACACAGGCAGTAAAATGTACTCTCAACAGATGAAAATCACAGGTAGAGCAATTTAGGCTGAAAATAATGTGCATATTTTTAAATCAAGAATGTGCTTAACTATCAGGGCAGATTGCCAGTGGACGTGTAGATTTTTTCTTTCTTCATGTTGTCAAGTAAGATGGCACATGTCCAAGTATGCATGCTAATTCAAGTTGCATATAGCTGGCAGTGGACATGGAAATTACTGAATGAGGTTTTATGGGTTGTTATACACAGAATGGCAGATCCTGTTGTGCTTTTTGCCCTTAACACGAATACTCTGAGAATAAGTTTTTTCATAATCTGGATGATAACATTAGTCATATTTAGAACATTTGTCATAATGATTGTCATGCTCTTATAGCTTCATAATGACATAATTTCAGTAGCCAAACAGAAAAAAGGTAAGCAGCAAGAATTCTCTTCACTTCTTCTTGGTTTTTTTTGTTATGCTGGGCTCAGTAGTTAAGTATTTGTGTGTTTTCCAGTGCAGTGAAAAACATGGTTGTCAGCCTTTGAACATCTGTTCTGAGCAGTTTGTTTTTATAGTCTCTCCCCACCAGGAGAAGCGTGATCAGTGTCTTGTTTTGTGAAGTAATTTATTTTTTTTTTTTGTGAGGATGGGGGGAAATAGGAAGTTTCTTAGTGAGGAGTTGTTTTGAGGGCTTTTTGATTCTCTTTTAGCATTCACGTTGCTTAATACTGGTACTAGGAATAGTTTGAGGCTCATGTTGCATATGCTGAAGAACATAGGTTTATAAAAGCCAAGGTTTTGGCCTTAAATTCCACCATCTTGGATTAGTCCCTTCCCAAGAAAACTTGACTCTGCCACAGGATTGCCTCCACAATAACTTGTGACCAGGTATGAATGGGATACATTAGATCAGATGGGACATATTAGATCAAAGCAACTTTGCAGGAAAGGACCTGTGGACAAGAAGTTGAATGCAAGTCAGGGGTGGGCCTTGTGGATCTGAAGACTAGCAGTGTATGTGTCTGCACTAGAAAGACCGTAGCCAGCCAGTCCAGGGAGCTGATTATTCTCTCTGGTCTGTTTAGCATTTGTGATGTGGTACCTGGAGTACTATGTCCAGTTTGGGGCTGCCTATCACAAAAAGGATAGTGAAGGAACAAGAGGCTGAGGAAGCTGGGTTTGGCTCACCTAAAGAAGGGAAGACTATGAGGAGAACCTAACTGCTGTGTTTAGCTAAACTAAGTGGGTGGTTACAGAGAAGATGAAGTCATATTTCTCTGAGAGTTTCATACAATGATGGTGACAGTCAACAGTTAAAAATTGCAAAAAGGGAAATAGTATGTAGAGATAGGGGAAAAAAATCACCATGAAGGTGGTCAAAGACTCAGCTAGGTAGCTCAGAGGGGTTTTGAAATCTCTGTCCTTGGAGATAGAGAAAATTTGACTGGACAAGGGCTGAGCAACTGACCTGACTTCAGAGCTGGATGAGCTTTGACGCGAAGTTGCACTAGATGGCCTCCTGAAGTCTCTTCCAGATCAAATCTTTCTCTGATTCTAAATACAACAGTGTCCAAATACCAAATACCAGGCTTTTGAATCACAACTGACTGAAGTCTTTACAGTATTAAAGCATGTGCAGAACCAGCTTGGTCTGGCCCATGAAATGCCATTTAGATATAGTTATGGGCAAGGAGTAGGGAGTCCATTATATGAGAGCAAACTGTTAACTAGTTCTCGAATTTGGTTTTCATCATAAAACATGGTGTAGACCTTTTCATTCCTGACCTCCAGCTATGGTGTATCCTAAAGAAAAGAATCAAGACCTTGAACTTCTTTAGGTAGTCTATGGAAAGGTAAGAAAAAGCCTGGGGAACATATCTCAGTATGTTTCCAGTGGCCTGCACTGTTGAAAAGAGATGTAGCATTCTTTAGTAGCTGAATTTCTGTAAGCACTGAAACACTTTAACCATTTATATTGAACGCTGAATCACTGCAGTCTAAACGAGAAATGACAAAAGCATGAATAACTGAGGCCAGGTCATTGCCTTCCAGGAAATACTCCTTAAGCCAGCTGGGAAGAAAGCTTTGCTGGTGGATACTGTTACGTAAGCCCTGAGCATCAGTGAATAATTTGATGTGCTTTCATAGATTTAAGGACAGTGTAAGCCATCAGATCAAGTATTTTGAACTGCTATTGCCAGTTCTCCTCACATAATATGTTTTTTTTTTAGAATGGCATCTGATATTCAATTGAAAATATTAGGAAAAAATATTAGAAAATCCGTCACAATGATCAGTTTGTTCCTGTAGTTAGCCATCCTCATTTTTATCATCTACACTTCAAATTCAAATTTTAGTTTGCCTAGCTTTACGACACTGATTCTTTTAAGCCTTTCTTTGTAATATTAAAGAGACCAATAGCATTCATAATTGTCGTCTTCTGAAGGTACTTTCTCAAGTCTTTTCTCAACCTTCTTTCTTTAAGTCTTTCAATAGATGACTATTTCTACACTTCTCAAACAATTTTGTAGCTCTTTTTTGAACACTCTTCAACCCTCAAATCCTTTGATTATGAATATGAGGTAGTATCACCTAGTAGTTGTATCCCACGACCAGTTTTGCTCCACTCACTATTGTGTGTTTGCAGAATTAAAATAGCTCCCTTGCAGGAGTAAAGTGTTTGGCATTTCCTTTTTTTCCCAACCAAGAATCATCTCATCCATTTATGATACCATCTTAATGGGAACCTATGTTGGATTGTTTATCTCACACATTTTCTGAGTCACTGCTTGGCAGGTTAGAGCCCCTCATTCTGTAAGTGCAGAGCTCTTCTACCTGTTCCACGGTGACATTGATTTCTATGAAAAGAAAAAAAATTATGAAGGCAGTTTCCCAAACAATTCAGGTAGCTCTGACTTCAGCATCCTGCCCATCCCATTCACTGCCATTCCAAAAAATTATGGAAAATTTCAAGGTATTTTTATAACCAATTACTTCACAATGTCTTTGACACCCTTAATGAAGAGGATGATTAGTGTCCTCCATGCTCTGCAGCCAGGTGGAACCTCACTAGAAACAATTCTCTTTGGTGATTTTTGCTCACTGCTATCTGTGTGGTGAGGCTTGTCAATCATTCATGTTAAATGAATTAAATGTTAATTTATTTAGCAGGTGTTACTGCTGTTGTACTGTACGATGCTAGTGTTTTGACAGAATGACATGCAGTCCAAAATTATTACAGAAGTCTAAGGGAGTGCTAATGTGGTGTGATGGAGTGAGGACCTCCTTAAACCAGCACTGAACAATCTGGCTTTAGAAGAAAAAGCACTATGGTACTGTGCCATGGCTAGTTAGTTTTTCTGAAAGAGGAGCCAATCAGCACGGATGCAGTTGTACACATACATCTATGCAACTCTGGTAGTGGAGTGCCTCAGATGATGGAAAAATGCCTTCACATCAGCTCATATGGAATTAGGGCTGTGTAAGAATGTAATATCTGCAAATTATCTTTATCAAACAAAATTTTAATACTATCAAAGTTAGATAATTTGGAAAGAGATTTTTTTTTTTTTCACAGAGCCACTTTGATTGATTGAATCCTGAGCCAGATTTTCTGGGATTTCTGCTGAGACTTAAGACCAACCGACTAATCTGTTTTTAGCTGTATCACTCTGCCTGACCATTCGATGTATTGACATAATCTTAGCTATTTTCAGGTCTGCTGGCATTTTCTGAATGTATCTATGAATATATGTATATGCAATCTTCATTATAAATTAATATCAGTGAGCCACAATCTTCCTTAGCCAGCATTTGTTTGACCCTCTGATGCAAGTTTTCTAGGCCTCCTGATTCAGAAACGCTTATCCTAAGTAGATGTTGTCTAACTTCTTCCTAAGACTTATTAATAGCCTAGAAATTGCTTCCCTGACCTCATATGGTATGAATGCAACACTCTGCTTCTTTCCAAATATAGAGACACAGTATTTATTAAAAACTTCTGTTCTTCCCATATCATCATTGACAATTTTACAATCTTCATTTGGTAATGGGCCTTTATATAATTTATTTTGTTCCAAATCCACTTTCAAAAAGTTTTTTAAATGTCTTTAGGTCTGCTAGTCTGTATATTCCATTGTTGCTCTAAGCTACTTTTGGCAATTCACAGCTCTTATATTGTTAACTATTTCACTTTTTTCCCCCCAGTTATAGTTTCCTTAAAATTTTGTGTTGTCCTTGCCAGTGAACCAAGACAAACTTTTAGGTAGGGTTGTTTCCATTCTTAACGGTGGCACTGGGAAACTCTGGACAGTTGAATTCTTTTTATGGAGGTTTTTATACATTTTTTTCCTGTCAGCATTTTTCCTTCTAAGCATTTTTTTCCTTAGTTTCTTCAGATTTTGAATATAAACTGGTTTGGACCATTAAGCATGTTCTTTATATATCCGTGTTTGGGGCAGTGTTTCTTCTTATTGAATATGAGGTCATGATCCCCAGTTTCTAGGCAACTGCTAATTCTCAATACCATGGTTATTCAGCTTTATTTGGCACAATGAAGTCCCAGATTGAGTTACCTTTTCTTGATGTAATTCCTTGTGCATTATAAAATCATCATGCATAATCCCAGGGATTCTGAAAAGGTGTCCCTACCAGCTACGTGAGATCACCAGTTTGCATTTCTCAAATTCAGGACTCTGTAGCAGCATTATTTCCATTCTTGCACATAATCAACAGATACAGAAGAAAATCCTTCTTATAATTTACAGGACAGTTACAGGCAGTGACTAGTTCTCTCTGTTGAGCTATGTTAACTAGCACGTCGATCTATGGGCCTTCATGACCCTTGGATTTTGAATCACCAATAAAACTTTAACAGACAACAGTACCTGTAATGGAGAGTTCAGATTCTTTCCTTTTTATCCATTCTACCATTATAAACCAAACTGTAACAGTTTTCGTGTGCCAATTATGTGATGCATCTCAACAAGTTGTGACGATGCCAGTTATATAAAATTTCTTCGTTATCGAGTATCTCTAATTCTTAAACTCCAACTCCAATCCAGTATGTAAAGGTTCAAAATATTTCCTTTACACTCATCAATGCTTATCTATTCTTTATTATGGTGACCAGTCCTTGTATATTGTGTTCTATTTCAGAATTAATGATTTATGTTGTTAGTTTCCCAATAGGAAAGCCAACACCGCACCTTTTCTCTTTCTCTCTGCCCTTTTCCAAACATGCACATATATAAGATACTGATCATCTAGTTGATATAATTCTGTGTCCCACTAGACCTGGCTGAACACTACACAATGCCAATAGGGCACCCACCATCTGACCTTCAACAGGTTCTTTCAGCTGTGTGGATATCTGAAAATATCACCTGGTCTTACAGTTCTAAAGTTGGCTCTACATGGTTTTTTTGAAGTCATGGATGGTAATTAATATTAAACAGTTTCTGAATTTTTTCAGGGTGTTTTTTTTTGTTTTCATTTACAGCAGAAAACACTCCATCCTGTCTGTGTATTCTTTCAGATATTATTTTTTTTAACTGTTCTTCCTGTGGTTCATTGATAAGGAAACTATTTTCTCATTTGGCAGAAGATGTTTTTTCTGATGAGTCTTTCTCCACATTCCAAAATAGTCACCACAGATATGCCTTATTGCTTTCAGTTCCTTTTTTCCATAGACATAGTCTTTGCAACTGATTTACCAGGAATCTAATAATGGGTCAAAAATTTCAGAAGAAAATCAGACACTTGGTTCTCTTTCACCACTTGGTCAAAACGCTAGAGATCTCTCTCTTCCATATTTATTGCCTTGAGTTCTCTTATTGCATACTCATTTCTTACATGGAGTCTATAATAATGACTTTCAAACACAGTTCCCAAATACATACTTGTTTCCATACATGCTGCACAGTGCTGAAAACCAGGTGTCTGGGTCATGCACTCTGCTCTCCATTGTGCCGATCCTGCTTGTCTCAGTGTTGAAAACATCTAAAAACAGATCATGGAAAGGAGTTTCCTCATCATTTGCATCTTAAATCATATTTGGAGCCAAGTCTAAAGATGAAATTCCCATATTTCTCCTGCTGCCAAGCTCAGGACTTTGCCTTCAAAACTAGGATCCATTGAACATGCTTCGATTTCCTGTTACCTTTCTGAGTGCTTCACTCATTCTGTTTCAAAACAGAGTTCTTTTTTTCATGGCAGAACATCCGTACTTCTTGTCGGTGCATTTTCACTTTTATTGGAGTAGCTGTTAGAGATGAACTTATGCCTGTGCAAATAGACTTGGAAGGCACTATTATCACTGTAGCCTATATATAGCCTCTGGCTCTGCTTGTTGCTGAATACCACCGTGAAACATTGCACATCTACAGTTTTCCATTTCACAACTGGAATTAAAGGCGCTAGCACTTAAGCAGATAGGTCTTCATATAGGACTTCTGACAGGATGAACTGTGAATGTGGAGTGGGATGCCAGTACACTGTTAACTACTGCATCCCACTGAAATCAATGAAATATTTTTGTTGATTTTAGTAGGAACTTGTTGAACTGGATGCAAGTTTCTTAGTCAGAGATCCAAGAATAGTATCAGCAGGATTTTCTGGAAATAATATAGACTGTACTACACTGAATTTTATAGAAGTAATCTACTTGCAGTATACTTGTTGTTACTTGCAACACAAATATCTAAAGATGTTACCTGAAATGAAGACCCCAAACCAGTGTTAACCCTGAGAGAATGTGACTTACCACAGATAGTAATAATTTATTAAAAACGGAAATGGAAATCAATGGTTGAGTTGCACTAAAGCACAGAAGATGGCACTGTAGACTAGATCCTTAAAATGTTCTATTTCTCCTACCTTATAGTAATCACTGGTGTTATAAAACCACAAGAACATCCTATTATTTCTCATTTCTATGCCTCTATTCACACAAAAGTGAATACCACTATTCTGTGCTTTTTAAATATGCAGTCCTGAAAAGCAGTGTCAGCAATTCTGAAACTTGGTGAAGATCTGGCATGATGGTTGTTACTGCTTGTTGAAACTGAACAGTTATAAATACTTATGAGCTCATTTAAATAAATAAATTTTGTACAAATGTTCTTATGATGTACACTAATAATTTTTTGACTGTCCAGGTCATTCTGAAAATGATTACAGTTTATTTTAGCTGGATGATTTTCTCTACAGAATGACCAATGACTTCTTTGGGAATTACAGTCTGCTTCAGCAATATTATTGATAAATATTAATCTAGAATAGTTTGCTATTGAACCAGAGAATGAAAGCAGATTCTTTAATATGATATTAAAAGTTAATTTTCTGAGGGTATGGAGGAAGAAGTTTATACAATCACCAAATGAAGAAATTATAAAATCACCACATGGAAGCAAGCCCTTTAATGAAAGATGTGGTGCATTCATGTGAAATGGCTTGATTAAAACAACCACTGAAGTTCAAGAAATATAAGACTTAAATCCTGCCTTTTCTGCTGGCTACTTGACTAGAAGAGTCATTGAATTGAATATGGATGGTGATAGGCAGCAATTTTAAAGATGTAAATCCACATTCTGTGAGAGGTGAGTGTTTAAATATGTATAGTCCAAAGATAGGGAAGGTTGAGGAGTGTATTGGATCCTCTTGTTTTGTTGCCCTGAACTGTTTTCCTACTGTTTAAAGAACCCTTAAACTCTCAGCTTACCATGGTGAAGCTGAGAAGTTTCTCCATATCCATGGTGGAAAAACAAAGATGGACAATTACAGGGAATCTATTTTTTGATAGATTCCAATCCCATGTAAATGTCGTGACATAGAGCATTGCAAAAATGGCAGGACTTGGTTAGTGTAAACAGCCCCTTGTAGCCATCAGTATGACTTGTGCTCCTTTGGCTGAGTAGAGAACACCTTTTCCTCCTCAAAGGGAAGAAGGTTCTTCATGCTTCAGTGGCCACAGCACTTGCATGTGCTCTTTCTCCCTGACATGCACTCCTGTGCCATTCTCCAGTCTGGCAGCCAGTACCCACAGCCTGTAGTTTGCCACAGGAGATATATTATTTGTGCCAATTCTTTGGCATGGCCCCACAGACTTCGCTGTTTAGCAGTGTGGGTAGTACTCACACCACTTCAAGCTCATTTCCTTGTTCACGATTCATTAATGCTTTTTGTCCTGAAGATCACAGGTCTCACTTTCTCAGCTGAAAGAAGGATGCTACGAGCATCTCCAGGTGATGGAAAGCAGTTCTGCTCTCAAAATTCTCTCTGAAAAGTGAGGTAAAGAGTCTGAGAACCTAAACAGTGATCTGGAGCGTTCCCAAGGGGGTAATAAAACCCGAGAGAAAGCAAATGCACAAAAGTTGTGCAAGTACTCGACACCCTCCTTTTTCCATTATTGAAAGTCTGCTCATTTTCTGGATGAGATGGTGTATTTATTGCTAACTATCTGTCAGACTGCAGCACAAAAATATCAGCCATAATTACATTCATGCTACCAGCCTTGACATTAAAGTTAATCTGAAAAACACTAATTTTCCTATACTACCTTATGTAACCAGAACTTAGATGCAGCGACGGTTCACTGTCAGGTTTTGTTCTACTGTGTTTCAGTGCAGAGTGTTACTTGACAGCTGTGAAAATGTTGGCTTGCCCTTTGTCTTACAAAGGGAAGTATTAGAAGAGCCTGACATTTGTCAAATGAAACTCTTATCAGTATGACCTATTTTTAGGTACCCTTTGAAACCTTATGATAAGTACTTGGAAACTAACGATCCTTCTGTTTCAAGAGAGAAAATGTAAGAATGGGTTATTAGAAAGACAGACACACGGCCATAGAGATCCTGGCAGTGAGTTGTGATAAGTTGTAAGCTTAAGGATCTATAAAACAGTTTAGTTTTTAGGAACAAATTTAGGAAACCAAAGCAGTGCCGTGTATCAGGTTGTAGACTGAGCGCACTGTGTTACTGTGGGGAAAATCCTGCCCCACCTTTCAGTTTAGGTAATTTTCTTGCTGAAATTAAATTTATCTTCAATAGAAATCATTCATCATTTTAAATATACAACTATTTGCCTGCAGATAACTCCTAGATTTTGTGAAGCTTTGGGCAAGGCAGACATCCAGCAGTGTTTCATAGATTACCAGGGGGGTGTGTGTGTCATATCAATTATTATAGCAATTCTATTATAAGACTATGATAAAGTTATATAGAATAGTTAAACAAGTGACATTCTGGGGAACAAGTAGTGTTGGATGTACAGTACTGTCCCTTTTTGTTACCTGCGATCACGGCACTTTGTAAGTAGGATGGAGAGAGGAAAGAGGGTTTGTTTTGTCAAAAAGAATGGGTCGCAGGGAGCAACTTGCTAGGAGAAACCTCAGGTTAAGGACTAGTACCAGTACTCAGGATGTTCGATAAATGTACATACACTTGGTGAAGTTTGTAGCGTGGTGGAGCAGAAGCCTTTACACTTTTTCTCCAGCATTTGACAGCTTCATGTAAGCAGGAGGAGGCATGTTGCAAAGCAGAGGACTGTGCGTTTGAGCATGGGCCTTCATCTGCAGCTGAAGCTGATGCAGTCTCATCCCCTTTACTGTTCAGAGATCCCAAACCATGTCAAATGGTGATCAGAGATCAGTGATCAGTTAGATAAAACAAACTGCAAGTATATGGCATGGTTGATGGCGGTCCTGAAGTCAGAGAGAGATGTCTTGTTGCTACACTGCAAATACCTGAAAAGCATATCAATTGCAGGGAAGCAGGACATGGAAGCCAAATTCTGGGATCCAGTGAGAGTCACATACAGAGCACGTTCCTTTTGGCAGGTCAGAATTTGCCCTTGACAGGAGGTGGGGATTCTTCCCTGGTTTTACTTCCTCTTAGAGGAATGTTCCTTCTCATAAAAATCTGCTACTTTGATTTGAAGAGGCTACACAAAGCCAGTTGACCACCACCTTAAAATATACAGATAAACCCATGGCTTACAACATATGACAAATGTGACTAAAAAGAGTAACGTATTGTCCATAAATTGAAGAAAAGACTGAAGTGGTGTCACATTTGCAATGAGTATTATTTGTGATTGTGTCCGTTCACTAGCTACAAGACAGGTGGCAACAAACTTCCAAAATATCTAGGCACATATTTCCATCCTGACAGTTGTGTTTTTCAGGGATAGATCACAGCTAACAAGTCCATCATGACATGGTCCAAAGTTTCTCATATATTTAGGCAAGATTCACCTCTGATCTCAAGCCTGATAAAATAGTTTCCTAGGGAGTAATAAAGTCACGAGGGAGTTTGTAGAATTTTGGAGGAAATGTATACGAAGGCGATGGATGGAGACATTTGGCTTCACTTGGCTAAGGATCGCCCAGATGTAGGGTTAAGGCTGGTGTTAGATTTTGGGTTATGGTTAAGACAGAGACAAAGCTCCTGCTGGGTGGGAGTGGAAGGAGCCTTAAAGGAAGGGCTAGGTTGCAAAAAAAGAATTCTCCTTGGACAAGCCCATCACCAGGGACACTGATGGGGACCTGTGGCAAAGGCGCAGACCACAGTTTAAGTTTAGGGTTAGGGTTAGGAGACAGGCAAAACCTAGACCCCCAGCTGGAGTGAAGTTGAAAAGAATTTCCAAAGGAAGGTGTAGGCTGCAGATCTCACAGTATGCCCCTATGAGTTGTCTAGCTTCACTATACTCACCTTGGAAGCAGCAATCATTTTCTGCTCTCTGTCTTCTTTCTTCCTGGAGCCATTCTTACTCATCCCCTGTGCCTCCTGGACTGCCAGAGTGCAGGGTATGGGGTGGTGGTTGCTGATGTTCCCTGTAGCTGTTCACAACCCCACTGTCATCCCCTGGGTACTCCAACACATCCTTTTGCAGTGACAGCAAAACCAGAGAGCATCAGGGAGGAAGAAGGCTAGAAGGCTCCTGTCTTCATCTCTTCTATTAGACAGCTTCTACTTAGCTATCTAATTTGCCTATGCCTTGAGACAGCTCCCTTCTAGTCAACAATTCAGACTGAAAAGTAAAATGTAGACGTAGCTGAGCTTGTTTAAAACCAGCGGGCTCAGACATAGGAAGAAGTTTGACCATGGCAGTAAGAAGTCCCTGTGGGGTAATTTTTTTGTGTGTCTCAGATATCTGCTGTGTCTGGAAGATCACAGCAAATAAATGAACCTTTTTGTAAATGTATTCACTTCTGGTTGTTCAAGCAGTGACCCATACTTAGTTGTGGTCATACTTATACCAAGTCTATTTGCAATATTAATTTAAAACACAAATTTATCAGCAGATTATGTCAACAGAAAATTCAAATTCATATTTGACCACAATTAATTCACGAAGTAGGTGCATCACCTCCTGTAGCTCTGATATGATATGGTTTATGCCATCAATATATATCTGAGATTAATGAGTCAAATCACAGAGTATAGAAAAGTAATTTGTCACCCCAGGTGGCACTTTAATCTGTTGGAAAACTGACCAAGAGCACTTCCAGCATACGGAGGCTTTATTAGAATGATTGCCAAAGTATGGCCTGAGGTTACAGAGCTCTAAATAAAACTTTTTTGTTCAGCCAGGTAATCTATTTAGGTTCCTGTGTGGATGCAGAAGGTACTTATTCCACTACGGTCAAGATGGATGCAATAATATAGGGTCTTGTGTCAATAAATGTCACAGCTGAAATAATTTTTTGCTTTCTTAATATAAAATACTAAGTTTATAACAACTCTGGGTTCATTGTTGTCGGTCTTCCAACAAAGCAGCTGCTGAAAATTCCAACAGAAGATTGCTTCAGAAAGTTTTAAGTTGCTATCAGATTGACTAAACAGTAAATGATATTCCTGAAAATGTTAGTGCTGATGCCCCAGGTTATCCAGGGTGCTTGATTTTTGTTCATTCTACATATGGAAGAATTACAGTTCCTTTAGCTGAGTCAGCTGGTTACATTTGGCTTACCTTGCGGGTGCATAAGACTAAAAAAGAACAAGGAGTCCTGTCCCCAAACAGTATTTGCTCTGCTGAAGCCATCTCTCATTTGGGGACATGGCACCAAGCCATCTAGATATTTCCTACTTCCCTTTTAGGACTTTTTTACTGATAGGACTGCTGGATTCTCAGAGACTAGGGGGGATAGCTGATTTTAAATGACAATAATGTAGTGATAGTCATATTGCAAAACTCCCTCAGTACCTCAAGAAAAGTCTAGCTCAAAAGTTCATCTGTCTGTCTGTTGAACTATTTCCCATTTAAAAACAAGTAAAATGACCCGGTTGCCATTACTGAAACCTGATGGGATGAATCCCATGACTGGAGTGTGGCTATCGATGGCTATGTGCTGTTCAGAAGCGACAGATGAGGAAAGAGGGGCAGAGGTGTTGCCCTCTACATCAAGACATGAATAGAGTGTGAACAGCTGTCTCTGAAGAATAGCCACAAGCAGGTTGAAAAACTATGGGTAAGAATTAGAGACCGAGGCAATAATGGGAACCTTGTGGTTGGTGTCTGCTACAGGCCACCCAATTAAGGGGTGCCTATTGACAAAGCCTTCTTGCTCCAGCTGCAGGAGGCATCAGGCTCACAGGCTCTCATGCTGCTGGGGGACTTCAACCACCCCAACAACTGCTGGAAAAGTAGCACGGCGAGATGTAGGCAATCCAGGAGATTCCTGGGGTGCATCAAAGATAACTTCTTAAGCCAGGTAATAGACAGCCCCACCAGAGGTGATGTGATACTGGACCTGTTGGGCACCAACGCAAGCTAACTAATTGGTGACGTGAAGATTGGAGGCAGCCTGGGCTGCAGTGATCAGGCGCTGGTGGAGTTCACAGTCCTGAGGCATATGGGTCAGGCAAAGAGTAAAGTCAGTACCCTGAATTTTAGGAAAGCAAACTTCCAGCTCTTCAAGGAGTTAGTCAATAGGACCCCCTGGGAAACTGCATTCAGGGACAAGGGAGCAGAACAGAGCTGGCAGATCTTTAAGGACACTCCTTTTCCAAGTGGTAATATTGCAGCTATATTGACCTGCTCAGCTTCCAAGGTTGTAGTTCAGGGAGTTACAGTCTCATTCACAATCATGCTGTACCTTCTAATAATGGTTTGGTTTTCTTTCCTGCAGAGTGTTTGAATTACATTGTTAGTATTTTAAGCCAGGGTTACTGGGCCAGATTCTAGATTCATTTCATTAAAGCGAGAGCAGGGTATGTAGATCAAAATTAACAGAAATAACATATGTGGTTTGATTGTCATTTCAACAGCTGTGTTGAAAACACAAACACTAATCACAAGAAGTCGTCATGAGGATGAGCTGCTATTTTCCCCCTTTTTATGCACTGTCTTCATAGCTCCTCTAGGAAAGTGCTGTGGAGTTTAAAATGACAAATGGACAGGACTGCAGTACAATTTTCTGCTTTACCCAAAAGACAGTATCGTCAGCAGCACAAAGCTCCAACTATCTTGTGAGAGAGATTGACTGTGTATTGCCTGAAGAAAGAATGCCATACACTTAATCACTGGCAGCAGTTCCTATTGCTTCTAAATGTTCCTGACCATTTTTCCAGGCTCAAACAGAGCTACCTCAGCTCTGTCTGACCAGATAACGGCATACTATGGTACATGAACCATTAGTGATTTATGAGCCGTTTCAAGTTAGGATGGCCCAGGCTGCCGGAGAGTGCTGCTGCTACCATTGGTAGCAGAACCAGTTCCCACTGCTAATAGTGGTTTTATTCCACATACACACAAAAAAAAGCCTGGGAACTCAGGAACTATAGTCTACTCTGAGATGAGAGGAGATGAGCATTGCACAGTACTTAATGATGTTCAGATATTTTCATTTATACTATGTTGCATTGTGATGCCTGGCTTTCGACCATGTTATGACATCGGTTAGTTAAATTGCCTTTACATGTCACCTACATCACATTCTGCCCTGAGGCTGACTCATACGTACGTCAGTCAACTGTATAGCCTACATATAATTAAACTACATGTACATGCACTACAAATCCACATAGTCTAACCAGCCTTTAGAGAATAAAGATTTCATACCCATTCTGTATTAGTTTTTCCAGTGGTAATCTGTCACTATGGTCAGAAGTTTATCTAACATCCCGTATCTCATTTATTAAATATTAACCCTTTTGGATCAAAGCCAGTTCTGGTGGGAATGTGGACAGTCAATAATCTTTAAAACAGCTTTATGCATATTGTGAGACTTATACCCTGTGCAGCCTCAGAGTACTATTTAATTTCAGCAAAAAGCCCTGCTTCAGGTATTCTTGCCTGTGACTAGTCATTCCTACCCCTCTGTTCAGTGCTGACACACTGTTTGTAGGGCTGTGCTGTGCACCAGGTTAGGAGCTGCTAGAACCGAAAAGAAAGAAAGGAAAAATACCCAACCAAAAGCTCTCACAAAGAATTAAACCAATAGGGAAGGTACAGGTGAGAGGAAACCAAGGATCGGACCTGGGAAAGCTAGCACTTCTGCCAAGAAAAGACATTTAGAAAAAGGGTACCTATGATATTTTCTGGACTAATTGGATTTTTCAGGCTTTCCTCTTTCTTTTCTCTGGGTAGAACTTTTTACAGCTCTCATAATGTGGGAAGCTCAAATGATGACACAGTTCTCTAGACATGGCTCCACAAATGATGCATAGAGCAGTTTAGCTCCTGTTTCTTAAGTATCACATGCCAGTCAATACATCCAAGAATAGCTTAATTATTGTACCAGCACCAGCTGGTTGACTTAGTACTAAGTTTGTAACATGCAGGTTCTTGTCCACAGTACCCCATCTACTCTGCTGTTTTTCACCTACTGTTTGGACATTTCTCTCTCCTAAGAAAGCATTTTGCACTTAATTTAATTTAATTTTATTGAATACTTTTCAAGCATTCCTCAATTTGTCTAAATATAATTATAACCTTCTTCTCCAGAGTGTTCACAGCCCATCCAAACTTGTGTCATGTACAACCTAGTATCGGTGCTGGGAAGAAGTTTTAATTCAGTATTTTCACTCGGTTTTCTTCAGAAGAGAGGCACTAACAGGAATGATTTGATTCTGTGGAGCATTTCAGTTCTGATAGGGAACTGATGGCTCCATTGAAGCTTCTCTGACCAGTTTCCCATATGAGTCACATACCTCTGAATGCAGAGCTCTCGCAGAAGACAATGCTGCCTCTTCCTTGCTGCCTTGGATGTGCGCAGAGTTTACTGCCGCTCTGTGAGCTCATTGGTTGACTTTTAAAAGTCTGTAATTATCTCTACCAAGAATAGTATTAACTTTAAAAAAACCCCTCCTTCAGCCTATCCTTTGTCTGCTGCCAGCTGCTATAGATCTGTCTGTCCCACTGAATTAAATTAGCACATCCAAAAGAAATGTCTCTGAAGTGATTGACAAAAATTCTGCCATTGCTCATCAGGGAAATAGGAATAGGAAAAGGGCTAACAGCAGCCTCCAGTGACTGTATTTGCGAGACGCACAGACTGTACCAGATCCTCAGCTGTTATATACTGTTATTACTCACTGAATATAAATATAATTGAGCTATGCTAATGTTAAATCGGTTGAGAGCCTGGCCTGGAACACAATTAAATATATCAAGGCTAAAGTAATTGGTCCACCACAAAGCATTAATATAGTGGTTTACTTTTACCGTGGGCTGCTCAAATGCACTAAACAACTATAATTGTGTTCTTATTTAACCCTCATATCTCTGTCATCTACATAACTCTTCTGTCAGACACTGTTAGGCAATAAAGGCAGCTGGGTTCGATTTCTGGGGCTGCCTGCAAAAAGTCCAACAGAAAAACAACCGCTCTAAAATTTTAGTTGACACCAGTTTTAGCATCCACCTCCAGTCTTGGCAAACTCTATTACACTGCCTGAATCATGGTGTGTTAGCAGTACATTTGCAATTACAAGCACAGATTTTAAGCAGCGGGATTAAATCAGGGATAAGTTTTGTTGTGCAGAAAAGGAAAACAGTAAAATATTAACTTCAGAAACTTGAGGTGAAGAGGTATGGTCACTTAGGATGCACTGTCAGTAGTGCTGGAACGTCAGCAGTTACCCGGGCTCTGCTAGGCAATTATAACGTGAGCTAATTGTCCACGCAGTGTGGAGATGGTGGGCTGAGCAGACCGTTCTCTCATTCCTAAGGTTTAGGAAGGTTCCGCTGCCTATCAGAGTTCTGCTTCATTTCTGAACAAGAAATAAAGTGGTTTTGATTCCAGGTTGCTGACATCAAAGGCACTCATCGGTTTCAGGGTTACTGAATGGTAGACCCCCCCATCTGCAGCCCAGACTATGAGAAGCTCATTTCTGGCCTCCCTGTGGCAGCACAGCTGGGATCTCCACAGCACTCGATGTGTGTGGCTCTCAGGAAAAGCACCAGCTGGACCTTGAATTGAAAAACTCCAGCCCAAATTGGTGCTGGTGACCATCCCTCAGCTGTTGTGGTGCCTGGTGTAGTGCTTCAGCTCCTCTGGAGCCCTCCCTGAATCTCTGCCCACTGCCTCAGAGTGCCTCACTCTCCTTCACCTTCCCAAGGCAGACCGAAGCACTGTCTCCATGCACTGTGGACATATTTCCCTTGTCCGTATCTTTGTACATGCAGATACAAAAGCCATATTCACTCAGCTTTAGAAAAAAAGGAAGGTTTAGTTTATCCTTTTCATAAAATGTCCCATGTTGAGTCATAACTGATAGGCAAATGAGGCTCAGCCTCTGCCATGAAAATCTCTTGATCCCCATATATGTGCCGCCCCAAAGGGCTCCTGTCTGGGGTTTCTGGGGCTCTGAGGAGCTTAAGGTTTTATAGTATAAATAATTTGATTTTCCTAGAGGGTTAACTTTGGAAAACAACCAGCTGCTTGGCATGCAAAGGTTGACTTAAGTGGATCTAACCAGGGATTCCCCAGCTGCAGGGGAGACATGCAGAGGGGTTAGGAAATTAGCAGCAAGCTGTCTGGTTTGGATGCAGGGACCCTGAAGGAATATGAGCGCAACCCTCAGAGAAAGGAGAAGAAAGAGCTGCTCTGGGCCTTGAGTAAGCTGCAGGGGTTACAGTGGGGATTTCTGAGCAAGGAAACTGCTGGCTGCTATTTATTTTTGTTTTATTCAGAGAAACAAGACTGGGCAGAGATTGTGTGCAAATAAGACAACTTCCGCAGAGGATATATTTGTCTCCGCTCACCAGCTTCTTATTCCAAGAGATCCTGAAATTTGGCTAGAGGGAGTAATATTATGAGTTGCGTTTCTTTAAACGTTATTAGGTTGTGTAAGTATATCAACAGTTGTGTCTTGGGGATGGAAGATGTTGTGAAAGAGTGTTAGGTGGGTGTTTAACATTGCACGTACGATTTCTAGCTCATTTCAGATGTGCTGCTTTTTTGTTATAGGATTAGGTGAGAATGAAAAACAACATGAGGTTTTCATGTAAGAAGACATTTTAAGTTTGAGAAAAGAGGTGAATCCCTTCTAAGCTGATCACATAATAACTTTTGTTGCAGATGAGCAGGAGCAGGAGATTTAGAAAGCAATGAGCTGTATCACATCCCATTTTCAATCTCCTTCCTCATGTGCTGCAAGGAAACATTATAGATAGTAAAGAAAAGTAACAAGAATCATTTCTGCGATAGTGCAAACCTGTTTAGATCCTGCTTGGATAGTTCTTTATCTTTTCTTCCTGTCGGTACACCTGTGATGTAATGCCACTCCTCCTGCTCTGAATACTTGAATCACTGTGGAAAGAGCCTGTGAGGGCAATCATCTCTCCTACCTCATGAGATCTTAGTCACCTGCAACAGTCTCTCTGGCTTGTATCATTAATGAAATCTCACTGTTAGAAAATGAGGAAAAATTGACTGGAATAGAAATTTTCAAATTTCTCAGAAGGCAAGTTTCAGCTCTTGTGCTTTGTTGACGTGGTCTGGAATTCCTTGAAAGCAAAAAGATAGAGGCCAAAGCACTCAACGAGAGCACGTGAAACCTCCCGGCGGAGCAGGCATGTGAGGCAGGGGATGAGCGCTGCGCTGCTGGCACCGACGCGCAGCAGAAGGGTTCATCAGTCAGTCGTGTCCTGTATGAAATCCAATAACCTGCTGGGCTAGACTGCTAAATATCGATGCAGTTGAAATATACTCACTGTTCCTTTGGCAATTTGTAGGTTTGGATATGAAGTGAGTGCACAGAATGACTGTGCAAAAATTTTACGTTGTTTTAGAGTAAACTTCTGACATGACACATTCTATATTCTAAGAGTTTTCTATAATTTAATAGTACATTTATTTGCTTCCCATATCTCCTAACGGTGAAAAGCCTGCTTTTATCCAGATGGTCTAGGACTGTAGGAAGAAGCAATATATTTTATTAGATCGCCTCATCTACTTGGAAAAAAAATGACATGCTTTCAAGCACAAAATTTCTTCTTCAGGCCAATGTATATGTATATGTGCATGTATATGTTTATTTAGTTCTTTGTAAGATTCTCACTTTATTGACGGATGACCCCCTCCTCTTTGTGCACGTGAAACGTGTACATATTTTAAGAAAGATGCTCCTCTGCATCACTGCTTCATGCTTTGCTGAAGGAATTGGTCCGAATTTATTCATAAGCGTCCTCTACTTAGTTGGTCATTTCATTGTCTAAAAGGTAGGCTGGATGGGTTTATGATTACTGAGAGAAAAAAATGTCTCTGGTAAATGAATCAATATATGCCTGACTGGAAATTCTTCAGTGGAACAGGTGTCCTTGGGAAATTACTATTTCAGGAAATCAATTTATTTTATCCCCAACAATATGAATTTCGTTGGCATTTCATGCATAAAGAACCATGTTTTCCAGTATTTCTTATGACAAGTGATTTAAAAACTGCTTTAAAATCATGTGTTTGAAGTAGTATTTTTCATTTAATAAGAGTTATTTTTACAATGTTTCATTACCTTGCCACTTGCACATAACATGCCATTTAACAGTGTAGTAGCTAAAATATTTCTTTTCTATTTTGGATAAAAAATGTTAAAGACATAGTTAAACTTACTCTGCAGACTGGAGATAACATAATACTTTGATATGACATCATATTAAGCACTACTCTGTCATGAAATACAACAACGTAACAATCAGAAAAACATCAAAAGTAAAATACCAATTTTGAATCCAACATTATTATTTCCTTTTTCTACTGACCACATATTGAAATAATTTAAAACTTGCAATTCATTAGAAAAAAAATATTTTGTTCTGATAAAATAAAACATTTTGTTCTAAAAATAAAAATTTAAGTGCAAAAATATTCTGTAAGATAAGCATTTATAATTTGGTTCCATCTATGATTAACAGCACTGATGGCCTTAGAAAAGCTGGCCAGCTTAACAAGAAACCAACACCATTAATAGATTTGTTTGTTAAAAATCAATAAATTGAGTAAAAAATACAGATTTCGAATATCTTGAATAGAGAAAGTTGAAAACAGCACTTTGTCTGTCTGTTGCAGATTTTTCATTACCAAAGCCTCGATATTTCTTCTTACCTCGTATTTTTTGACTGGCACTGGAAAACTATGGTCTTCTATACGGGAAGGCTTACCCTGATGTGAAGGAGAGCGGGCAAATTTGGGGAATGCACCACTGCAAGGCAATGGGGTGGTCAGAAGAGGCAGTGCTCTGCTACTGACTTACAGTACCACAGCTCTGTCAGGAACATTTCTGTTTATTTTACCTGGGACACTTGGGAGAGCCGTTCTGTGAATAAGGTCCTGACCTACTCTATTTAATATAGTCTCGGATTTTTACTGCTCCCTTTTAACACCGCTTTCTGTAAGGAAATTTTCAACTTTTCAGAGACTAAAATTCTTCAAGTCTGAATTGTGTTTATGTGCTTTGCTTACTACACATAAGATTTAACATTTCTACCTGTGTGAACAGAGACTTTTACCAGGATGATGGTAACAGTGGTGTTTCAGGGGGGCTGGAACTAGATGATCTTTAGGGTCTGTTCCAACCTAAACCAAACCATTCTATGATTCTTGTCTTTATACCACAGTTTGAAATGAAAGGCTGTGGGAAGCTGTGTGTACAAGTCAAGGGATTTCCTATGGGACATCAAAGGATGTCCCATTTACCATAATGATTTTTTTAATGTGATAAAGGAGCTAAATAAAGAAATTTGGGTATTCATTTCCAGCAAAACATGAAGACCAGCCAGGGGCCCTGTTTTTGGTGCTGTGTACTTACTTATGCCACCCAGAAGATACCAAGTGTGATACTGATGGAAAACAGAGCAAAGCAGGTAGTGGGAATCCCAACTAAGGTCTCCCAGGAGCTGCCGGAGAAGGAAGAGGCCATCTGCCCCCGAGGAAATAGAGATGTTGTGTTCCTCTGACTTCTTCCATGTTGCTTTGGGTCTGCCCTGACAGTGAAAGTAATTCTTAACAAATAAATAAGAAGCATGTGAGCAAAACAATCATCCATTTCTGAACCTAACTTGAACCATGTGGGATACTTATCGCTCTGTGTTCATGTCCCACTTCAACGTAAATGTGGAAAGACAGCTAGAAAGAAGAAATCGATAAACAATGGGGTAGGAAGAGAGACTTGGAGAAGAGGGAAAGTCTAATTAAAAAAAAAAAAGAATGCAGTATAAACTGGTATGTTATCTACAGGCCACCCATTTGTGCCAGCCAATTTTTTAACGAATAACACATGCTTCCCTTTAGCAAGTAGGAAAACATGTCTTTATTTTTAATTGAATTATACTCAGAGGATGTAAGAAAAAAGAGGAGTGAGGTGGGGGAGGAACATGGCTTTAGGTTACAGGGGAAACGTTAAGGAACAGAGCTTTATATATTCCCTCCACACACTTTGAAACAGTCTGAGACATTTGGAAAGCCTCAAATGCTACTACATTCTCACATCTGTATCATAAACAGTTACTAAACACCTTATTGCCCCTAATATTGCATTGTCATAAGCAACCGCCTGTGCTCTCTGTACGAAAGCATCAGCTCTGGCTACACATGCAGCTGTTGCCCTGGGTTGGATCTGGGCTGTAAAAAAGGCATGTGGCAATCCACACTTGTGGATTAAGGCTTTGCAAACCCTTTAAGACACTCCCAGTGGCCTATGGTATGGACTAACAAGCTGTCACCCCTTATAATGGCTGGAAATGAGAACTGCTGAATTTTAAATAGTTTTTAATTGAATATTGCTTATTTGGACTGCTCCTGTTTCTGTGTCATTTCTTAGTGGACACATTCCAGAGGCAAGTTTTGCCTTGAAGATTTATATTTGGTGTAAAATGAATGTGTACATCTCATCCCCATTAGAAGCAATTTTTTCTTGTCTTATTTCATCTATCTTTTCATCTCTGCTGTTGTTTCTGATGGTAAAATTTTTAAAATGGTGTATACTTCCCAATTTCAAAACAAAACCAAAATAAAACCTCCAAAATTTTATTTCACTATTTCACAAGGAAATCAATTTTCTCCTGTGATAAAACTAACACAGAAATGGCATCATCATTGAAGAGATGTTTTTCAGTCTAAATTATTTTTGTTAACGATTCTGTAGAGGGCACCATTAATATACCAAGAAACTCTGGTAGAAGAGTAAAAAAACATCTGACTTGGAAAAAATCACTGTGCCCAATGATTTGAAACAATCGGCAGCTACATACAGAAAATAAAGCTAAGGATACACAGAAGCATACGAAATAATGCAAGTTAAAATTTTAAATAGTGCAAAAGCATGCTGAAATTCATTTTCGTATGACATACATTACATTTGTGTTGCAGTTGGAGAAAGGAGGTTAGCTGCGTAGGAAACAATTGAACAAATAGGAAGAGTCACTGAAAGAAGGGAAGCAGAGCCAGCACAGCAGGGTCAGCGTCAGGGAGCCAGATGTGGCTGTGGCCAGAGTGAATATCTTGAGGGAGAGGCAGCAAGTAGCCAGCTGGCGCAGGGAGAGGAGAATCCAGCACAAACTATACGGTACAATGGAAGCTTTACCCTCAAAGTTTCTCTCTCTTCTGCTGTAGCGTTGCTTTAGTCAGACACTTCATCACGAGCCATGTGTTAATAGCAAATGTAACTTTTCTGATTGTCTGTTTTTGCTAAGTTAAAAAAAAAGAAGGGGTTTTGTATTATTAGCTGCATTTATTTATGAGGTGTGAGCTTGGTTAATGGACAGAGTGGGAGACAGGGGACTGTTCCAGCATTCAGCCAATACAGAATCTCCTACCCCATAGTAATATTATTATTAATTATTATTAAGAAAAAGCAGACTCTAAGGGCAGGTTTTAGTTGTATTGTGATATAATAGCTGTATAAATCATGAAGAAACTGAAATGGCAAAAATACCTCCTTGCCATATAAACTACTTCAAACTTTTTGGTTTCATGCCATATATTGTTTGCAATCAGAAACCTACTCATTTTTGTACATTTCAGAAACCTGTGACAGATACACTCACGTTATTTTGCAAAAGTGCAACAGACATATCAAATATGTGACAGAATATATAAAATGTATTTTTTCACCTGGAAAGGATTTAAAATGGATGTTTAATTTAAATTCTAGAAATTAAAAAAAAGGCTCTTGTGAGCATAAGATATTTCACCTTCCAGAGTGTCTCTAGTTCTACATTGACTTATTTCTAAGCAGTCAATAATTTCACATGTGGTGACTCTGGTTTCATTTATATTGATGATAACTGAATTTCAAGAAAGCCTTGCAAATACGTGTATGTGTGTGTGTATATATATATATAAAAAAATATAAGTTTTTCTAAATGGGTATGTGGTTCCCTTTCCTTAAGATTGGAAATTTTCATTGTGGCAGACCAATAATACTCATGTGAAAGTTCAATTTTTATGGTTATGCTAAAGTTTAGCTTTGAGAAGTATAAACATCATAGTGGTGAATGGAGCAAAAGAGTCTGAAGAGAATAGAAAAGCATCTTAATCTTTTGACACTGTAGTGAAAGTGGCTGTGCTGCTGGTGGAAACTCCAGCACTGACAACAGCTGCCAATAGAAGCTTTCCTTGCCTTTGCATAATCCTTGTTTTTTGGGCAATTCTTGCACTTTCTATTTGTTATAAATTTTAAAAGCCCAAATTTACATCCACTACTGCTCTAATTCAAGTCAGTATCAAAACTCCTATTGTTTTCAATGGTTCAAAAATGTCTTAGAGCTTTATTGTGCAACTATCTGATTTCAGCTTGCAGAGGTTCATGTGAATCATTTTAACAGGCTTGAGTGGGTTTACAGCCCATCATTTTGATTTGAATAAACCTCAAAGCCCAATGGGAATTTCATCTCAAATCTTAAGAACTGGATCAAGACTATGCATAATCCATTGTAAACTATATGTCAGCCTACTTGCCCTGAAAACCTCTCCTAGCATTGTGAGAGGATTTGGAAAGCTCAGCAAACCTTGAGAAGAATCCAGTTTCTTGGCTTGTAACCAAACCTCAAACCTTAGAAATTGATTTTCTTTTCCTTGCAAAGGTTTTAGAGAGTTCTCATTGCCCTGCAGTTGTGTTCAAGGCAATTCTTTGCTTTTCTCTGCGTGTCTCCTGTGCTGCTTCTGAAGGGAGAAAAAGCCTTCCTGCAGCTGGTGGAAAACTACCTCCTTCACCCTTAGATTTCCCTGGAGCAGGCTCCATAAAAAAAGAACAAACTGTAAGGACAATTAAATGTCTAATGTGTATAAATCTCACTATAAAGTTTCTTTTTAAAAAAAAATTATATCGTACCTTTATCTCTTCAAATATCACTTCTTTTGACAATTAAAAGTGCCTTCAAGGTAGACTGTATCGTTGTGTTTGTGTAGTCCAAAACACAGCTGGACTGTGATCCTGTGTGGGGCCTCTGGGTACCTCTGCAATATAAATAAATGGTGATAATAACAATAATAGCCTCTCGTACAATTTATGTGCGCTATAGCTATGAACAAAGTTTCTTGGTGCCAGACAAGTTGTTGTTGGTCAGGAGTCCCGCTCTGACTCTAACAGCTCACAATTGTACAAGCAATTCCTCATGCCAGCCACCCCCCGTTGGGGCTGTAAATTTTTCTCTTTGAACCTTATAAATACATTGACCTCTATAACTTGGCACTTTGCATCAGAATAAACAACCCACCTGCTAATGAATTTATTGAAACAAAGCATACATTTTGCTGACATGACCCCACATTTTTCCAAATGCTGGCTTCCAGAAATCTTCAGGGAAAGTGATCTGCTTAAAAAAGTGGTTTTCTAAACTAATTCCTTGGCTTTATTTAAACATTTAAAAATACATTTTGAAATGCTGTATGAAATAGTGCCAAAAAAGTGAATAATAGTGGATATTATTTTTAAATGTTCATCTGTAACTACATCTCTCTCAACTTAAAATTTATGTTTCGTGAGGGATTTTTCAGGGAGGAATGCATTATATTTTAAAAAGAAATTAATGACCTTCAGTAAATGTAGAGATGGCTGGCAACTCTGCTTTGTGTGTAGTAATAAAAATGGTTTATTGGCCTAACGTAGTTAAACGCAGGAGCCAAATTATACTCAGGCTCAACTTCATATCTTGTGTGACTCTGGGGGCATCATTTGCTGACCTGGATTCCTCCCCTTCTCCAATCCAGCTTCTTTTTCTGCCTGAAAGCAAAGCATAGACGAACTAAAGTAAATATCTTTTCTTTCATTTAGCTATATTTATTTTCCATTGGCTCTTTTAAAGCAGCACCACTACTGTCCCCAGAGCTCCCAAACTCATTTATTTTCTATCTGCTACCTGCCGACCCAAAGCAGAAGCTAATTCACCCCAGAAGGTTTAACTCCCGTCAGCTGCAGTATCAGGGGCATATCAGAGCCACTGTTATGTATGTGAGGATCAATAGGCTTAGGAGGTATAGAAAAGACATGACTTCGGGAAAACAGGGTTTGGAGGCTGATCATGAGGAATCCAGAGGGACCTGGTATCGGGGTTTGGCAGGGGAGCTTGTTTTGGAATAAAAAGGGATATTCCACAAGGAAAAGGGGAAACTCAAGTCTATTGTAAAAAAAAGTGCTGCAGATTAGTAGTTTTCTCTTTTGACTTACAGCACTATTAAGTAGATCGCATAGTCAGGTTAGAGGAGGATTTTCAAGGTCCTGAAAGACTGAAATCCTAATTTTCAAAGTGTGCCTTAGATTCGAGAAGCTTCTTTTTCCCGGTTTCTTTCATGGAAACTCAGTCCATACGTACAGGCACTTCACTTTATGGACTTTAGGCTGAACACTCACTTAATGTCAAAGGTGACAGGAGATAGAAAGATCCAAATCCATATAGGTTATTCATAGAAGTGTAAAACCATCCCCAAAGGAACAATTATCTGAAACACTTGCTATAATTCTGAGTGTAATGTAAGAGTAGGGTTTTTGTCTGGAATTTTTTTGTTGCGCTCCCTGATGAAATTTTTTCACAAAGTTTTGAGGTACAGTTTATATTTCCACAGTCCCAAATTTAGCTTGTAACCTTTAGCAGTTCTCCTAGTCTTGTTGCTAAAGGGTCCTCATTAAAACCTGTCTCTATACTTTCATGATATTAATTTAAGAGGATTAGTGACCATTTGATTTTCTTGTATGGCACTAAATTTTACTTACTCTAAAGCCACATATTTTACATCAGCTAAAGCATTTCTGTGCTGGGGAAAACAAACTGTATATCACAGACACAAAAGAGGATAATCCATGATGCTACTCATTTCTGAACTATTACTTATGCAGGAAAATGAGTATGTAAAACATAGGGAGTCCCAACAGACAAACCACAGTGCGTATACTGGGGAAAGCAACTTGTGCTGTCTTTGAAAACCTTGGATTTAGAAAAAAGATTCCTTCTCCATCCAAAATCAAGAAATCATCATGGCCCTTGAAATCAGTGAGGTGCAAGAGCAAAGCACACACCAGCTGGTCATCTAAGAAACAACATTCACTGTATTGATTCTTTTTTTCTTTGTCTGAATGGATATAATTTGTCTTGAGTCCCCTCTTCAACTGTGAAAATTTCTTAGAGGAAGGCAGAAAAATCACAGTCCCTTGAATGCAAGCCAGACCATGGTATGTTCACAGAAAAATGATTTCTAACAGTTTAAGGTGACTCTGAGGCTTGTGAGAAGACACTTGCACATGCTATGAATGCCAGGTACAATGTTAGTGAATCCTTTCTCTCCAAGGCCAAGGAAGAAAGGATGACTAGGAATATGTACACACTGTTGGATGGTGAGGCAGACAGACTACCCTGATCATCCAGCTTGATCCAAATGTATCTTACTCAAGATCCAGTCCTTAGTCATCATTACACCATCATGAGATAGACTGAACAATCCCTGGAATTGTCAAATGTGTTTTCCTCCACATACTATGGTCCAATCAATATCTCAGCTTCTCTTTGGTTAGCTGAGCACCTGGGTCCCATAAGACTTACACCCATCTGTCCAGTGAAATTCTACCAAAATGTCCATATTCTTAGCACGTGGACCCTAGCATGGACTTATTCCACCTAACTTTAGACACTTAAGTGAGGCATCTAAGCTAGGAAAACAAATACCTCAGACACCTCAGTGTCAAAAGAGGGGTGGACATTCTCTGCATTTGCCCACCTATCTTTAAATATTTCACAAGCTGTTTCAGTATTACATGATTAGAACAATGACGAAAGGTAGAAAGGTTGAATCCAGATAAAGAACTGGACAATGATAGGCAAGAGGAAGTCTTAGTAATGATATACTGGGGTATAAACTCACTTCCATCTATATGATCTTCCTCCTCTTACATTTAAATTCGCTCCCTATGCAAAGACAGCTTGTATGCTCACACTCTGTGTGTGCCAATCTGCTTGCATGTGCTTCCTCACTTGCAGTCTCTCAATAAATTGTGAATCTCTCACACAGTTTCTGTATTTGACAAAAGAGTTGAGATTTCAGACATTATTCAGTCCTCGCATAATTTTTTATGAAAACAGGTGGGCAGACAAAGGAAAGAGATGCAGTAACTTTTTCACCTAAAGGATAGGTTACAACATGAACCTGCAACTTCTTTGATAGCAGACAATCCGTTCATGAAAGAAACGTTATAGATAATCAGCTTGGCAAACCTTCAGATGGCTCTCAACCATTCATACATATCAAAGTCAAGCAGTCATGAGTGAACAGGCTGAAATTAGTTAAGTACTCCTTATCTTTAAAAAAATAGACTACATGGAAATTTTATAACTATATATCATCTTTGTGAAATCTTAGTGTACTTATCCAAATGGTGATAATGCAAAAGTATTTTTCTAAATACCAAAATTGGCACAAAAAACTTAAAAATTCAGTGGGAAGGGGAATTGTCTATGTTACTGAAAAGAGGAGGATCAGGAAATATTTTTGTGATATTCCATTCACCAATCAGAAATTGTTAGCAAGAACGTGTTTGGCAATGATTGTTTTTTTCCATGAATGTTTCACTAGCCACCCACTCATGTGCACCCACAGATCTGCCCCCTAACAGTTGGATTCCTCTTAATCAAAAGCTTTGTCAAGTTTTTGGTCCTTAGTTTCTACCAGTCAAAAAGCCACGGCTCAAGTGAAAAAAAATAATCTTGATTAAAATGTTTTGATCAGCCAAAGTGCTGTCCAAATGAAAACTGTATTCAAGCTTTAGTAAATTATCCAAAAGAAATAGATGTTCTTGATGATAAACTCACGCTCCAAGTAGAGAGAATTAACAATGCGACAGCTTTAGAAAACTTCTGCTGCTGCCACTGCCTTTTGCTCTGACCTGGAAGGCATTTAAAATTATGATTGTCCCCAAGGGTGTGAGACTGACAGGCACAGGACCCTAAATCCATGTAAAACTGGGTGATGTTTGGGGTTCCCTTGCAACCCTGCCTGGAAGACAGGCAGCTGGTGAAGGATTTGAACGTTTTTAAAAAGTGATTCTAAGCTACTTTAAAACTGAAAGCTGCTTTGAATCCTTAAAGTAATTTGAACTATTGTGTGACATTAAACTCTTTAAATGGTGTAAGAATTTAAACCGCTTTAAGAGTTTAGCATATAGTTTATTGGAAAAAAAAAAGTCATATCCTAGGACTTCAAAGGCGTAGAGGTGGGTGCACAATGCAAAGCAGTTCATGCCACAGTGTTACAGTGTGGACATCTGAAATAGTGTCAGGATTTGGAATGATCATTTTGGTCTGGCTTAATATGAAAGCCATGGCACTGAGATCATCTGATCTTTCTTTTTGGAGGGGCTCTTCACAAGGTCTCTTTTTTTTTGCGTCTAAATTGTTGGACCTGTGCACAGCATTTGATGCGATAGATTACAGAAATATGTTGTGTTTCCTGAAGGAAGTGCCTGGATGTTGCTTCAGTTATTTCTCTGAGATTCAATACAGAGTTTTACTTCTGCCTCCCCCAAGAAATGGTATATTTCCAAGAGCTAAGTGCTCTCCTTTCATAGAATCATAGAATGGTTTGGGTTGGAAGGGACCTTAAAGATCATCGAGTTCCAACCCCCCTGCCATGGGCAGGGACACCTCCCACTAGACCAGGTGGCTCAAAGCCCCATCCAACCTGTCCTCCTTTGCTGTTAGAGATTCTGTAACTGGATGAAAATCCTGTGGTCCCGTCTGAATCTGATAGGGATGAAGAGAATGCAGACTGGAGGAAGGAACCGCTTCAAGGAATTCAGCGTTAGTCCAGTTTGACAACCAACCCCAGAGGCCTTCTTGGTGGAAAAGGGGGAAGAATTCACTCAAACCAAAGCAGTTTGTCAAAATAACAATTCAAACCCTGAATCTTGCCCTCTCCTGGTGAATATGCAGATCTGATCTCTACTAAATATTCTTGCTGACCCATATTTGCAGCATGAACAGCACAGACCATCTTCCAAACCTCTCCTGCCCAAACGGGGCTCCGTGGGCAGCATCCTGATCCGAGGGCAGCTCTCATACAGGCCTTTGCAGTCTGGGGGCTTATGTGCATGGTTGCTTTTTGCCTGGGGGAGGATGAAGCGATTCATATACTTTATAAAGTGCAATAGTTTCTTCTCCCAGGTAACAGGACACACAGAGCAAAATGCCAGACACAGACGACCTACTGAACACAAGTTAACAAGATCTTGAACAATTTTCTGTGGGGGAGTGTGATGAACCCGTTATAAGGAATGATGTGGGCCCTCTGTGGGCTCTCAGTGTTTCAACTGTATCATTATTTGTCATATTTACAGTATATGACAAATGAGCTAAGGGGAGAAAAACCTGGACTGGAAAGAGATTAGATCATCTGGGATGAAAAACTGCCAACACTGAGGCTTTACACCAAAGGAAAAGTAATAATCATGCCTTACATAAAGCATATGTAAGCTCTGCCGCTACCTTGAAAAAATGCCCCTCTTCAGGACATTTCTTACCCTTTCTTCTACACACAGTTTCCCCATCTCATTCATCTTCTTTGAGGCAAAGACACATTTTCCTTCTTCTTTTGTCCTCCCCCACAGAAAACATATGCAGAAACATGAGCAAACTGGTTTGAATCCCTTCCACTCTTTCAGAAGTTATTAAACGTCCAACCTATGGGAAGCCATGTTTCTAATGACTTTTATGTTCCCTTGACCAAGCTCTCTTCCCAATATCTCTCTCATTTAACACTGAATACTAATGAAGCCTGACTTTGTTGGAAGTGTTCCTCCTTCATCTTGGTTTTTTTTTACCCTTGAGGTGCATTTGTGCATCACCTTTGACACCAGTGTATGCAACCCCATACCAGTGCAACCCATTTTAGAATATTTTGTCCTTATGTGGCTCTACTCAGCTTTCCAGATGCTGTTTTACAGATACTCTGAATGGATACAGAGGTTAGCTGGGCCTTTAAAATTTGACCTGAACAAAACACATTTATGAGAACTCTATGGCATAGAGTGTAATGTACAATCTATGTCTAAGTATTTAAAGTGTATACTACAGAATGAGACATTTTACTAGCTGGAATCACATCATTTAACTTGTGGCAATGACCTCCTGCCGTGCAACATATTTTTTGTGTGTGCATAGACATTACATCGAAGGAAAAACCATACTACGGGCAGCTCTAACAAGACCCAGGTATTCAATGAAATTCAATTCCTGTTTTCTGTAGCACTCCTTTTCCCACTGAATAGCTTCTTTTTATTTCCTTTTTTTTTTTTTTCTCCCTCTCCCGAGCTCCCTTTCTTGCAGAGTTCAGGGCTATGATGCTGATTCCTTTCCTGACACATCCATCCTACACTGATCATAAAGAGCAAGAGGCTGACAGATAATGTCAAACAGCTTTCCATGGGAACTTGGATTATGCAAGTACAGTTTGATCTCTGCAATGGTTCAGAACCACTCAGATGCACATTGTGCACTGGTGCCAAAAGTTTGTCTCCAGGCTACTAGGAGAGATATTTAAGGCACTGTGATGTTTAAACAGAAAAAATATGTCTTTTATTAATCATATTTGCACAACTGATCAGGAAAATGCATTTCTTATGTTTTCAGAATTAATTTTGTGGAGCAAAGTGAAGTCAGATTAACCTATAGACCTAAGCAAAACTATGGCTTCTTTGTTTCAGGCTGGAGAAAGGCCAAATCACATTATAGCATACTTTACTGGTAAGGTTATATCTTAGGAAAGCCCCAACAGGCTTTGAGAAGGAACCAGTATCTAACAGAGTTAACGGCTGGGTATACAGCTCTGTCTTGTACTAGTTCCAGATTCTTACATTATAAACCACACAGATATCAGTTTTATTGTCACTATGATTCCAGATAGATGCATATATCACACAGACACCATGGTAATACTTTTGACAAATGAAAGGGCCATTTTTTGCCCAGACAGTCCATGTGTAGAGATGGGGAGAACATATTCTAGGTGAGAGTGTTGGAATACATCAGCTTCTATTTTTCCACTGTGCATCACTTGCTTTTCTATTGGATTTTTTTTTTGTTCTCTAGGAATTTTTGTTGTTCTATTCCACTGTCTTTCAATGTGATTAATCTGAATTTATTGCATACAAATTTTATCCAGACATATGGTTTCTAGCTAACAGTCCATTGCGTACTATGTGTAAAGTAATTGGGGCAAAATTTTAAAATATGCTGACCTATTTGGCATTTTTAAGATGTATTTAGTTACCTAAACAATTTTTTCTGTGTTTTCAAAGGTGTTGAGAAACTGCAGTGCCTACTGAATTAGTGGGAACTTTGCCTGCTCAGCATGACCAAAAACCGGACTTTAATTAACATTTTATTGATTTTTAAACTATCTACGTGTTCAGACAGTAGCATAAAATGACTTTCATTTTCTGGCCACTTTCAATTGCTCTAGAAAAATACCAGCAAGCAGATGGTGCGATAAGGAAGTCTTTGCTTTTAATGCAAATGCATGCTCTGCATCTCTTTTAACCCTAATTATATTTCATTGCTTAAGTAAAATTTATTTTACATAGGGTATCTAAATGAGATAACATATAAGAACTTCAAAATGACATTTTTTAACTACGCTTTCCAGTCAGAATGGCTAACCAACCTGTGTCTTCAGTGCCAAGTACAACAATTCTTCCTTCTAGCTGTCATCTGCCCCCTTTCAGGAAAAGGCAGAGGAAATAGGTGTTTCCTGCATACCCTGCCAGTCTCAGTGATATCAAAGCCATTGATCTTATACCCAGTGAGGTCTATGTGAAACCAGTGGAGCCAATGCCTTAGTTTCCTTAAAAATTAGAATTAGAAATCTGTGTAATTTTATACTTGCTTATGGAGTGAAAGAGAAACCTCAAGGTCTTTTTTTAACAGTGTCATCATATAGTACTACAGTTTCTTTACACAACAAAAATATCTGATTGTTTGAATAAGATATCCAGGTACTAAAAGAAACCTGCAGTTCGGTGTCCATCCTGGACTGCTGACCTTGGTCCGTTTTGTTTATGTTTTATTTAGGAAAAAATTCCTAATATATGGGAACATTTCCTAACACATAGGAAAATATTCCTCTGTACATCAGTACAACTCTGCCTTAGCCCCTTTGTGCTAAACCTCATTTCAAATAATGTGGAAGCAATGCTGTGGCTGTAGAAAGCAAGTGTATACCATACCATTGAATTTTCCAACTATTGCAAGGTTCACAGTTAATCAGAAATACTACATTTGAATCCAGATTGTTATTTTGAACATCTGGAAGTCTGAATATGTTTGCTTTTGATTATCCCATACCTAATTCCAGGAAGATTTGATCCCACAAAGCACTGAATCCCTTTCACTTGCAATGAAATCAGGAGCTAGCAGTTGGTTGGGATCCCTCATTTTTACCTTGTCCTTGAGAATCAGCCAAATGACTTGCAATGGGAGTCTGTTTCCAGAAGAAAAAGAAAAAAAAAAACAAAACACAACCCTGCAGCCATCCATTTCAATGAATATTTTTCATATCCAAACAATAAAAGCATCAGGCTTAAGTATCAGACTTAAAGCTGTCAAGTTACTGGCCAAGAGAGATGTTAGCGTTTCACATAATCTAATGTATACATTTAGGCAGTTTCATGGTTCACTCAGTTCCTCCAGTTTCTTTTTCATTTGGGATCCATTCCAGCCCCCATCACCGAGACCCAGACTCTTTATTTGGCCATAAAGGCTCTGCAGCAGCGCAGCCTGGGTTGTGTTGAACCTCGGGATACTCCTGCCGGTCTGGGTGATCCAGGAAGAAAAAGCTCTAAAGCTCTAAAGGTACAGAGGACTTCTAAGGCCCATAAATTGGCTGTAAGAAAGAGCTCAAGAAGGTATTATTAATAATAAGTTTGAAAGCCTCCCTTCTCAGCATTTTCAAACTAACATAAACATGAATTCTGCCTTATTTCTCGGCATTATGAAACATTAACAGCTCTGAACTGTAAAAATAACTAAATCTATCTTTTATTTCCTTCTCCAGAGTACCTTCAAATCCTTTCATTCATTTTCAACACTCTGTCACAGACATATTTTTATATTTCTTTGTCATTTCTTTGTCTCAGCTCTGTGGATAAGAGAAATGATCCAATTACCTTGAGAAGAGGATTTCTAATAAAAATTTATAAAGAAATGGTAAGTGGCTTCACCTTCCCTCTCTCTTTTTCCTTTTTTTTTTTTTCCTTTTCAGGAAGGAAAGAAATTCTAACACTGACATGAACATTTTTGTATTCAAATAGAGCCAGAGCAAGGGAAAGACAGATTTTATACTGTTTCCTGCAAAAACCATTACTGGATCAGATGTTCTAGTAGTTGTAACTGGACGGAGTTTTCCTCAGATCACGCTGTTGGAGCAGACATGGGGTTCATCCAAAAGGGGATATTAAGGGATTTGGTTCCAGAACTCCCAGGGGAGCAGAGACACTGATGGGAAAGGCTGTTCTCATGGCTTCGAGCTCCTCCACCCCCAGGCAGCTGAGCTCCCCTTGTCCTGGCTTTTTCTGTGCCTGAGAGGGTTTTGGAAAAGGTTCTTCCATCAGGAGAAGGGGCCATGCAAAAATAAATGCAGTCTTTAGTTTCAAACTACATTAACATCTGGATACACCTGAACATGATTGCTGGATAGGGTATTGCATGTTTCTTGGCACTACATTTTCCTTGGCCACAGTGTTTTTTCCTCCTTGCCACTCACTGACTGATCCCTTGATGCACACGTAAATGCAATCACAGTTTTTCCTATTTGGACTTCTCTGTCAGTATTTCATAGAATCATAGAATGGTTTAGGTTGGAAGGGACCTTAAAGATCATCAAGTTCCAACCCCCCTGCCATAGGCAGGGACACCTCCCACTAGACCAGGTTGCCCAAGGCTACATCCAGCCTGGCCTTGAACACCTTCAGGGAAGGGGCATCCACAGCTCCCCTGGGCAACCTGTTCCAGCGTCTTACCACTCTCATAGTGAAAAATTTCTTCCTGATATCTAATCTAAATCTACCCTCTTTCAGTATGAAGCCATTCCCCCTCGTCCTATCACTACACGCCCTTGCAAAAGGTCCCTCTCCAGCTTTCCTCTAGGCCCCTTTTAGATACTGGAAAGCCACTATAAGGTGTCCCTGGAGCCTTCTCTTCTCTAGGCTGAACAACCCCAACTCTCTCAGCCTCTCCTCATAGGGAGGTGCTCCAGCCCTCTGATCATCTTTATGGTGCTTCTCTGGACCTGCTCCAACAGATCCATGTCCTTCTTGTGCTGAGGGCTCCAGAGATGGATGCAATATTCCAGGTGGGGTCTCATGAGAGTGAAGTAGAGGGGCAGAACCACCTCCTTTGACCTGCTGGCCACACTTCTCATGCAGCCCATGATATGGTTGGCTTTCTGGGCTGCAAGCACACATTGCTAGCTCATGTTGAGCTTCTCATCCACCAACACCCCCAAGCGTGTTTAGGAGTAGGAAACGAGCATTCTCATGTTCATGTATGAGTCAATGGACCTGAGTTTTTGCAGAGTTATTCTGGTATTTTCTCTCTTTCTATGGCAGTCTTCTGTCCAGGTGTCTGTCCAGCAGAATGTTTTCCTCACTGAATTCTTTCCTCAAAATTCTGCTCTTCTGCGAGGATTGTAAAATGTTCAGAAAGGGCTTACTAGTGCATGTGCCACATATGATATCCATGTTTATTCCTTTCCGATGATTTATTAAATGAATGCATTCGTATATATATTTTTATATGAATGTAATTTCATATTAATTTCATTTATCAATTAAGAAAGCCTTTACTATTGTCAAGAGTACCTGAAGCAATTTCATAAAATTATTTATATTTCTCATTTATTTTCCACATTTACTAAAAAAGTTACAGAATTTTTATGAAGTAACTCAACTTTTGGACATTTTCTTGCAAGCTTTGACAGTTTCATTTGGTCATTTCAAGAGAAGCCTTAAAGTCTTACTGTGAAACGTAAATTTTGGAAATGGTACTGCAATGAAAAAAGGAATAATCATTGGAAATATTCTAGAAATCAGTTTAAAACCAACTTGCTGATCAAATAGAATACCTCATCTTCCAAGAGCTGGATTGTCCTTAGTGTCCTGTTGTAAAGAAGCTGTAATTCCTCTTTCAAGCCCAAATTGTGTAATTTCAGAGCTTTTCAAGACCTGGTATGAAAGTTAGCTCAGTTGTTCCTTAACTGTGATAAAATAGACCAGTGCCCTGTGGACATTCTCTTCTACCCCCACATGCATGAGAAACGAAGTCCTGGTACATTCAGTTCTTGTAGAGGAAGCCTGTTGGAGGGCTGTTCTGTGGCTCAAGGTTTCCTGTCTTCCAGGGAGCTTGTCTGCCTTTTTTATCCAAAAAATATCCCTATTAGGTAGGTTGCCAGACTCTGGAGAGCCCAGGGTGGTTGACCACCTTTTGAAAAGCAAGAAAAAAATGCAGTTCCTGATTTTTTCCATTAAAGATTTCAAATTCTCATTCCATGAGAAATGCCAACATTTTTTAAAATTCCATTTTAGAAAGAAACTTGCTTTCAAGTTTCAGACTTTCCCAAGGAAGAATTCCAGTTCCTGCTCTTATCTGATTTTGAGTATGTTTATCCACAGAAATATTCTTGACTTCATTTTAACCTAAGATTGTTATCTACTTTGGGGACCTGTGCAGCATCCCTCTCTGCTTCTGTAGTTTAACAAAAATAAAGTAGGTGGTGATTCAGGCCCACATTTCTTACTTTTGTGTAACAAAGAAAGAATGTTTAAATCCACGCTGAGTTTCTACCTTTTTGTTTGGAGCAGTTATTCCCTGCAATAAGTCCATATTGAGGGCAGTGGAAAATAACTTGATTCTAAGATAAAAGATACAAAGCCAATAGCCATCAGACACAGCAGCTAAGAGAGAATCATAACAGGCAGAAGGAGGTTAATGCACAGAAAGTAGTGAATTCTCTTATAGGCAGTTTTAAGGAGGCTGCATTGAGGGGTTGTATACTCTAGCTGTAAATACTAGGTTGGGTGATTGAAATTCCTGCTGTAAGTACTTTATATATAAATGTTTAGTTACTTATCAGCAGAATGAAAAAGGTCTGTTTTTTGGTGGCATCTGAAATAAAAACCAGCTGCATGGTGTTCCGGGAGCTGCCTTCCACCAGGCACTTTATAACCACTGCCTCGGTTCTGCAAGGCTCAGAACTTTTTTAATCCTCAAGGGCATCCAGAAATTAAATTTGCCAGTTAAAAGCATCGTGCACTTGAAAAGTATACAGATAAAATGCTCTGTATTTTTTCCCTACCTGCTCGCTTTTCTGTTTGCCATTCAAGATCTTGTAAAATTGTAGAATTGTAGAAGAAGTGTTTTAATTAGTGTAATTTGCACGTACCTTCTCAAAAGAGAAGTATGCTCACAAACTGCTTTGGGTGCTCCTATAATTTGTCAGGTTCCTAAATTAAATACAATAAATTGAGCACTTTTTTTTTTTATTTTAGTCACTGCTGTACAGTCAGTGTTCTGCACAGATATCCTCTGCTGTGAGACTGCACCTCACTACATGGAAACAGGGGGAATGTTTGGCCCTGTGTGCATTACAGTGAACAGCATCTGTGTGGTGAGCACAGAGGAAGAATAGTTTTGCAGGTATTTCCACTGAACTGCCATTGGCATAAACATTTTGTATATGTTTATGAATTCATGAATCAGCTGGAAAATTTAGGTCTCCAGTTGTGCTGGGCACTTTGAGGGACACCATCCTTGATCAAAAAAAAGAAGGTGGTAAATTAACAAAATGAACTCCAGTTGGTCTGTTGCTCCCTGTGCTCTTTTCAACTCACTCATCCCTGGGTCCCCTCTGCTTTTTCTGCTTTCCAGCCCTCATTCTCTACAGAGGAATGACTTTAGTTTGCTTTGCATTTTAAAGAGAGGAACGAGATACTGTACTGCAATGAAAGGGGAATGCAAAAAACCCACCCAAACCCTGTTCATGTGGTTTTTGCATCTGTTTGGTGAGAAATGGGAAAAAAAATAATCCACAAAATAGTATGGATTTTTTTAAAGGTGTTCATTAAACACAAAGTAAATACAAAAATCAAATAAACCTACTGCAAGTGGCAAACTTGAAGGGCCCTGCCAGAACAGACCTCTAGTAAAAGAAGAGATTTCCTTACTTCTTAATGCAAACATTACCAGCATCATCGTTCAGCTCTTTCAGTGCCTTCCCCTCAGATACTTGTGTGTGTCCTGGTATGGTATGAGAAACGTCAATGTAATAAAAACACCTTTGTTTTTTCTGATGCTAAAGGGCCTAAGAAAGGAGACAGTGCTCTGGCAAGCTGGCTGTTAGACTCCACAGTCAACAGCAGCTCTTCATCTTTTTGTAAAGCAGCCTCATCCTTGGAGCTTGAAGGATTTCTGACCTGCGCAGATTGGGACACAAGATGCATCATTTTCTAGTCTGTTCTTTAACAGCTAAGCTGGAAGCATGATCCTTGGAAGACACTCCCAGGATTGATTTGCCTCAAGTCAATTATTTTGAAGCAAGGAGAACACGTGAACGATTGGAGGACACCTCATGCTGTCACCAGGAGAAAAACTGAAGTAATCTTCAAATTATACAACTGTGTCAAGTGATGACGGTAATGAGCTCCTTAAAAATGCAGATTGCAACTAAGGTAATGATTAACTTGTGTTATTGACAGACTAATATTGAGTTCAAAAATGTAACATACTCTAACTGAGCCTTTAGCATAATTTCATGATATATATTTCCAAGTTTCAAGGTAATAATAACTGAAGATGAGATTGTGATTAAAATAGGGTTTCTCTGGTTGGAAACAGCCTTCCATGTTTTCCAAATGGAACTGTGATTATGGACGCAATGTAAGAAAGGTTTTAAAACCATTATGTTTCTAGGCAGTCTTATAGCTTTCTTGTTTATTGGATATTGCCTATGAAAAAATGACAATGAAAAGTGAAGTCTGCTATTATTTGTCATACCTACAACAGCTACTCTATTTGCTGTCAGATTGCATTGTATGCATTGTGCATCCTTTAACAGCACTTAGACATGCTGACATAAAATACAAAGATGATCCAATTACGTTTTCTGCAACTGCATCTCATTTTACTAATGCTTACAAATTAAGGGTGTCTATCACCCCTTCCATGAGACAGAACACAGATAGCATTTTAAATCCCATGAATTTTATAGTGTACACCACTTAAATGCAGAAGCAGCCCTAATCGCAAATGGTTGACATGTAGCTCATAAACTAGTCTAGTCAATATGAAAATGCAACCATGTAGCGCATACAGAAATGATTCCTCCATACTGTTATTTATTAATGGTAGTATTATTTATTTGTGGCAATTTGTTTTCGTTAATTTATTTACCAAATACAGTTTAAATGTACAGCATTAGTGCTTATCTACTTCCAGAATGATCAGTGTGTATTTCCTTTTTTTTCCCCCAATCGTCTTGCCACGGGTAGCAAACCCTGGAAAATACAATGAACCTTGACAGAAGTCAGGGTATTGGAGGACAGTCTTTTGGAAGGATGCTATTTGTTCATATGTCACAGATGTGTATGAAATATGAGAACCTCAGACACTCATACTGACATTGCCCACCGCGACCAAGCAGGGTGGCAAGATCTAACCCTATAGGCAGTGTTTCATTAGACGTAGAATTGCAGCTGAAACCCTTGTGCTCTAATAGGACACATGATATGGGGCTTCACTGAGACAGTTTCATTCTAGAAACAAAACAAGACCTGTGTAAAAAGTGCTCCTGCTCCCACCTTGTACCTCCTTGCTGTACAGGACGTTGCCTTCTAGTTTCTTGGGCAGGTTTCATTCTCATTCCCTCCCTGTGGCTACCGTCGCTGAGCAGATGGGGCATTCGCTTTGCCGCCATCCCTGGGACTGGGACACCAAATCCAACCTTTCCATAGCACGTCCCTGTAACACCTCAGGGTGCGTATCACTTGGGTTGTGAGGCACATACTACTCTCATCTATCAACGTGTTCCTTTTCTAGCAACTTTTTCCATTAATGGTGAATGGCCGCAGGTGGACAGTCCTGCTGATTTCCTAGGTCACTGCTGTCTTCCCAGCAGATCTTCTCAGAAGGAATAGGAGGGAAAGTGAGGAGAAATGCCCCGAAGTGCATTTTGCATGGTAGTGAGGCTGAGAGGCAGTTGCTGTGACCTTTTTCAGCGGCTTTTAAAACTTTTGCACCAGGTGCTGGAAGATTTCAGGGTCAATACATTGGGATAGTTTGTTCCTCTGTTTTCCTTTGTTCTTGAAACTGCCTGTTTAAGCGGAGCTAATATTCTACAAGGCTTTTTCATCAGAAAGGACTCATTAGAGACTCTGTGACAGGTTCAATTTTTTAGCTGAACAGTTGTTTATGCCTTTCCTGTGATTTTCATGGGAAGTGTATGGCATTCTGTTTCATTCGCCTTTGAAGAGGAAACTGAATTACCTTAGTGTCAAACAGCTCAACTATCTGTTTTACTTTTTTGTTTTCATCTTTATTTTTATTGCCATTAACATGGTTACATATGGGTAACCGTATGGCGGGATACAAGTATCAGATGGTTGGCCAGAAGTCTGGCATCTGCAGAAATTAGTTTATTAGGCCAGGTTTCCAAATGGGAAACTGAATCTTTAGCAAATGAGTAATTACGGAATACGTGGAAATCATAGTTGGTCAAAATAACCCAGCGTTCTTCTGCACTACTCAGCACCCCAAACTTACCCGGGCACTCTGAGACGTGAGGTGTCACTCAGCCTGAGCAAGAGTCCCAGGAGTTTGCTGCACAGAAATTTCTGGGTCTGTGAAAAAAAGAGTATTAGAAACATATTATAGGAGGGTTGACTGCTTGGTGTCACTTCAGTGCCATAGAGTCATAGTCATCAACAGTAGCCCCGAGAGGCCCCAGCCCAATAATAAAGACATTGTTATAATAAACGCAGCACAGATGCTCAGAGCTGCTTACAATACACGCAGTGGTATGTCCTCTAGTCAAAAGTTTTTCTGCTGCAGGATTGATTTTTTGCAATATCTCGTGCTTATTTGCAGTATCCCCAGGGATGGCTCTTTTTTCCTTTTCTTCCATTGTAACTTTTCTTTCTAATATTTGTCCTACATTTCTCTATTTTTAGTAACATCATAACAGCAAGAAAAAGTCTCATTACCTGTAGTCAGACTCCCATCTGTATAATTCCTGTTCAATAAATGTTCCCTCTTCATTTCTCGGCCAAGGAGTAAGAAATGCTTAGCTCTTTTAATCATATAATAAACTTTCATCACTCATTCTGTCTTTGCTGCAGGAAAGAGTCTTGTTTTCTCTTTAGCAGCAGCTTCAGCACTAGCAATAAACCCAAAGGAATTGAGAGAACAGAAAATCCTGCATGGATCCCAGAGCAAGAGCAGCTTTGGATGGACAAAGCTGAGGTACAGGGAGGTGCATGAGGGATTTGCTTTGCTGGAGAGAACATTTCTCACTCCTTTCCCTGCAGCATCTCCTTTTCCCTGCAGATGTGATTATCTAGTGACCAACACAGAGAAGGGAAGGTTTTGTACCTGCATATTTTTGGTTGGTCTCCTCTGTATTCCTCTCTCTTTTCTAAACATTCAAGCCATACGGGGAATCTGGTTTGCTGTAATATTTCTGGTTTAGAAGAGGCAAAAAAAAAAAAAAATATTCATAGTTCTAACTGAAAGCTGTCCCCAGAGTGTTCATGAAGCCAAGACTGACTTGGTGTTTTCAGACTCTTGATGTTTCCAGAACAAACTGCGTTCTTCCCAATCACACTTTCTGGATGAAATTATCACATTTTCTGAGAGTTGCAGTGCTGTGTACCCTTGAATAATATTGGTAAAACTGTTCTAATTTGAAAGGTCTACTGTGCTTACAGTGTCAAAGCTGTTCACCCTTTGGTGTGTTGGGATGGAGGCCATCAGGTCTCCCCCAGGCCTGTCCCACCACCTGGAGACCTGGCTGTCCTGGACACTGGGAATTGCGGGGTTTACTTACCCCAGACAGTTTTCACAGTAGATCTGTGGGTCCTGACTGTCCTGGAGCCCCAGCCCAGAGATAGGACTGCCACTGCACGGCCAAGGATCTGAAAAGTCAGCTGTAAAGCTTTCAAACGTGTCTGGCTAAAACAGGGGTCAATAGTCATTGAAACAGAGACATGCTCCCAGAAGGTTTGTCTTTTAACAAAAAAGTAAAGTCCAGGGGAAAACGTGTTGTCAGAAATTTTTCAATGATGTGTTGTGAGATATCTAGAAATGTGCAAGTGCAGCTTTCTCTGTCGTGTGGTAGTATGCACTTTTTGCATGTTAGTGTTGGACTAGAAAAGGTAAAAATATAAATAATTTGGGACACCTGGCTCAAGCTTCATCTTGCAATCTGATAATTCCTGCCATGCAGATGAGCTTGAACATCTCTGTTTTATGATCAACTACTACAGGAAAAGGCTTACAATAGAAACACCCCTTTAAAGTACTATTTTTCATTATAGTGATGTTCTTCTATAATGACAACATTCTGATCAAGCCCAATGTCAAATAGATCTATAAGATGTTGGATTGGGTCCATAAATTATTTCTTTTCTTTTTCTGTTACAAGAATTGGGGAAAAAAATAACCAAACTTGGGGGATTTTTGGTTTATTAGGAGATGAGGCTTTGGGGTTTTTTTATTTCATTGTCTGAATTTGATCCAGTTGAAGATAAGAGTTGAAATGTTATTGCTTCTACCCATGCCAGATTGCCATTTTCTGCAGCAGTGAAGTAGTGCAAAGGCTGAGAATTCACGCAGCGAGAGACATTCAGTGGTGTGCAGAAATATGCTGCAATGATAAAGCTGAAAGCAGAGGGCTTTACATGTGGAAGACATCACGATGGATCAGAAGCTGAACTTTTTGACTTGGCGATGTGGTATCCTTCCAAAACCAACAAAGGCAAATGTCACTCAGAGCAAATTAACAGGAATATTTAATGCAAGACATAGGAGGGAACTTTTCGTCTGCTCAACACTGATCAGTCGTCTGCTGGAGTATGCCAGCGCGCTGAAGCACCACATTTAAAAAATGATGTAAGGGAACTGAAAAAAGCCTAAAGGAAAACAAACACTACAAGACATTTTAAAATGTGGCCTATAAAGAAAGGTTGAATGAACTGGGTTTGTTTAATCTTCAAAGTAAAAGACTATGGCAGGACATGTTTACAATTTTCTAATGTATAAAAGATCGGTCAGCTAATCATGTCAGCTAATGGGCAAAAAATTAGGATAAATGCAGCAGTGCAAATTTGACTTACATTTTAGCAAAGATTACCTCTGTAAAGGGATAATAAAATGCTCGAACAGCTTACAAATGGAGACGATAAACTTTCCCATCAGAACAGGTTATACCGATGTCTTCCAGGGGTGATTTGTGTAAGAGTGGAGGAAAAATTGGACAATCTGAGACCAGTTACCCCCAGCAGGTCCAGGGTTCAGTGCTCCAGAGCAGTGTGACTCCGTCGGGGACTGTACCATGGAAAAGGGAGTGGAAGAGGGAGAGAGAAAAACAAAGAGGGAAGACAGCAAATTTTGTATCTTATCAGCTGGTAACAGAAAAAAAGGAAATGAGAAAGCCATGTTAGACAGCATTCTGCTGAACCTGAAGGGTTGAACCAAGAATCCTGCTCTGCCACTGGCCAGGCCCACTTCTTGCTCCTGCTGCCACTCCATAATTCTTTTGCCAGAGGAGAGAAGAGGAGGAACTTGAAGCTGACTGACCTCTTTATTTGAACCAGTACTATTAATTGAATCCTAATGTTTCCCCCACATGTTTGGCAGCTTTCTGTGTACCCCCCACCTCCCATGCCCAGTTCTCTTTCCCTGATGGCCAAGCAGGGAGACTTTTTCTACTGGGGAAAAAAAGAGACTGATATTTGGATGCAGCAGTCTGAATTCAGCTTTTTGTCCTTGTCTCTCTGCTCCACTTTAGAGAGGTTAAAGGTCCGGCCTCGCAGTCCCAGATCCAGTATAAAATTGAGAACCAATTTGCAGTGCATCAAGTATCCAGTAAAAAAGAAATGCATGGCATTTATTGCACACTGTTGTTCGTGAACATGCAGCTGAGAAGTTATTAGAAGATTTGGAGATCTGGTTACTCAAGGTTAATTTGTTTGCCTGTTCCTTTTAAGAATCAAAGCAGAAGAACTGTGCTGCATTCATGAGCCAGAGCGTCAGGCAGAGCCCCCATCCCCACCAGCCATATCAACTCCTTCTCGTCCTCAAACATGACAGGTAGAAACCTATGACAGATGTATGTAACTGCCTTAGATTTTTTAAACCTCGCTGTAATTCAGGGTAGGAGTGCTGATTTTCTATATTACAGGACAATGAACAATATTTTTTTTCTGAAAATATAGATAATGAAGTGCAGCGATTCAAAGAATCCTTCCTAGCAAGAAACTGCACGTTGTATGAAACACATAACATTTGCTAAGCTTAGGAAGAATATAATTCTTGGTTTAGCTGTTAATGATTAAAAGAGTGACATTCTCTACACAAGGTATACTGTTATATCTCCTTTTTATTGGGCTTTGAACTTTTAAACACTGCACGTGAAAAAGCTGGTTTACAGAAGCTGTGAAGCTGGAGTTAAGTTCTGATGATGGCACTGCAAGTCAAAGGTTCCCAAACTACTGTGTGCATCATTAGTGTGATCCCAGCTCCGAGAAACTGCTGTGGCAGCGAGCCAGCAGCACCGGGTGCTGCTGGTGGTATTCCTAACTGCTGCTGCCGCTGCTACCCATCATTGCTGATGATGGTATTCACATTTAACACTACTGCTGATGAAAGTACCTGCAATTACTACAACTGCTGATGGCAGAAAGAGTTTGTTAGCCCTGCTGTAAATTATTTCCTGAGGCTTAGTTGCCAGCTTATTTCGTATTGTGAGCAAAATGCAGTCTCTTGGCACTTGGAAAGAGCTACATTAAGCAAAAGTTATTAAAAAAGGCAGATATTATAAGACTAAACCATATTGGTGCCATAAACAGAAATTCAGCGTTTCACTCATACGGCTGATACTGTGCGAGCCAGCTTGAGCCGAGAAGCAGCATAGTTTGATGTGGTGCCCAAGCTAATCTGCCTTTTGGCAGAGTTGACAGCATACAGCTATCCTGACTCTGGATTCAATTTGATTTATCTGAATGGTTCTTTTCTTCACCGCAGGAGGTTATGAAGTTGGATTTGCATCAGGTTGGGAATGCCTACATCATACTCGCTACATTTCATGATACAGATAGACTAGAATATTCATAAGAAATCTTCCTTGACCTAAGGCCAACACAAAATCTTTCTTAAAAATATGTCCAGAACCTGGGTCCCCATACTATTTTAAAGCTCTTTTGTACAACGTGTTAAGTATTGCCCATCTTGCAGTAAATTCAAAAATCCATATTTTTGGATATTCAGCTTTCAGTAACTAATATTCTCATGCAGATTGACAAAAATATTCTACAGAAACAGACCAGGCAAAATGAGTTCCCATGTTGGACTGATCCAGACACCTGCCTCTAGTGATGATGAGAACAAAAAAATATTTGTATTAATTCATTCCAAAATGATTTAAGCCAGTGTCCTCTTTCCAGTAGTAGCTAATAGTGTCTGCTTGGGGCTGAGTATTTACATGAGGCTTGTAGGACATCTGCAGTAGACCTGTTGCAACTATCTGTGAGATTCTTCAAAGGCTCAGATGACCATAGTGTCCAAAACTATAGTCTAGCATGTTGGCCTCACACATGGCCTCAAGGAAGAAGACAGCATTAGGCCACAAAGGGAAACTTCTGCAGCTCCTTTTTTAGTGGAACAGTTCCTCCATGTTTTTGCAACAATTTCATTGTCTGTCTATGCTGCTTCGTGGATCCTAGTAGTCTTCCATGAGGGCATTGTCCCATGGTATTAAGGTGGAGGATGTTTCTTATTTAGACTCATCTTTGCTGCTCCTCCCAGGCACCTTCTGAGTGTAATCCTGAAGCTGTGAAGTTATTTACCTGAAAGAAGAAGTTGGATTTGTTGTGTTAAAGCAGGAAAAGTGAGACACAGAGAGATCACTGCTTTCTCAAGATATATGCTAACTGTGTTGCGGTCTGCACACCTGATTCTTCATGTCCTGCTCAGAAGCAGTTTAGATATATAGATTAAATTTGTGGATTTTTCATAGAAGACAACTCTCTGCCTTCAAGTATGTCAGTCTCTTTTGTGTTTCCACCACCAACCCCTTCCTAAAATGTTGTGGAAGTGAGAATTTCAGACAAGCAACAGCTACAACCTTTTTGAAAGTTTTTTATAAAATAGTGTAAGCAGCAGAAAGAAAATGGGAATTTTAAAGAGAAACAAAAATAAAATGGGAATCTTAATTCCTACTCATAAATAGAGTGACAGGAACGGCCCAAGCTATCTTCACTTTATGGGGAAGCAAGTGATTAAAAAGCAACTTCCACCTGGTTCTCCACAACAAAAACAGGGATCAGGAGTGGTTTTCCTTGTCAACCACTGCAAACTAAAGCAAAAGATTTAAAAGGAACAAAAGATATAGGATAACAAGAAGTGTTAGCCCACCAGCTGTCCTCCCGCACTTTTTTCCTGCCATTTAACAGATCATCTGGAGCTCAACAGTAAACCAATAATTGTGACATATGGGTGCAAGCTTCTTTGAGCCAGTGTGCAGTGAGCAGAAAACTGTAGGTTGTTAATGCAAGTACGTGTACATTTTAATGTCTGTGTGAGTGACCAGGCAACTAATTTGCAGCTTGGTGTGTTTTCCTTAGCACATAAACACAGTCACACTTGAGACACCAGAGCAAAGCTAAATCCCTGCCAGCAGGTGCTGTCTTCTTGGGAGAAAAAGGCCATACACTGCTAAAAGATGATTGTACTCTAAATGTAATGTTTAAATGCAGAGAAATGTCTCCTTGTTGCATATCTTTGGTTATAAGTCTTTTGTGTTTGGAGATTGGCTAGGAATTGAAATTGCTGTTTGGATAATCACAGCTTTCTTTGGATAGTGATTCGGGATTCATGCTATTAACCCCCTGCATCTCTCAGTATGTATGACATTAAAAACTCCTTGCCAGAAGCAGTTAACTATTAGACGAATGGGCCAGGAAAATGAATGCTTACAAATAAATGCTGGGATTAAACTGCACGGAAAGACAGGTTAAGATTTTCTTTTCATTCTGCAGGTTCTTTTGAGTAGTTTTTATTTTTTCCAAAATGATCATCTTTCAGCTTGAATTTTTCCATATCTGAAGTCAATCAGGAAAAAAAAAACAACTGAAAAAAACCAACTACGGAAGTGTCAGGAAAACACTTCAGCCACTCACATACTAGGAAAGGAGCTGAGAAAGCATTTCTTCCATTATTGCTTTGGGGGTTTTATTTATTTGTTTTTAAACAATGTTATTTCTTAGGCAACTTTTGTTGGAAACTTGAAAGTTGACAAGTGTATAAACACCAGTTCAGCAAAACGTATTTTATCTTGCACTTATTCAGAAAAACATTTAGTTGTGTTGAAATCCTGGTGTTGTTTCATATATATGCTAAGAGTACATTTATCTACACACTGCTCTGAATAAAGATAGACTATTACATTGAGGGCATAGGGTAACATGCACTCTGTTCTCCCTCTAGATGCCTAATTTAAGCAATATCACTTCAATGTTTTAGAAGTTAATTCTCCTTCAGCTTTTTTGGTGCTGCGCTGCCAGACGATAAATATGTTAGTTCTATAAATATCAGTTGAGAGAAATGGTTGTAATGGCTGCATTAGGCACCTAAACTGGTCAGTCTCAGTGTAATACTTTGGGTTGGTGCATTGCTGAAATTCTCTTCTGATGTAGGTGAGTTTCAGGAATTTATAAATTTATTTTCTGCATTCATTTTCCTGCTATAAAGTAACATAGAGTGGTGTTTATTTTACTGTATACATTTCTAACATGAATGCAGCCAGTGTAGCCTGGAAGATTGAGAGTAAAAGTATTGGATGGTCTCATCTGATTGAATGTAAATGTACTCAGGATAGAGCCTCAATCTGAGAAAATCACTTGAGACCTCCTTTATAGACATTGGGAAGAAACAAACAATTTGAGGATCTTATTCATGAGTTCTGTTATAGATATTTACTTTATGTGGAGATGAAGGTTTGTACTGTGACATTATGTCTACACGAGTTAAGTGAAGTTGCATACTCAGTAAAAGACTTCTCAAGCATTTTGTATACATGTGGTTGAAAAAGCCAAATTTTCTCTAAAATATGCTAGAAACTGTATAAGTGTATGAAAGAAGGTCCAGAGGAGCTGCCCCCAAGACTGAACTAAAGCAGGACATGCTCTGTGACTACCTGTGAGACTCCTCATCGCTGACTCTAGGATGTCTGGGCTTCAGTATGGTATGTCTGCTATTGTTCGCAGTGTGAGCTCTGCATGAGGTCAGGCATTCTAAAAGTCCCTGATTGCCATATTGCAGACAAGAGCAAGGTCATGACTGATTATCTCAGTCTTCTGTTGTTGCAACATGCATGCTCAAGCCCATCAGGCACGCCCTTACTAAAGCCTGGATCACTGACATGGTAAATTGAAGAGCGTCTATCTGCCCCATTTAAGACTTAAACTTTCTTCTCCCATGCTTATCCAAATTTTGGGCCTCACCATGGGACCATGTCCTAAAAATATGGCTCTTTGGTGAATTTGGGCTCAAGAGTAGGTGGCCAACAGGTGTAGTATCTAACAACAAACGGTTGACCAGGTCATCCAGTCCTCCCATACACAGCCATCACAGCATTTAAACCCACTGATTCTCTACTGATCCCAGTTACTCCAGTTGCATTAAATAAACCCAGTCTTTAAAACTCTGATTCTCAGGCAGAGTAAGAGCAACAGTGCTGCCAACAACAGCCGAGGGATGTCAGGGTGCTGATCAGGTGAGATATGCCCACCACCCCAGCAGGTGGTAGGAGTCCTGCACTGCGCAGACTGGCAGAGATCTCCAGTGTCCTTGCCAGTTCCCAAACATGAGAAAAAGTTTGACTGTGAGTTTGCGAGCAAGAAATGCCCTCAGGCTTTTAAGCATTTTCGGCTCCATCCTAAAGCAATGGTGGAGCTTGTTTAGCTGCTTAGACCAATCTTTGATTCTTCAAAGAAAGAAGAAAACAAGCTATCCTGAACACGCCTAACCAGCTTGCACTGGAATTGAACTGGGAGAAGTGGAAACCTTTTTCTGCCACTCTTGTTGACAGGTTTAGGATCTGAAGCTGGAGATTTGCTTAGAGTCATTGTTTTAATAGAAAACCAAAGCTGTAAGGATCATTTTGAAGGTAGTAGACCATCTGTTCTTCTTCCAGCCTAAAAAGTAAGTCTAGGAACAGTGACATTTGAGTGGAATAGGGAAGTTTATTCAGCAGGTTCAGTTAATATTAATATTTCAGAAGACCCTGTCTTCCTGTTTGTGGGCCAATAAGAAGAGACCTGGGACTCCGACTTTAATTGCCACTGAAGCTATAACCATTCCACAATGTAGCATGCATTCGGTTTCCCATATGTGCAAGGTGGAGATGTCGCCTTATTTCACTAGGTTTATGGAAGGAAAAAATGCATTAATATGTGTGAAATATTTAGGTATTACATTCCTGTAAGCCTCTGAAGTACCAGCTAGAGAGAATCCAAAACGGAGGAGCAAAATAGATGGCATGGTAAAAGCTCTTGCTGTTCCTACAATTCAGATTCTCAGCAGGGCATCTTTACCCAGTGAATTTCCACTCCTCTGTCTCTGCAGGTGTTCAGAACCATGCCATTTTCCTCTTGCTCTCACTTGCTTTCTATTTCTCATACAGAAAGTAATAAAATTTAAGCCAAAAAAAAACCTACGTGACAAATGCACAGTGGAATTGAGAGTAAAAGGAAGATAAAATAAAAGTCAAGGCTATTCACTCTTAATTCTGTCTTGAAAGTTAGACGATGAACAGTAAATGAATGAAGGGAAGTGGAGAGTGCCAAATAATCAAAATAGTCAGCCTTTAACAGCTGAGATGTATTATCTGTGATGTAACTTGTATTTAAAATAAGGCCAGGGTTCATAAACCCTCAAAAGTAGCATGCATTTAAAGATTACATCTGATAATGCACAGAAAGGAAAGAGATAAATATGTACAGATTATTTTGGGCAGATGGGTTCTAACATTTTTTTGCGTTTTTTGACTATGAGTTTCCTTGTGCCACTTTCAGTCTATAAATGAAGTTATGTATGCACTTTAAGTTGAATCAAGGTTGAGAGTGAATATCCACATCCACAGTTTTGCCTCCCTAGGCTCTGTCACACGCAATTCCCTACTAGTGGGACAGTAGTGTATGTGGATGATTTCGGCTGTTTTTTTTCTACAAACACTTTATTAATGAAATTTCTCAAATAACCTGAGCTGTTTTAAAAGATAACAGTATCTGTTTTCTAATTAGCTCACAGCCTGAAAACATTCTAACAATATCTGAAATGTCTTTCTTTCTCAATTTTTTTTCTTTTTTTCTGTTTTATTTTTCTGATATTTTTTTCTGTTTTGCTTTTTCTCTTTCTTTCTTTGGGGTTTTAGACAGCAGATGCATGGGAAGTTAAGGAACTAAATGTGGAAGAATAACAGAGCTCAAAGAACTGCATTTTGAAATCTGATAAATGAAAAATGGGCACGGTGTCAAATTTAATCACATTTGTATTCACATGTTGTTGAGAGCCGACACTGATTTACGATCTATCAGCAGTCACCAGATTCTGTGACTGCTTTATACACATACAAATAGATGGACGGATGGTTGGATAAATAAACAGACAGTGAAATAAAGTTGCAAATTACACGGCACCAGACCTATTTATAAAGGAGAGCTCATGCAATTGATTTTAAAAACTCTGGAGATTTTTTTGAGAGCGGGTCTCTGGGAAATCTTCTGCAATATGGGAATCTTGCAGAAAAGTAAACTGTCCTGTTACTGTTCTGTGTTCAAATGCTATTACTCCAAAACTACAGCTAAACAGTCCCACTTTGCACACAACATGCCCTGTGCATAGCAGACTAGAGGGAGGGTGTTTCACGCAAATATTTTGCACCAAAGCATCACACAAAATCATTACATTAAAAACAATCCCTTTCTCTAGTTCATACACAGAGTTCATCAGTGCACATGCTCGTTAACATTAAGAAAACAAGTGATCCAAGAACATAAATGATGGAGTGAGGAGGAACCTGAGCAGGTGAAGAAAGGTAAAGAGTAATGTGAATGGCACTAAAAATGACAGGACTTATCAATGCATGGCCACAACCAACCACAAAAGACGAGAGGCTCTGCACAGCCTGCCCCCCTTAAAGACAGTCTGTCCTATTTATACTAATAGACAGAAATCCATTGGACCTCTTGAGGTATCACAGACAAAATAAGCTGGCCAAGTTGAAGTTTATGTATTAATAACGAGGAAGGCCATGCTTAAATATTGTCCTGACCCAGCCTGATCTCTAAGGAGAGCTTTACGCGTCCATGCACAGGCTGGGTGCACCGCTAGCCGCGCTCACATCTGGGGTGACACCAGCCTGGCCGTGAGGCTGAACAGGGGGCAGCGGGCGGGCAGTGCACACTGCTGCACTCTGCCATGGTTTCAGCTGGGATGGGGTTCATTTTCTTGCTAGCAGCTGGTGTAGTGCTATGTTTTCAATTTGGGGTGAGAATAGTGTTGGTAGTGCACTAGTGGTTTTGGTTGTTGCTAAGCAGTCAAGGCCTTTTCTGCTCCTCACACGGCTGTGCGAGTGAGTAGGCTGGGAGGGCACAGAAAGCTGGGAGGAGACACAGCTGGGACAGCTGACGCCAACTGAACAAAGGTATATTCCATACCATATGCCATTATGCTCAGTGTATAAAGCTGGTGAAGAAGAAGGGGAAGGATGTTCAGAGTTATGGCGTTTGTCTTTCCAAGTGACGATTATGCCTGATGGGCTCCTGCTTTCCTGGAGATGGCTGAACACCTGCCTGCCGATGGGAAGCAGTGAATTAATTTCTTGTTTTGCTTTGCTTGCCTCTGTGGGTTTTGCTCTACCTATTAAAACTGTCTTTATTTCAACCCACGAGTGTTTCATCACTTTTACTCTTCAAATTCTCTCCCTTATCCCAAGTAGGGGTAGTGAGAGAGCAGCTGCATGGTCCTAGTTGCTGGCTCTGGTTAAATCACAACACACTCTTACGGCCCTTGAAAAAACCCTGTTTTACAGGGATATAGGTGCAAGCAAGATGGAATTGTGGGCACGGTCCCCACTAGTGGCACTGAATCCCCATGGAGCCATGTGGGACCATGCTTTTGGAAGGAGTCCGGCCAGAGGGTGAATTGCTTTGCATCCCTCTGAGTCCAGACTTTCAGAGAACAGCAACTACTGCAGTGCTTTTGTCCAGGTAGCAAAGTGATGAACTCTTTTGGCACCTTATCTTCAACTACCTAAGTTTCCTCATCTGTTACAAGGTGATATCAAAACTTTCTTAATTTACAGACTGAAGTCACTAATGGCACTCAAATAGTGTGATAATAGCTCTCTATAATTTGATAATAGGTAATATTGTTTTAACTCATCTTGTGATTAATATTCATTTCTGCAGCCATTGTGATTAGCACCGGTGACTTCTTTCCATAAATAACGTCATCTTTTCCTTCTTTTAAGTGCTACAGTATCATATCTTAAGACTGACTATAGATTTCAATACATTTTCTTGATCTACAGAAGCAATGGCTATATTCGTCCTTCATCTTCTTTTTTAGACTTAAAACCAACAGAATATTTCAGTCACCAGATTTTCCTTCATTTTTTGCTAGTCATTCCACTGTTTGTTAGTTTTGTCAGTCTAGACACTATTCCATCCAGAACAACATAAAATCCCAGTCATTACAGCTAATATGTCTGGGAAAGTATGACAAACCAACCAATAAAGTTTCTATAAATTTTTTGAAATATACGTATTTCACTCTGCTTTTTTTAAATCACTACTGTTCCATTGAAGTCAATGGTTGCACTAGCTTGCGATGTTTGTTGCTATTTATGATTCAAATCTCTGTTAAAAGGAAGCAACTCTTCCAAAAACCATTTATCAGTAACCTGACCTTTAAAGAGGGAAAGACTACCTTGTAGAATTTATGTCTTAATCAACTTGGAAAACAGATTAATAGTTTGATATGTCTACATATTAATTATTCATATTTTTCTAACATAAACTACCCATAAGTTCACCCAAGAAGGTAGAAGGCATGTCTAAACAGTCAGGAAAGACCATCTCTCTGCCTGTTGCTAAGGCTTCTCTTCAGTCCTTATTGCTTCTACGCAAACAATTGCTCAGGCAAAGGCCTCACCTGTCCCCCCAGAGAGAAATTTTAAATCCGCTTAGCATGGATTGACAGTCTGTATAGACCAAGTACTGGCGGACCAAGTATGTACACCTTGGGCCACAGGCAAATGGCTTGAGTTCAGGTTTTTCTATGCATTATATGCCTACTTTGTCCCCAGATTGCAGCCAGTCTAAGCTGGAAGTCTGGAAAGAAAACCTAGGAGCCAGACTGCCTAATGTTGCTCTTAATCTCACATTGTAAATTGTGAATATTACAAAATTTACAGACTTAGACATATCAAGGACATCCTTCAGATGTTTGTGATGGCCACGTATTGCCCCTATCAATCTGATTTCACTTAGGTTTTATTCAAGAAGACAAGGGATTTGTTTAAAAATATGTTATGACTTCTCAATGCTTTTGTTGATTCTGCAGTGTAATGATGATAAGTCCTGCTATGCCATTTATGACCATTTTAGTAGAAACATTTAATTGTTTTGTCAATTAGTGAGGACAAACTGCTGTTTAGTGAACCCTCAGAAGCAGAAATTTATTTAGGCTGTACAGGAAGAGAAACAGGAAACCTTAGGTCCTGAACAGAGACATCTGGGAGGAGGGCATGAGCAAAGAAGTATTGCTAAGGGCAGGAGCAATAGTAGGAACCAGCACTCTGCTATAGGGGAGAAGCTCAAAGATAAAAAAATAATTTTGTAATTTGATAAATCTCAAAATACATAAAATTGGAACATCAAAAGTTCTTCTGATGCTTGGGAAAAAAAGATATCTCGGAGATAATGTAGAGGAGTATGGATCTGAGATTTTATAGCCATGAAGGAGGAAAGCATATGGTGCAAGGTAAATACTGATATTCCCCTAACACATTTTCCACTGAGGAGAATCATGATGTGGGATTAGAACATAAAGATATGGGTAGGCACATCATTAAAACTCCAATTTATCACTCCTGGGCCACAGCATCCATAGTTCTCACTGCACCTCCCACTTCCCCAAGTTAACACCTCACCATCATGTGTTCTATGCTTCTCGCTTACCACCCCTCTCTTCCTTCACAGCTCTTCACATCAGGACTTCAGCTTCACAAAGCTGCATCCCCTACTTTCCTACTTCAGTCTCTTCCTTACTTTTTTACTTCAACCCAGGACGCAAATCCTAATTGCCTTGCTTCCCATCCAGTGGCCACCTACTTCCCTCAATACCTGAAGAAGTGCTCATGGCATCCACACCTATGCAGACATGGCTACAGACTGTTACCTTATGGAGGGACAGATATCACTGCATCATGTCACAGACAACATGGTGCAAGGTAAGAATTGGTAGGTAATTGTGGCAGTCTGTGGTGGATACTGCAGTGATTTATTCTCCTCTCCTCTCCTCTCCTCTCCTCTCCTCTCCTCTCCTCTCCTCTCCTCCTCTCCTCTCCTCTCCCCTCCCCTCCCCTCCCCTCCCCTCCAAGTTTCTGCTTGTTGCAGCTCATCAGTGTTGGCTATGGTGGAACATGAGAGGGACACACGCTGTATTCAGTCTGTTCTATTTGTTTTTCTCTCTTCTGCCTTCTCATTTTCTTCTCATGAAGCAAACAAAGCTTTGGAGGGTAAAAGTCAGGCAAATGGAAAGACATCACTGATTCCAGCTCAAAGCTCTCACCGAATCACATCCCATTAAAAAGGACAGAACGCCTTGCTGGCCTTGCTGTACCTTGTAGGGCACAAGCTGGTCAGGCCTTGGACAGAAAAATGCCTTGCAATAACATTTCCAGTAATATTTCTTACAGTATAAAGCACTTCATGATTCCCATGTGGATGAGGCTTTGACCACCAACCTCTAGTCATGCCAGTGAGGGACAGTCCAAAATGACAGCAAAGCAAAGCTAGCTGGCATTTGCAAAATGGTTTTGGCCCATTGTTCTGCATTTTCCTTTGCTTCATTGTTCTTTTATTAATAAAAGAAGGAAGTAAAATAGAAACAAATTTTGAAGTCAGAACTGCAATCTAGTTATGTGGCTGCTTATTTATTTATTTATTTTTTAAAGGCTTTGCAGAAGCTGTAGAGAGTTGTTTCCAATGATTCTACAGAAGCCTAACAAAAAACCAATTTATTCTTTGCATGTGACCTGCCCTCTGACTGCACATAAGCCGTGTGGTTTGCCGGTGACAAAGAGCAGCTGGAGGCTTAGTGACATCTGAGGGACAGGGAAAAACACCTTTAACAAACAATGGCTGTTTAACATGTCTCAAACTTCTGTAAAAGACCACTATTCCAGAAATGCAATTGTCATGTGATGTTCGCCAGCAAATCTTCTTTATATAAAAGAGCTAATTTGTAATCTCATCAGACATGAATTTTAACCTGTTAGCAAATTGTTTGCAGTGCCTTCCAGCCCAACTTTTCCTGGTACCTTCTACCACTGACCGACGGTCAGGCTAACTGTGAAATCTTGGTTGCTTTGACCCTAAAGAATCATAGAATCATAGAATCATAGAATGGTTTAGGTTGGAAAGGACCTTGAAGATCATCGAGTTCCAACCCCCCTGCCATAGGCAGGGACACCTCCCACTAGACCAGGTTGCCCAAGGCCACGTCCAGCCTGGCCTTGAACACCTCCAGGGATGGGGACTCAACAACCTCTCTGGGCAACCTGTTCCAGTGCCTCACCACCCTCAAAGTGAAAAACTTCTTCCTAATGTTCAATCTAAACCTGCCCTCTTCCAGTTTGAAGCCATTCCCCCTTGTCCTGTCACTACATGCCCTAGTAAAAAGTCCTTCCCCAGCTCTCCTGTAGGCCCCCTTTAGGTACTGAAAGGCCGCAATAAGATCTCCCCGGAGCCTTCTCTTCTCCAGGCTGAACAGCCCCAACTCCTTCAGCCTCTCCTCATAGGAGAGGTGCTCCAGCCCTCGGATCATCCTCGTGGCCCTCCTCTGGACACGCTCCAACAGGTCCATGTCCTTCTTATGTTGGGGACTCCAGAGCTGGACGCAGTACTCCAGGTGGGGTCTCACGAGAGTGGAGTAGAGGGGCAGAATCACCTCCCTCGCCCTGCTGGCCACACTTCTTTTGATGCAGCCCAGGATGCGGTTGGCCTTCTGGGCTGCGATCGCACATTGCTGGCTCATGTTGAGCTTCTCGTCGATCAGCACACCCAGGTCCTTCTCCTCAGTGCTGCTCTCCAGCCATTCCCCGCCCAACCTGTAATTGTGCTTGGGATTGCCCCGACCTAGATGTAAGACCTTGCATTTGGCCTTATTGAACTGCATGAGGTTGGCTTGGGCCCACCTCTCCAGCCTGTCCAGGTCCCTCTGGATGGCATCCCTCCCTTCCAGCGTGTCTACCTCGCCAAACAGCTTGGTATCATCGGCAAACTTGCTGAGGGTGCTCTCGACCCCACTGTCCATATCTCCTACAAAGATGTTGAACAGTACAGGTCCCAGCACCGACCCCTGAGGAACGCCACTTGTCACTGGTCTCCACTTGGACATCGAGCCGTTGACCGCAACTCTTTGAGTGCGACCGTCCAGCCAGTTCTTTATCCATCGAATGGTCCATTTGTCAAATCCATGTCTCTCCAATTTAGAGACCAGGATATCGTGTGGGACAGTGTCAAATGCCTTGCACAAGTCCAAGTAGATGACATCAGTCGATCTTCCTTTGTCCACCGCCGTTGTGACCCCTTCGTAGAAGGCCACCAAATTAGTCAGGCATGATCTGCCCTTGGTGAAGCCATGCTGGCTGTCACCAATCACCTCTTTGATTTCTGTGTGCCTCAGCAGAGTTTCCAGGAGGATCTGCTCCATGATCTTGCCAGGCACAGAGGTGAGACTGACTGGCCTGTAGTTCCCCGGGTCTTCCTTATTTCCCTTTTTGAAAATGGGGGTTATGTTTCCCCTTTTCCAGTCATCAGGAACCTCGCCAGACTGCCACGACTTCTCAAATATGATGGCTAGTGGCTTAGCGACTTCATCTGCCAGTTCCCTCAGGACCCGCGGATGTATCTCATCAGGTCCCATGGACTTGTGCACCTTCAGGTTCCTCAGGTGGTCCCGCACTTGATCTTCTTCTACAGAAGAAGAAAGGAGAAGGAGTCTACAGCAAAAATAAGTAATTTTAGTCAAGGCAATACTCTGAACACTTGGTGGATTGTAGATATTGTTAATTCTCCTATGCTTTTTACGTGGTGGGCTTTTTTGTTTGTTTGAATAGCCTGAAGAAGTCACCGAACCCTTCCTCCTGCCCCACGGCAACATCAGAAATACCTGGCTGTTCCTTGGGGCTGTTTGCTTAACCTGTTGCAAAACACCTTCCTTCGCAATAATTAAGTCCAGCTTTTAACTACCCTAGGGTTACAAATATTGTTGGGGTTTTTTTATAATTTCTAACCCAAATAGCTCTTGATGAAATTTATTCTTAATAGCTCTTGTCCTGTCCACTCTGTGTTTGAGGAGAGAACATTCCCTCCTTTTTTCTATTTTTTTTTTCTATCAGGCTTTTATGGGTTTGAAGGCTGTTTGCATGTCTTTGCATGTCATGTGTTTGCAAGCTTTGTTGAACTTGTTTATTCTTGTGACACGTAAGTTCCTCCAACAAATAATTTTGACCTTTTAACAAGACTGAAACAGAGAAAAACAAAAAATTGCAGTGAAATTAATCGGGAATTGAGGACAAATCAGTCATTATACACCAGATTCTTGAAGACATAGTGCAGAATCATTATATAAAACCTCAAAACCTCTAAAGTTCACACAACTTGGATAAATAAGGTAGATAACACTGAATCTCTATGTTGTAAAAACACAGGCTTCTGTATCTTTGTATCTTAATTATATCTTTACAGAAAAACTATATTTTTACAGAAATAATTTGATATTTCACAGAGTCAGTCAGTAACAACTGCATTTATAAATATGATTTTCTTTAAAAAATGAAAATAAAGAATAAACATAAAAGGAAAAAAAAGCTTTCTGGAGAAGCCAGTTTTCTTTAGACTGTGTAAGAAAGCCTCAAATGGCACAAATTTAAATTTTGGGTTGCTTTTTTCAGCACTCATTCAAAGACAGAAAATGGGAATATATTTTGCAAATACCTACAGGAGAAAGTAGGAATGAAAATGGAGAATTAAAATATAAAAGTTAATGAAAGACACAATCCCACTGCGTAATATCCAAAACAACCAGTCTCAGGTCTAAAATTTGCCCTGCAGTTAAAACCTAAAAAATTTGTCCTGCAGTTAATTTTTCGTTCCCCATAATGGGTTATTTTCTTATGCTGACCTTAGAGAACAACAATTTTCCTGCCAGTTTGTCTCCACGGAATGAATTTACTGTTGTATCTAACTCCTAAAACAAGGTTCTCTGTTTGCCTCAGTCGGTGCAAATAGCCGTGCTGTGACGGGCTGATGAGTGGCAGCAGGGATCCATCTACGACAAGAGCTTGAAGCTGCAGGAAAGGGTTGTACCTGTAGGATGCATTTTGTATTTCCTGTCCTTTTTGGATTAGAGTGGAGGAACCCATCCTTTGCACAATGCGTAGGAGAAGAGAGAGCTCATAACCTATTTCTTGTCTTTTCACCTCTTAAAATTACATTTTATTTGGCAGACTGTCAGAATCATAGAGCAACAGAAATGCCTGACTATCAGAGGAAAGAAAAAGAAGCAAAGCTAGGTAAAGAGATCAAGGTAGGCCAGGGTGGCTTTCAAAACTTGTGCAGCCACGACGGAGAGCAGTAATGATGTGGGTTGTGTCCTGAATGAAAGAAAATTGAGAAAAATAAGAAATAAGAATTTATATATGGGTGGTGAAATAAACTAAGTTAGATTTTGCTTGGTGATTAGCTGGATACACTTGGCTGTATGGCCTCCTTGTAACGGGGCATTAACAGCTGGTGTACAGTGCTGTAAGAACAAAAAGCATTACCTTCCCCCACCAAATGCTGCTGCTGAAGGATCAATCCTTTGGTGCAAGCACTGGGGGGCTAATAAAGACTCCAACCCTGGGAACAGGAGTGATTTACAATTGAACTTAATCTATTTGAAAAATTCTAGCAACCACATTAAAAAAACCCCAAATCTCATCACGCACCACCTGAATTTCCTCAGTGCCATCTGTCTGCTGCATTAAACAAAGCCCCAGAGACCCTCAGAGGGAGCGAGGCAGAGTTTTAATGATTAACCTAACCTGGCTGTCAGAATGGATAGCTTGATATATAGGACCTCGGTTGGCAGTTTCTGCATACCTAGTCACTAACACTGCAGAGAAGATTTAAGCCAGCAGGAATTCCCCTTCGGTGCGTAAACCAGAGCGCGTTCTCCCAGGACGCAGCGCCGGCGTGCAAAGCGGCATTACCCCGGTGCTCCCTGGATTCACAGCGAGCCCCCCCGGGGGCTTGGTCGTGCAGAAGGACTGGCTGTAGCTCACTTTTGCCAAGGGGATCTGCAAAGGCAGCGCCTGGACGTCAACCATCAATAACCTTGGAAGCTCATCTGCGACTGAGGATGCCAGTTCCGCATATGAAGATGGCACCGAGTCCCCGGCTTTATTTCTGTTAAAGCGTTTATGTGATTAAACATCTTGAAACGTTTTAAGTTGGGTACCTGAACATTCGCCTTGCTGAACAGTATGAAATTGCCATCCTCAATTTCATGAGTTGAAATGATATTTTTATGAGATTTTTATGAAGATTCGGAATGGGACATGATATTTTGATCGTTTCCATTTGATCAAGACAAACACTGTTTTTCTTGGCATCAGTCTCAAACTTGGATTTATGGGAGATGTCAAAAGTGAAAGTTTGCAGTTTTATGAGAGCAATACTATTTTAATTTCTCAGTAAACACTTTTCCTCTGAATAGAAAGGACAGCTTTCATTATAAAAATAATTCTAAATTATGTATGCTGTTTTTCACTCACTCAGACTTTTAATCTCATGTTGATGTACTTGAAATATCGAAATTAAATTGTTCTGCTACTTTGGATTTGTGGAGAGGATGTAAACAATGCATCTTTCCCATTACAAACTATTTAAAAATCATCAAAAGATTTGTAGGTATTATTAAATGAATAATCATACCTTCTTTTATAGTAAAATTAATGGTTCCACTTTGCAGGTACAGAAAATGAAACTTAAGCCATCATTTCACAATAGATTTTACCAGAGCTAGTAATTTACATGTATGCAAAGTGAATATAAATGGTGAAAACATATTCACGCATTATATATGTATGTGTGGTGGGGTTGACCCTGGCTGGATGCCAGGTGTCCACCAAAGCCGCTCTTTCACTCCCCTCCTCAGCTGGACAGGGGAGACGAAATATAACAAAAAGCTCGTGGGTCGAGATAAGGACAGGAGATCACTCATCAGTTACTGTCACGGGCAAAACAGACTCAATTCAGGGAAATTAATTTATTAATTTACCAATCAAATCAGAGTAGGATAATGAGGAAATAAAACCTAAATATTAAAGCACCTTCCCCCCACCCCTCCCTTCTTCCCGCCTCAACTTCACTCCTGATTTCTCCCCCTCCTCTCCCCGAGCGGCGCAGGGGGACGGGGACTGGGGGTTGTGGTCAGTTCATCACACATTGTCTCTGCCGTGCCTTCCTCCGCAGGGGGACGACTACGACTCCTCACACTCTTCTCCTGCTCGAGTGTGGGATCCCTCCCATGGGAGAAAGTCCTCCATGAACTTTTCTAATGTGAATCCTTCCTGCAGGCTGCAGTTCTTCATGAACTGCTCCAGCGTGGGTCCCTTCCACAGGGTGCAGTCCTTCAGGAACAGACTGCTCCAGCTTGGGTCCCCCATGGGGTCACAAGTCCTGCCAGCAAACCTGCTCCAGCGTGGGCTCCTTTCTCCATGGGTCCACAGGTCATGCCAGTAGTCTGCTCCAGTGTGGGCTTCCCACAGAGTCACAGCCTCCTTTGGACATCCACCTGCTCCAGCGTGGGGTCCTCCATGGGCTGCAGGTGGATATCTGCTCCACCATGGACCTCCCTGGGCTGCAGGGGGAGAGCCTGCCTCACCATGGTCTTCACCACGGGATGCAGGGCAATCTCTGCTCTTGCACCTGGGGCACCTCCTCTCCCTCCTTCATTGACCTTGATGCCTGCAGAGTCATTTCTCTCACATATTCTTACTCGTCTCTTCTGGCTGTCGCTGTCCAGGTTTTTTTCCCCTTCTTAAATATGTTCCCCCAGAGGTGCTACCACCATCGCCGATGGGCTCAGCCTTGGCCAGTGGTAGGTCCGTCTTGGAGCTGGCTGGCATTGGCTCTATCGGACATGGGGGAAGCTTCTAGCAGCTTCTCACGGAAGCCGCCCCTGTCAGCCCCTCTGCTACCAAAGCCTTGCCATGCAACCCCAATACAGTATGAAGGCTTAAGAGAGCAAAATATCATCTGACAAGCAACTATCAAAACCATAAACTAATTCAGTGAAAGTTTCATAATTAAAATAAGAATTCCCAAATTTAGGTGAATTTGGTATTCATCTAGGTGCTTATATGTAGCCACCATTATCTAAATGATGAAAGTATCTGGGTTTTATACTCACTGTTAGGCTACCCAGGAATCCTCTCTGGATCTGTAGAAGCTTCCTGAAAATTTTTAATAAAACCCTATAGTCTTAAAATGTATGTTAATTCTACACAGATAATGAAAACAATTAAATAATGCAGTTATCTTATTTTAATTTTTAATAATTATTACTTTTATTAATTAAAAATCAGTTCTGATGAAAATTAACTTTCTGAAAAGAAGACCTTTTCTGTCTCCTTACACGCAGTCCCGGGAGCCTATCCCCTGGGCTCAGGGACGGGGGGAACCGGTCTCCCAGTAATTACTGATGGACCCAGACTCTCACAGCCAGAAAGGGGAGCAGAGCTCGTGCCTCAGCGATTATCAGGGCAATCCTTCATTACGCAGGTTATGTACATTTCTCATAGCCGGCCCCGCTCTATCAATCCTTCTGAAATATGAGAATCCCATTGAGGTCCATTTAGTCATTCTCCTTCCTATTGTTAATGAATATGACAAAACAAGACAGATCCTAATGCCTGTATCTCCAGGCAGCCCGGCAGCCCTCTTGCTTTCATTTCAATACATTACTACTGCTTATCAGTGCCCTTTGATGACTGCTCTAAAGCGTGTTTCACATCCAAGTGGCAGGGTTCATATCCAAGCAAATCTGAATTAATTCTGGGTATAAAGTTTCACGAGCAATTGTTTTCAATTATTTACTAGAAATCCATATATATGTATAACATTTTATAAGTCCGTCTTTGCAGGTAACAATAATAAAATAACAAAACTCCCCTCTCCCAGTTTCTGTTTCAGTACCACAAAAATCTTTTGATTCTCTTGCCCCGTAGGTATTTAAAAAGGATGTCTGCTGCACTCTGCTGAAACAAGAAGTATGTTTCATCTCGGTCCTCACTGCATTTGAAAAGATGGGCAGCATAATGTTTGTGCTTCTTTAGGACTAGATTATCAGGCATGCCGAGAAAATTTTCTAACAGCAGGAAAAGTAGTTTTCTGACACTTTTTCACAACCTCGGTCTCAGGAACTCTTGAAACTTGTTCTGCTGTGACAGTGCTATTGGGCTGATGGAAGATGTAGAAGTAGCACGTGTTCTATGTCTACCACCCATGTGCTGTCCATGTAATCTGCTACACCAGAAGGGGAATGCTACTACTGAAAAAAGGGTTGGGTTTTTTTGTTAGTCTAGCGCATCTCCTATTTTCTACTTACATTTGTTTTACCTCAAGGTGTATTATGAACATGATGCTCTCTTCTAATGAAAATAACCACACAATGGATGACAACAGCAATCAGCAGGACTGAAAGGACAGGGGGACGCCTTTTGTACTTTTCCTTCCTTGAATCTTCCTATTCCTTGTGAGTTAATTACATTATGCCATCACTCTGACAAGAACTGCTATAATACAGTACACCTTGGAAAAAACAAGGGTTGTATCTCAGGTACGTGTTTTGGAAAAAAAAACAAACAAACATATGAGAGTGCTTTAATTCAGGTTATCATGAAAGGTCTTTGTGTGCATATTTTCTGAAAATAAAGTTTTTGATCTAAGACAATAACTTGTACAGTCTGAATTAATTTTCTTAAAAAAATATTTTAAATAAAACAAAGGGTCTTGAGCTACATGAAAAAGTAGTATGCGTATTCTTTTACCAAAATCTGTTTTGTTATGAGAAAGGATCAAGTTCAGTTCTCTGACTCAGAGCAGTAATTACATCCACACTGTTCAATATGCCTAGCAAACATTCTTGCCACTAGACTATAATGTACAAAGGTAGAGGGAATTGACTTCTTGCTAGTTTTATAAACAGAATCTGTATCACCAAAACTTTTTTTAATCAACATAATTTTTTCAAGAAAATAATTTTTTTTTCATCAAAATAATCAAAATAGTTCAGATAGAGTTGGAATGCGTTTACCGCTGACTATGCCATACCTCCTCAGAAAGACTGGCATAAATCATCAGTTCCCAGGGATGTGATTCAGTTTACCTAATTTTGGTTCCTGAAAGAAAATAATCTGAATTGTCTTTACCTGGGGAGGAGGGGGGGAAGAGTGAGGCAAATCACCCTGCTGTCTCCTCACAGTCAACCAAAAGAAGTAGACGCTTCCAGATATAATTAAATTTTCCCTGAGAAAGGTGGCTAAAATGTGGGAAAAATGTTTTTGTTTGGATTAGAAAGTACAGGTTATTTGACCCACTTTTGAAAGCTCTAGTATGTCCAAAGCTGTCTCAGACGACTGCGTCCCCGTGTGTGTTCTCTAAACAGCACGACCAGTTTGCAGAGAACAGGCTCTGCTCTGTCAGTATCCAACTGGTTGTAAGATTCTGGCCTACTTTCTTCTTTCTCCTTATTTTCTGCTTTTAAACATCATCAAGAACTATAAAATTTAAATAAACCTCCTTTATCTTAGTGCTACTTTTCTGTAATTGCCCTGCACATCACATGTTAAAAGACAGCCTTGTCTTCAGAGGGCATGGGCGAAGATGATTCCCTGGCTAAGGTGGGTTTTCTTAGACAGCAAAGAAGCTGAAAAAACCCTGCTTTAGATAACAAGGATAGCTCTTTATCCTTTTCTAATATCACATTTATATGTTCAAGTGTATAATTTTAAATCCTTCATATCAAAAGTTAATACATAACTATTGGGGGAGAGATGATACCCAGCAATGAGAAAAGGGCAGCATGAGCCCAGCACAATCTCTAGAAACTCCAGAGAGGAGACTGTGCCCTGAGGACTCCCTTAGCCTCTTCTCCTTTTGTTAACCAGTCAATGTGCCTCAGCAGGACCCTTCACGGATTCTCATCCTGCTCACTCCCCTGTACCTATCAGCTTCTGGCAGTGGAGAGATTCTGGAACTGTTCTGCTAAGGGGAACTCTAATGGGTGCAAACTTATCAAGTCCAGTTGTGCCAACCTGCTGTAAACTGTTGCTTCAGATCATGCTAGTGTTAGTCAAAACTAAACCAATGCCAGCAGTAAAGATACTCCTTTCTCTTCCAGCAGTCTGGAAAAGATCTCATTTGTGAACTGCTCTCAGGACTCCTCAGCTCAGGTGGTTGCTTTTTGGATGGTTTAGAGGAATTACCTTCAAACCATGACTTGTTAATGGATTTTCCCTTGCTACCATGTATTTGCCATATAGATGTTTGCCTAACATAAAGGACAAATGGATATTGTCTTCTGAGCCAGATGACTGAAGAGCAAACTATGGATATTATATTTCCAGTAAGAATTTTTGGACTAGTCTTAACACCTGAAATGTCTGAGATTCATAAGGCAGAAGCTTTCCTGTGCAGAGGTCTGAATATCAATGAGTAACAAATAAATTGCGTGAATTCGAGCTCCTACATTGCACTGTTGTTATGCACAAAAGATATATAGATAATATTTTAAAAGTTCATCATTTAATTCCAGTTCCAAATGATGTGTTCTGTATCTCTTATCTTTGAAGACGTTCCTTTTAATAGACTTCCATCCTTGGAAATTCCTGATTTTAAATGTGACTTTTTTCTTTTATTGATACCATCATTACAGCTCTTACTTGAAACAATTTGGAATGGCCTAATCTTTAACTACTTTTTTGGCTTGACATAAAAGCTATGCCTCTGTCCTTGTCATGTGCCCCTCTCTTAGGGAATTTAGTCCCCCTTTTAACCATCAAATCCACTGAATTATTTTTGTGTTTGAAGAGTTTTCAAAATTAAATTTCCCCTTTCCTTGTCTGAAGCTTTAGTGTTTTGTTTTATAGCTAATGGTTAAAAAAAAATCCTACATTTTATTTTCCCTTAGTTTCATTTCCCCCTCATTAACTGCATGCTGACAGGAAGCATCCTGAGAAAAAAAGGGGCCACACCATTTAGAAGAACTGCTTCTCATGGACCTCTTTCTATCCTTGCATTTACAATACATTCTTCAGTTTGCTTTTTTTATGTTAAAAGCTGGGTGAGAAGCTTTGAATGCTGAATGTGGAGACCAGTAAGGAGTGGTGTTCCTCAAGGGTTGGCATTGGCACCGGTGCCGTTTAACATCTTTGTTGGCAACACAGACTGTGGGATCGAATGCACCCTCAGCAAGTTTGCCAATGACACCAAGCTGAGTGGTGCAGCCGACACACTGGAGGGGAGGGATGCCATCCAGAGGGACCTGGACAGGCTGGAGAGGTGGACCTGTGCAAATCTCATGGAGTTCAACAAGGCCAAGTGCAAGGTCCTGCATGTGGGCTGGGGCAAAACCAGGCACAAATACAGGCTGGGTAGAGAATGGATTGAGAACAGCCCTGAGGAGAAGGACTTGGGGGTGTTGGTGGATGAAAAGCCGGACATGAGCTGGCAATGTGTGCTCGCAGCCCAGAGAGCCAACAGGCTCCTGGGCTGCATCAAAACAAGCGTGGCCAGCAGGTCGAGGGAGGTGATTTTCTGCCCCTTTACTCTGCTCTGGTGAGACCCCACCTGGAGCACTGCATCCAGCTCTGGGGTTCCCTACATAAGAGGGACATGGACCTGTTGGAGGGAGTCCAGAGGAGGGCCACAAAGATGATCAGAGGGCTGGAGCACCTCCCCTATGAGGACAGGCTGGGAGATTTGGGGTTGTTCAGCCTGGAGAAGAGAAGGCTCTGGGGAGACCTTATAGCAGCCTTCCAGTACTTAAAGGGGGCCTCCAGAAAAGGTGAAGAGGGAGCCTTTATCAGGGAGTGTAGCAATAAGATGAGGGGTAAGTTTTAAACTGAAAGAGGGTAGATTTAGATTAGCTGTTAGGAAGAAATTCTTTACTGTGAGGGTGGTGAGACACTGGAACAGGTTGCCCAGAGAAGTTGTTGGATGCCCCATCCTTGGAGGTGTTCAAGGCCAGGTTGGATGGGGCTTTGAGCAACCTGGTCTAGTGGGAGGTGTCCCTGCCCATGGCAGGGGGGGTTGGAACTAGATGATCTTTAAGGTCCCTTCCAACCTAAACCATTCTATGATTCTGTGATTCTATGAATATCAAATACTAAGTCACATTAACTGGATTTCACTAGAATAGTGTAGGTTCGGAGGAGTGCAGTATATGCTTATTTTTGCTCTCAGATGAATAACTCTGTTCTCTGAAATCTCTGTTGAAACACTGTTTTAAATCAAAAGTAACTACATTTAAACATACTTTTATAAGCTGCAGATTTTTTTTTTCAATGTATTGAATCTTTTAGATTTGCAACGTCATCTTCTGGTGGTCTTAAATGTGTAGGGCTTTGGTTTTGTCAAATAGGGTCTTGCCACTGATCTGTGTTTGTCTTTTTTTTTTTTCCTCCCCACAAAAGAAGTCAGTAATTTGGAGTCTGGATATATACTTGTTTTTAGAAGTGTAGGTGAAGTTCATTTGACCAAATATAAATATTTTTCTGTAGAAAAACGTGTGTCTGCAATCCCTTTTCAATCAGTGGAAGGAAAGAGGAACACTTAGGGAGTAACTCATCTGATCGTGTGTGAGCCATCTCAAGTCAGGTGTATCATTCCCTAACATTGCTTATATCTCTCTGTGGACTATAAGAGGAACCTGAAGTGCTAAGCTCACGTGCATGATCTACCTGCAAACACATGAAATCCAGTGGATTTCATAGTAGGATTCAGAGTATGGCAAGGTCCTACCTTATGGAAGAGCTAGTTTTTCCTACCCTCTGGAAGTGCTAGCTAACACCTAGAGAGGTGATAAACTGGGTGCATCAGATTCTTAAATCAGTGATGCAGCTTTTGCAGAGACTTGTTGCTACAGCATTCCTCCGTCTCCTGCAGCTCTGGTCTCCAGTTATCCTCTTTATTGACAAAAGAAAACCAAAGTGCAGAGGTTTAGCAAGAAACTGTCTTAGTTGTGCAGAGTTTACTCTTAACAAACCATGCTGCACTACAAGACTCTGACCTCAGCCTCCAAAGTTTGATCTTACTCCTCCTGCGTCTGTTGGATTCAGTCAGCATCGCTTGGCTGAGCAACCTTCACCGCTGTTCCTGGCTTTGAGCGCCTACGTGTCGTGGGAGTATGGCCGGCTCTTTGCTTAGAAGAGCACGCTTCTTTTAAAACGATTGCCATCCCCTTTCTCTCAAAAATCCTTCTACCCTGAAGAAATTGCCATGCAACAAGCTGTTCAAAGTCCAAGACTTTTTCCTTTAAACTTCTATTTTTTCAAATTCAAATTAAAAATAGGAAGCCTGTTGTTTCAGCTAGAAAGTATCGTTCAGTGTTGAAAATTTTTGGTATTTTCTTTAGTCCACTAACAAAGCTGTACTCAACATCACTTAAATCTTTCCAACAAAGAAGGTAAAGATTCCCAAATAGTACGTCATTCACAACTGCACGGAGACAGGTGATTTGTTGGGGAGGGACATCAGTCTTTGAACAGAAGTAGTCACAAGCAGCACATTAGGTAATTATCTCTTTCAGGCATTTCAGCCAAAATGTTATTAGTGGGTTTACAGGAAACACCTCTGCCCTAAGAATTGATTCTGCTTTGGAAGATTAAAGATCTCATCTAAGAAAAATACCCGAATCGCAAAACTAAAGACAATGTATCATTTCTTCCAAGACTGAACAATGCTTACACCCTTAGGATTTATCTCCATGGGGAAACCATTACGAAATAAGGCAACACATGGATTTAACGTGCAATAGCTATTCAACACTTAGTTACACTGCTATTCTTCACTAAGAAATGCACCATATCTCAACACCTGCGCCAAAGCCACCCATCTCAGTGCTTCATCTCTGAATCCTGTTTAAGAATCAGTCTGTCTCTGGCAACAGAAACAATAAGCAAAATGCAGAGAGGCAGGAACAGAGAATATCAAGGTTGCAGCTGTTGGGTATCTGTTTGGGGTCTGCAATGTAGAGAGGAGCTCTATGACTATGTGACAGTATAATATTGGAGGTTCCTTCACAGACACTGGTATTCAGCTCAGAACTGGACCTATGGCTGAAGAGTTACAGCACGCTGAGTTTAGGTGCTCTCAGGAGAGACGGCTGGCAAACCCTGACCTGCACATGACCTTCAATATCTGCATAGACATACCCTTGTCAGAAAAGAAATGTAACCCTGCAGGCCTTTTTTTTTTTTTTTCTTTTAATAACTATTCTAGACTGTTCCTGCATGTCAACAAGTCCTTAGAAAAAGAACTTGCAAGAAACATATCAGAGTGACACCTGGTAGCTCCCGTCAAATCTGTGTTCATCACTTCCTGCCAGGGAAGCTAATTTCATTAGAGATGAGGCTGGAATTGTCACTCAGCAAGTTTATTAATTCTCAAATACCAAGAGTGAAACATGCACCAGCTGGGTGATAATCACTGAACATGTATAAACAAGCCCCATGCTTAGCTAATCTTCACTCTGATGCTGGTTATGGGCCCCAAGCTTTTAAAATAATGTTTAATAGACCAGATTGCTCCTGTAGGTAAACAAGGGTATGAAATTCCTTCAGGCAACTTCCTCCCCATCAACCCTTGTGCGATGCATGTGGATGTCCTGCATGACCATAGACCACAGAGCTCTTCTTAAGCTCTTCAGGGTCAGACTCCATGGGGCATTCAGATACATGACTCTCACTACTCGTGTGTTCCTGAACAGGAGGACCACCTGAGCAAGGTGGTTTCCCGTGTTTGGGAGACATTGGGAAGAGTAGGGATGTGCTCGACTCTGTGCAGAGCAAATCCATCACACCAGCACCTGTGCCATGCGGCTCTGCATCTCACCTGAACACAGTGAGACTCTCTGCAGTGTAGAGAGTTGTCTCGGGGCACAGCAGATGTATTACTGACTTGCAATGCATCCTGTTAATTCTGTAAATTAACAGGATAGCACAGGAGCTGTAGGTCAGACTGGTCTGCGCTAGACATACACTGAGCAGTAACTCGGAGGGGGCATTTTCAGGGTGGTGACTGTTTTTGGGAGAGTACCATTGGTTGCAAGAAAGAGAGCCACTGAATTGTCTCTCTGGAGTGGGGCAGCACTTTTGTGGCCACCAGTGCCGTAAATGGGAACCTTTCTTTTGAATTCAGCTGCCACAGAGTGAGTTTTAAAGGCACACAACTAAGTGTTATTTGCAGTGGCTTTTAGTTCCAGGCTCCTCTGCCAGTTGCTGTACGCAGCGAGACACACAGAGCTGCGCATACACACCAGCCGTGTGCAGTTCGGTGTATAATGCTATTAATAATTACTCAGTTCCTCCATGGTCAATGGTTTCTAGTAATCCCTCTGTTTTCTCCCTTGTTAGCTTTAGATATATCAAAGGCTCTTTGCCTGTAGCAAGGCCATACGGAAAGAGGCACCGGTCTGTAGTCGCGGGTGCTCCACCATCGCCAGCTTTGCAGAGGTTTTTCAAACTTGCTGCTGGATAAAACCATCAGGATTTTTAACATGCAAGCGTCCAGCAGCAGGACACCATCTCATTAACTCTTATAGCTCCATTTTCTGAATACTGCTGTGCAGCTCATTTATATTCATGTATTCTTCCTCCTGCTGTTCAGAGCATACAAGGACCGAGAGCCCTCACAAGGGATGTTTGCATTAAAGCAGCACATTAGTTTCCAATGCCCTGAGGATCCTTTATGTTTTAAGGTAGATACAGCATTTTGTCTTTTACAAAAGGTTCTGCTTGAAAGGTTCAGGGTGGGAAACCTAGCTTTGTCCCAGGGCTGACAGATGTACTAGCCAATTTAACAAAAATATTAGCTGCCAAGAGGCTTGGCAAAATGCATGGAGTGTCCCAGCTTGATGAGGAAAAAACAGGATATACATTGCTTATCTGTGGAAAGCTTGTTAGTGGGGGCCAGTAGAAAGACTTTAGACAAATTGTCCTTTTCTCAAATACCCTGCTTCACCAAAGACAAAATGTTTTGCACAGACATAACAGTTTTGATAATTTTTTTTTCACCTGGAAGGTTTCTTTGAGAATCACTATTTTTCTGGTTACTTCTAAAACGGCAGAGACAGGTGAGGGTAAAAGGCAGAGGAGAGAGTGGAATGATTTTGAAAAATCTGAAGACAAACTGTCTCAACGAAAGTCTATTTTTACAAAACTGTCTGAAGGGGCTTATTTCCCCAAGCAGAATTTGAAACCTCACAAGTCATTACCAAAAGGCACCGCCGTCATTTAGCAAGCTTTAATGCTAACTATATTGATCACATTACCTGGGACACTACTCAAACAAAGAGACAGGTTTCAAATATAGATTTGGAAGACGTTCAGGATCCCAAAGCATTGCAGCGCCACTAAAATCAATAGTGTAATAGGCAGAAGAGTGGCAGTTGGTAAGATAAAATTAATTTATTTTTCTGAACAGAAAGTCTGAGTTCCACAGGTGAGTTTCTACCTAACACAAGGGAGAGTTAGCGAAAAGGTGAAGAGGATCTAAGTGCCACAGCCTCCTGGCAAGCCTGGCCCTTGGACCAGAAGAGCTGTCCCTATGGCTTTACCTGCCCCAGGTGCCCGCTGCTCCCTCCTCTAACACACCCTGGAACATCCCTCTAGAGCTTCGCCCTGTGCCCAGGTACAGAAACACAGTTGTTGAGGAAGAAAGAACATCACCAGCTTCCCGTCTGAGCAGTTAGCTCCAGCTCCTCTTCCCTGCACCTCCATTAGCATCGGCTGAATTGCGCTTCTCTCAGAATATTTTACACCGATCTGCTTCTCCATGCTCTTCTGTGCACCGGGTCTTATAGGAACACACCGGTTTGTATTTCCTGTATTTCCATATATTCTCTCCTTAATATTTTATTAGGGTTCTTTTTGCAAAACTTACTCATATGTACTTCAGGGCTTTGAGCATATTTGACACAAGGAATAGTATTCAGGCAATTTTAATGCACCTGAAGCATGCAAAATGCTTTAATACACTTTAATATCAAGGCAGAATTTAGTTTCAGTAGGAACTAGAGAGGAAAGAAAAAATGTTTGGAATTCATAGGATGGCCATAGTCTAGCAATAAAACACCTAAGCAGCAGACAGGAACACAGATTAGGCTTTGTCAGTGGTGCATATGGCCTAAAACCAAAGTCAGTTAGTCATAATAGCGCACAGACGTGTTCCAGATATTGTTACAAGGGAGAACGGTCTATAAACCCCCTTCTAAAACATCAATCTTTTGCCTTCAGAACTGCTTATTAACTGAGCTGAGAAATACATCAAATATGCTAATAACGTAGTAACCAGCAGCTAAGAAAAAAAATAAAACACCAAATGTTCATTTACATTAGGATCACAGCGGCAACAGCATACTGATAATTTAACCCCCTCTGCTCTGGATAACAACCTCAATGTGACATTAAGCACAGGCTGTATAGAGAACACTATAATTGAATGACCTCATTGTCAGTTTTTAAACAATTAATGATATTGAGATAATTCAAAAGGACAAGTGGAAGACTGTTTGCTTCATCAAAGACTACTTAATAATCGGTTTTATGCACTGAGATAATGAGACATATTAGCCCCAGAGTCGAGGGGGAAGGGTCAATGAAATATCTCAAACTCTCTTGTAGCATAAGGTCAGGGAGAACACATGGCTCTCCTTGCTTACAAGGAGGAATGTCACACTGGAGCAAATAATTAAAAAAAACCCAAAACCAAAACAAGACAAGGCAATGATTTGCATGCATACAATTAAAGGAGATGGAATTAGACTTTTTGGAATCTGCACTTGACATTTGGGAAAAGGTTGGTGGTCATTCACAAACACATCCTGGGGTTCCTCACTTTGTATCATGTTTGGCAGCACCTACTATAAACTGCTGTCTTCTATATATTTTTTCATTCACCTCGTGAGTTATGCATGTGTAATTTCAGAATCTTTATTATCATCAGAAACAGCTGCTCATTACAACAAGATTATTGTTTTGAGATATATACTGCATTTGTGTTGAAGAAATATGTTAACCCTCTCTGTACACGGGGGTCTACGAATATACAGCTCTAGAACAGGCTGTGCACATAGTATTTCTGTAGATTAAGCTGAACAGCCCCAGAATTTTGTAACTTTTTGTTTTATTTTCTAACTGGGATCATACCCCAGACCTACCAACACTCCTTTCACAAACTTCCCAATTTTTCCTCTCTGTATAAGAAAATGTAAATGCTTCACTACCAATCTACGTGTACCTCTTAGTGCCGGCTGGATAATAAGAGAGGGACATGTGTGGATTTGAAATCACTGTAGCCTCCAGCTTTCATAGGATTATTGTAAAAGAATCAATTATTTATATAGAAAGAGTATTGCTAAAGCGTCAAAATGTCAGGCTTTCTGAACAGAAAACTGTTCTTTCCACCTATTCATCTATCTTTGCATCTATTTTTAATCCTAAGTTAAAGCAATTTACATGAAACTATATATGATATGCTGTATTCAGAGCTCTGCAAACAGCACGGGCAAGGTTTTTGCTACTTTCACACATTTTCATTTGTATTGTAGACATTTATGCACACTTATTACTTGATAGCAATGGAGTTTACTTTACTGGGTACAGATGCAGTAGTCAGTATATCCAAAATAAGCCCATATCCCACAGCCCTCTGTGGTACCCAGATAATTAAACTGAGAGTAGACCAAATTAAACTGTAGAGCTAATTTTCTTTTTAAAAGGAAACCATACATCATATATGATACATATCCTATTTTTCAGTTTGAGTGAAATATACTGGACTCTTTTTAAAAGCTTCAGTCCAGCGTAGTATGGGTACTTAAACCCCATTAGTGCTAAGACAGGTGATTATATCCCTTGCTGAAGAGGAAAAAGATTATTTTATCAACTGAAATGCTTTAATGTAATGATGGGCATTTTAGGAAACCACTAGAAAACAGTGAACTCTTCCTGACAAGCCTGGGAAATGCATAAATGTTATTATCATCATTTTGGAGAAAAATGCAGGGGGACAGATGTTGCCCAAGCTTACATGATGCATCAGGAGCAGACCAAGGTCCTGATTCAGCTTCTCTCATCTCGGCTTTCACAAGGTGCCGTGAGCTCTCCACAGACCCACTCTTCACACGCATGTTCGTTATACCAGGCCAAAATGCTGTAAATAAATGGGCTTCCACAGAGGGTTAATGAGAAACAAGCATTTCCAAAGAAAAGCACTAGATTTTGAGGAGTGAGGCTGAACGTGAGACTGGAGATGGAGAAAGCGATACTCCCAAACTATTGACATATTGCAGTGTGAAACTGGCTCCTCCAGGGTATTTGGAGCTGGTTTTAATTTTGAATCTGCCCCACTGCTCTGAATTATGACAGATCATTATGGAGTCCATATCTGCCTTCCCCTCACGCATTCATCCAACCAAGCAAGATGCTACAGTGTGGCAGAGCTCCAGAACATTGACATCTTTTTTTGGCAAATAATTAATTTCAAAGTATTTTCTCAAATACATGTAGTCTTCTAGTCAATGAAAATATGAGTTTGCCACTTATTCAAACCATCTGTCTTTATTTTTTAAATTATAATTGTGCAATATGTCCATTTTCTAGGATTATTACTTCATTTTTATGAAGATTACTTTTAGGCAGCTGAAGGTTTTATCTGTAATTAAAATAAGTATACAGGGTTTGGTTAAAGGTATTCTATCCAAGCTAAGATCCAAAAACTGTTTTTCTAACAAAGGAAAAACCCCACTGCAGTGCACAAATGGTACGCCTTACAAACTGTAGTGCAGCAATAAGTCAGATTTAAGATCCTGACTGTGTATCATGGCATTGAAAGAAGTTCATTAAAATGTGTTAGAATGGAAAGATCTTCACATTCAATACCCTATTTATATTAAAATCTCCTTAAAATATACCACTGGGACAATTCAAGGTGTTGATACACTTAGCAAGTGACAGAGGTCATACCTTCTATATTCTACTTATTAAAAAATGTATTTTATATTAAATTTTAATAATTTACTGCTTTTTAAAGGAAAATTTAATTTTGGAAAAGCATAAAATGATGAGCCCTTTGACCTCCGGAAAAGATCTGGAAAAAAGCATCTTGCATTACAAATCATTTATCATTCATATGATCTTTGCTTCCTGAATACAAGACTAACTGACTTTTGAATGCAAGCTGGTGATTTCTGAATGCACGGCTAAGTGTTCAGTTTATGGTACAGCTGGGCCATTCTCACCATGCTGCAAAAAAATCAGCTGAAAGACTCCTTTTCAGACATCAAGAAAATGAAATTGGAATCATTATTTTTCTTCTCTAAGCTAAGACAAATATGGCAAGCATACATTTTGAGTCAAGAGTTTTATTGAATACATTACCATTATTTTTCATCAATGAAATATAGAGTATTTAGCAATAAATTGAAAAATTTAGCATTTCTATTTGGAAGAGTCCACCTTGTGCTTTCTGGACAACCGTAAGTAAGTTGCAATGCTGAGAAGGTAAAAAATCTCAGCAAGAACAGCCAAATAGGAAAAGTACAATGATACGGGGAACAGTATGGACTTGTTTTAGTGTCTGTTTAAGGACAGAACTAGTCAACAAGCTGTGAATAGTATGTTTTCTGTGAGAAACTGCTGATTCATAGAAAAATGTGTTTTTTGAATAGCATATCAAATTCAACTGCATATTTTTCATGCAATTATTGAATTATTTCATCTTGATAAGGTCAAATGTAAAACATTTCATTCTCACTTTACCGTTTAGACTTATGCATTAGTAGTCAAAACATAAAGAAATGAGCTGGTTTTAACATGATGAAAATGGAACATTTACTTAAAAAAATGTAGGGCTGTGGAACATTTCTTTCTATTTCAGAAAAAAAAAACTTTCTCAAAATGCTATATTTTTTTACATAGTGGAAATTCTGTTGGAAACATAGCTTATCACCCAATGAGAGGACTCACTGGGTGATAACATAATGACCCATAGACCATAAAGCCAAGCTTCAGGTGATTAAAGAAGAAGAAACGTACTGCTCAGCATCACTCCACTCTACAGATGCCTACAGCACTGTAGGGTCACCCTTGGTCAACTTGTGACCTCCTTTGGCACCTGTGCTTGGCTGGTGGGCATGCTGAGGTGCACCCAGGGTGACACGTCATGGTGACTTGTAGGTTAGGCCTTGGGGCTGTTCCCCAGCACCCCCTGAGAGCACCCAGCAAAGTGGCAGCATGGAGGACACCAGAGAGCACCTGGCTAGGTGATGGCCCAGCTGAGAAGGTGCTAAGGACACCAGTGCCCTCAGGCAGGGGGAGATCTGGTTTCCAGACCGCTGAGGTCATCTGAAAGTACTTCAGATTTGCAAGCACCCAACATTGGCTCAGAAATGACATGCAAACGGCATGAAGGCTGTATTGAGGTTTGCCTCTGCAGCAATGCTGAACTTTGCCACCATGTTTGGTGTGACATTTAATCTGAAGTCTAATGCAGACCACAGAGCCTGGCCCTCTAGGTGCTAAATTGAAATTTATACTCATACTGCCTAGAGAGTTAATGTGTCCAACTAACTAACCTAGTTAAGACTTGCAGCAGACACTTCTGGAAACTTCAGGTGCTCTGTATGTAACTGTTTTTCTTATCTTCATAGGCAGAATTCCATGTTCTTCTGTTTCTTATCGAGCCAAGAAAATAGTACTTTTAACACACATCAGAAGCCCTCAGATACCAATATTATCTGCCAAGTCTGTTGTAAATGAAGTACTTCTTTAAAACTAAGAATCCAGATTTGAGAGGCACAAGTGTGGAAATGTGAGGAATAACAGATCCATTTATATCCAGGAGCGCTGCTTGTTCTCCCACTCACTCAGCAAGAGGCACTTACTCGCCTCTGCCACTCTCTGGGCGCTTTGTCGAGGTGACCACGGGGAGCTGGGATTGCTCTAAGTGCTGCAGAGACAAAGCACAAGAGGGGATTTCTTTTGTACTTGCTAGAGTTTATGCACCTTTTGGGGCTCTTCAACATAACAACTTTTATATTTTTTATCATTCAGGGATGTATTATTTGTACCTTCAGGTGGTGAAAAGCATGTTTATTGCGCATGGCAAAGGAATATATTACTTTATACAATTTTTGCCCTGCTGTAAAAGCCCATGCAAAGTTGCAGGAAAAGGGTGAATCAGAGAGATTACTTTGGAATTCCATTTATCAGAAAGCAGTATGTGTTTGTATGTATACCTGAAATGAGTTCGTGCACGTGAACCATTAATTTTCATACATGGATACAGATGCCTGCACACACACACTCACATGAATCACTAATAATTAATCAAATTGTCAAACAAACAGAAGGACGGAGCAAAGTTTCAAAAACCCAGATTCCAAATCGCCTGAGAGGCTCGGGATTTTCAGAAGTGTCTCTGAAGAGATGGGATTGAAGCCTGCTATGGATCCTACAAAAGAGCACAAAGGGGGAAAAAAAAGAAGTCATCTCCTCCCTGTGTGGGCATCACAGCCCTTTGTGAAGCCCTGCGTGTAGGTTTGCAGTCCTTCTCTGGCATGTATGGGAGAAAAGCGAGTGCACTCGCCTACAGCCAGGGTGTAGTAGGGGATCAGGCGCTTGAGAGCATTGTATTGTGCATGGCACGTATTCTACATGGCAGATTGTCATGCAAGCAAATGCTGACAGATTCACTTTATACTCCCTCCCAGTTTCTTCATTCCCCTCTAGAGTCTGAGCCAGATGTGCTGGCAGTGCTTATGGGAGAGAGGGGGCTGAGATGCTTCATGCTGATGCTGTCTGTGGGTTTGGGGCCTGCCTTTCCCATGAATCTTAATAAAGGCTCCAGAAAGCTTCATTTCCAGGCATTTGACAGGCTAGTGCCAGTCCAGAAGCAACGGGGGAGCACGCTGTGCATACTTGCATACAGCAGCCCTGCTGGGTTTTCACTATTAATTGTCCTCTCATGTGCCTTCATATTCTACAGGGAAAAAAATAGTCTCTCCGTGCTGAAAAGAGACGCTTCGGACAAAGTGGAGTCGGCACTGTTGTCCTCTGCAAAGACTTGCTCCTTCAGGGTGTATGCTTTAAGAAAAAAGGCATAGTAGATATAACACTGGATTTGATGTGTTTAAATTACCTGGCAAGCACCACCGGTTTCTGCTGTTGCTGATTACTGATCTGTCACCATCACCCATTTCTCGTTTCACTGCTCCTGTTGTGTGCGTGATGTTTACACTGCGGAGGGAACGCCTTTTCCTTCTGCCCCGCCTGCTGGTCACTTGGAGCAGGATTGTCCCCTCACACTTCAGGGGGTCACTGGCATTGCACTGGTGTTGAGAAAACGGGAGTGAAAGGACCATCTTGCCTGCTCCTCTCTTGTACACTTCATTGACTCGTCAGCTCTGGCTGCATGCACTACAGCTATCTGCAGGGTGATTTGCAAGAGATATTGCTTCTGAAATCGCTGACTTAGCGAGCCTCGAAAAGAAGGCCAGAACAGAGGGCATTTGGGCTGATGGATGGTTATAGAGGTACCTTAAATNTTAAAAAAAAAAAAAAAAAAGGTGGTGGTGGTGGGGGAAGCAGGGAACTGTCATGCTGCAACATGGTTCTGCACCTTCTTTGGAGCTACCTCGGCTTTCCTGGCCTATTCTGAGGCTTTAAAAAATCAGTCTGAAAATCACATCTATTTTCTCGTGGTTTGCATGACTTTGCTCATTTTCTGAAAAAAAAAAAAAAAAAAAAGCATGCAAAACCGCCACATTTCCAAACGTCATGTAAGTTGTTAACTATGTGAATCCTCTTGCAGTAACATAACATTTGGAACAATGTATTATTTCAAAAGCATACTTTTTTTTAGCTCTCCCATACTGAAAATAGAAGCAGCCCAAACGTGTATTGGACCTCAGTATCAGGAATCTGGGATTTCTAATGCTTTTTCAATAAATTCAAGAATAATAGGCCTTGAAATTCAGACTGTGCAAAATTCTTTACAGTTTCAAGCTAGAAGTCTGATCTTCCCTTCTGTTATGGTCTGTAGGAAGGGGGTAGTCCTGGAGCACTTATTGTAAGGAGAGCTGTGACTCCAGGAAACTCTTTCCTTTTACTCTTCTCATTAGAATTAGGTTAGTTAAGTTCATTAAGACTGGGAAGAAGTGTAGAAAAATTATTTCCGTGGCCAAACCCTTCCTTTCCAAATAACATGTGGATTATGAAATCTGAAAAAAATCTGTCTTCTTTACCAATAAAACTCCTCAGGAGACATTTGGGCATGTGCCCCATGTCCACGACAGTGCGATACAAAATGAGCTCTAAATAAACAAGACTGACACTGGAAACAAGATAATTAGTTTGGGATCTGACTCCTCTAAAAAAGTAGATATTGAAGACAATTTAAGAATATATTGTAAATACAGACCTACAAGGCCAAATGTTTTGAAATAGTGTTTTGGATTTCATCATTGTGAACCTATGAGCTGGACACTCGAAAGTAAAATGTGTTTTCGTCAGGTGATCCTTTGTAGTAAGGATGTCAGTAGATGAGAAATTTAAGCTGGTGGAATGAAAGAATTTACTTAGTGAACTTGCCAAATATTTTGGAGTACCTTGAGTGTCCTCCCTGTCTTTAGATAGTTGAACTGCACTGAATAGGGTAGGCGTGTTTGGGTTTTACAGTCAGTAAATACTGCAGAGCTCCCACATGGTGCCTTCCTGCCATGTTTGCTGTGTCATAGAATCATAGAATGGTTTAGGTTGGAAAGGACCTTGAAGATCATCGAGTTCCAACCCTCCTGCCATAGGCAGGGACACCTCCCACTAGACCAGGTTGCCCAAGGCCACATCCAGCCTGGCCTTGAACACCTCCAGGGATGGGGCCTCAACAACCTCTCTGGGCAACCTGTTCCAGTGCCTCACCACCCTCAAAGGGAAAAACTTCTTCGTAATGTTTAATCTAAACTTGCCCTCATCCAGTTTGAAGCCATTCCCCCTCGTCCTATCGCTACATGTGTCGAGGGTGGCAGTCACCAGATGAGGACTCCGTGTGCTGTATGTGCAGAGGGACTGGGGAGCAGCAGTGGACTTTTTGGGAGCCAGGTTGAAGGGACAATTTTGTACCTGGTGCCACTGGAGACTACAGACATCCCCCAAAAAATCACGACACACTCTAGTTGTGAAACCAGGAAGGTTTGCAAAGCTGTGAATTTTTTCTTTGAGCTGGAATTATTACATCAGGAGGGAAAAATCTGTTGTGCTCCTGATGATACGATGAAAATGTCCTTCTCTAAATGACTGAGCCTTTATATTGTTTCATTGATGCAGATCAGGAAAGTGCAGAGTTTAAGTTTGACAAGAGACTACTAGGCATTCCTTTACCTCTCTCCACAGTTACTGTAAATTTTAGGCATGTTGACAGAACTAAGTAAGTAGGAAATGCCAAGGATGAAAAGTCTAGCTGCCTGTCATCCTGGCCTTGCCTGTATGGGAGAAGCAGCATCACTGGAGTGAAAACAATTTAAAATTTTTTCCTTACTACTTTGGGAATATTTTTGTTGAAATCATAGGCTTTTGCCATTACAGAAACTTCGGAGTTACCATATCAGATCAGATGCAGCATCCATTAAGTCTTTCTTCTGATTTTCATATCCTATAGACCAGGCTTTAAGATCATGTAGGAATATAAGAATTGGCATCCTGAATAAAACTCTGTGCTATCTAGTCCAGGTCACGAGTGTCACACACTTCAGAGGATGGGGAAATAATGTGTCACCAGGCAGCTGTGACAGAATCTACGCAAAGAGCTTCATTCCGGCTTCTTGCTTTGTGCCCCAGGATCTTTCAGGTGCCCATGGTGAACTAAAGTTAGAAAGATTTCTAGATCCCTCTAGGTACACACAAATTTATTAATCCTAGCTCTCCTTTTGTGTTTTCTAGCAAATATGTTGTTTAACTGCTGAGATGTTTGCACAGGTGTTTGCTGGTTGAAATGGACTCAGGCCAAGGTGGACAACATCTTGAACTGGCTTGGTATACCGGTATCCTGGTCTTAAAGGTGAGGACCCCAAAACATCATGAAGACTTTTACTAACACAACTGAAACAACTGAGAAATAGGTAAAAATTGAAACTCCTGCTTGAACAAGATTAAATAATGACTTGTAAACAAAAATGCTTGTGGTCTCTGGTCCCTGCAGAATGGTTCCTTTTCTCCAGACTTCCTTGACTAAACAGCACTCAAGGACTTTCTGAGTTGAAGCAATCTCCACACAGCCTCCTCTGCACTCCTTGGAGAGTCTCTCTGTCCATTGTCGCTGAGGCCAATCTGACAAATGCCTCTCCTTGTCCTCTCTTTTTCCCTTGTTTTGGTACTTACCACAACCCCATAGTAAATTGATCCAGAGAACCAAACCAGCACAAAACTGACGCAACAACAAAAAGTGTTTTTTTCAGCATGTTTAGCTCACTGAACCAGCCCATTAAAGGTCAGATGGATGCCAATGCCATCTCAAGGAATATCTGGAGTGGTGGTGGAGTGGGGATGCTTGTTCTTGGTAGATCATCTCATCCCTATTGCAAAATTACAGCCTCCAGGAGTAGCTGGAGGCTCGCTGATCTCAGTCTGTCCTTCACCGGCTGTCATAGCCTCCCTCCCACCCCAGATGTTGAGCTGCTCTCGAGGAAGGGTATGGCCTCCCCAGGACTCTGAGGTGCTCAGTCTTCCCTGAGCACAACATCCAGGACATGCCAAACCAGTGGCCATCCTGCTGGCTCCTGTGCGGTCAGTGAACTGTGCACAAATAAAACTGATTTACCGTCCGTCAGATAGGCGCGTCTCTGCCATGCTGTAACCTCTTCCTTGCAGTCATCATCCCGTCTTCCATTCCAGCCAGCACGCAGCATTGCAGCACTGTGATTATACGGGTGCTACATCAGAAATCACAACAACAAAATGCAATTTGCAGTCAGCCCTAGCTGCAGTGTGTACATTCAGTGTGTCTATTCTTCCCTATCTTTGTTTTTTGAATGTTTAGCCACAATCCTTAGTGATTACTACAAATTTCTTCTAAAAAGGGAAAAATTTTGCATTAATTTGCCTCCGCGTAAAATTCTTACCCCAATGAGTTATTATTGTGCTGCAGACAGCAGCAATAGCAAGTAAACGATTCAGTATTATTGTAATGCTGATGATTATTGTTCGTTTCTGTTCACCAAAACAAAGAAAATCAAAAAATTGCCCGCTGTCTTCAAACCCGCCTCATATCAAATCCCCCGGGCTTCATTCCCGACCTGCACCTGCCTGACATCAGCGCAGGCCACTGATTTCCATGAGGAAACGCTCAATTTGCACCGGTGCCCATGACTGAAAAAACAGGTCCTGGCTTTTTACGAGGTTCGGCATACTGTCTTGACATAAGGCAAAATTAGCCAGAATTTGTGAATCGGTTATTCTTTGCCTGCTGAAACGAGGCAACGTCTGCAAACGCTGCTTTGAGAATCTGTTCTTTTTTGTCTGAGAACAGATGTCTGGGAGGGATTTTGGCAGGACCCACTCTGTCAAACAGTCCGGCTTTGACAGTTACTTGCTTGAGGGACGGCTGAAATGCAAAGCATTTCTGATCAGAATATCATATTCATCTGGAAGTTAATTACTGTGTCTGCCTTGGTATAAATAATTAATTATGCAAAACCCACACAGCTGTGGCTGGACAGAGTTAAGTGACTTGCTGTCAATGTCTCACGGTTCTAGAAAGGATGAAGGGATTTAGAAAATAAGCTCTTTAACTCTTGGGCCACGTTATTGTGGTAGCCCCTTCCTGATCAGATGAGAATATGATTATCACTGAGCATGCTTTTTTACAAAAGGACATTTCCCAGTTTAGCCTGTTTGGGCCCCAATGATAATCTCTTCTCAATGCTGTGGCTGTGTCAAGGTAAGAAGCCAAACACATCGATTGTTTTAGGGAAATGGATTTGCAAAACCTCTTTGAGTGCGCAGTCCTGCTCAGAGCAATCATCAGCCAAAGCAACGTTTGCATCCGAGTGTGTGTGTGTGCATGAGAGTGAGTGAAGAGTGAAGGCACACGGGTGCAATAATCAACCTGTCTCATTTTATAGCCGACAAAGGTAAAGAGAAAGCCAAGTTTACAGAAATTATGAATATTGTTGACAGCGGCAGTCCAGTACCTGATCAGATGAACAATGGACAGGCTCATGGGTTCACTCATTGTCAAATAAACAGCATTTCTGGAAGGCGACGGTGGAGAAAAGCAACTTGCTCTGTGCCCCTTTATGGTATGTCATCTCCAGTAGATCATGGATTTTAAATGTACAAATAGAAGCATCAGCCCAGACTCATTTGTGATAAGTGGTTTTCTGCATGTAGCTCTGATTTGCCAAAACATTTTTGCCTGCAGCACTGGTGAATGAAACATAAAAAGAAAAGCTTGGTAAATGTGTCAAATACCTTGGTGTAGGGAAACACTGCTGAGATTGCTGCAGTAAAATAAACTTCTACAACCCAGAGGACATATTTTGTACCTACAAAGGATCAAGTCACACTACAGTTCATCAGGATGAGTATAGATCTCAACACATGTTTTGTTCTTTCCTTTAAGTAATGCAAAGCTGTGTAAGCATCTATCTACTCAAATGAGCAGTGAGGGAAAAAAAAAGTTTGTGAAAGTGCTAAATGTAGAAACCACTTACCTGTGAATATTTCCAGGTCTTTGCCTGTGAATCTCCTGCACTGAGCTTTGGTCTCCTTGTTTCCTACCTGTATTATTAAAATAAACTGAGTTTTATATAGAACTTTTCATCTTCCAAGAATCCTGAAATAGGTTACAAAGCAAACAGTAGTTTGAGAGTGTAAGCAAGTGCAGAAGCAATTATGTACTTAGCTGCAATTCACATATAACCTTAGACATTGCAGCATGTGTAAAGTAAAATGTAGCAGGCAAATGTCTTATCCTTTTAACTAAGAGTTACAGGTCTCCTACCTACCACAAGGAAGGGTATTGCAGACAGACATGACAGGACGTTGGCTCAAATTAAGCAAAATGCTTTTTCTAGTGTGTCATTTTCCCCATGTGCTGGATGCAGGGTAAGCACTGGATTTGAGTTTGTGTTCTTGCCGCAGAAATTCAAACTGTAGCCTGCTCTGCACAATGGTGCTGCCAAATGAGTAACTGCAACATTTGGGGTACTTCTCCAGCAAGAAACAAGTCTTCAGTTGAAGGTCTGTTCACCGGCTTGTGATCCTCCATGCCATTTAGTCATTAACATGCACCCTGGCACAGCTTTGGCCCTGCCAAATAGATCATGTAATTGCCCTTAGCCAAAGACTTTTCACAACAGACAATATTCATGAGGTTGCCCAGGTTTTTAGAATAAACCTGTCTAGCTGTGTGGTACTTGACTTCAGGGCCAGAGGAGCCCTTGGGAGCGGTCCTGGTCCTACTGAAGCCGGTGGAAGCCCAGTCACTGACTTCAATGTAAGTATGAGTGGCTACTAGTAAACAAGTTCTACCATTGAGCAGAAATGCTTGCATGTACATTGTCTTTAGCTTAAGAATTCAAATACAAGTGTTATCAAAACTTGTGATAAAGCTCAGAAGAGGCACGTGACCTCTGCCAAAGGTTGCAAGCCTGAAGAAAAAGTGTTAGCATTGCTTTAATGCTGCCAAAATTGGTACCTTAAAACACACACATCATTTTTTACATTGAAGAACTCCCTTTCTGCACAAACCTGGTGTGTCTGCATGCTGTCATTTCTGACAATGGCAACACCTCAAATCCCTGGAACCATTGTTCAGCAGTCATCTTCTAGCTGATTTTAAATGTCATTGGAAATTACTAGTAAGGGGGACAGGAAAACAAGAAAGAAAAACTGAAGTTTGAGGGTCCCAAAATACAGTCACGGAAAGATACTTCTTGTTTCAAAAAGATGATCCCTAAATTCCTTTAGGGAATAAATAAATAAGAAGGAGAGGACTAAAAGGAATCATTTGATTATCTTCCAAAACATCTCAAGAAGCTTTGTTGGCCTCAGTTTGGCACTGGTGGCAAGCATTCTTAACAAAGGTTCTCAGCGCAAGATTATCTTGGAGAGCAATTTTTATCCACAATTTTCTTGAATCCTGGTAACCTGGTTGTTACTGGCACTTCCTGAGATTCACATATTCTAGGCAGATTCCACTAAGCTTTGTCACCCCACACTGCAGTACGTTACCAGCATATTCAACTTTGCTGGCATCACTCAGCCCACTCATCTTTCTCCCTTTCCCCCGTTCAGTCTGTTCACACCTTTCTTTGTCTGTGTACTCGTGCTCATTTATCTTCTTTCACCCGTGCCTAGGCAGAGCTCTCCCACCGTTCCTTCCCTTCGGGGCAGCGTCTTAGCATGGCCTCTTTGTCCTCTCACGCTCCTCCCTGGTTCAGCCCTTCCTCTTCTGCAGGTCAGCCATGCACATCTAGCACCATCCATCATCCGTGCGTACTCAGCAATGCCGGACCTGCCTTCTTTGATGTCACTGTTTAAATTACTACATCCTGACATCATACTAAATGGATCAGCACTTGTCCCCTGCATTCAGATCTCACCCAGCTACGTTCATAACAAAGACTATAGACAGATGTAACACAAGTGAGGGTTCCAGTGGCAGGTACTGCTATGGGTTTTCTTTTTTCTCATTCTATATCATTGTTTGAAGAACACATGAAGCGTATTTCTATGTTAAACATATCTATCCATACATGTATATAGGTCTCTCTATTTCATACATATATATGTATCTTTTTTTTTTAGGCTTTCAGAACTCCCAGAAGGGCATTTATGTAGTTGGTTACAGGACTCTTGTGTTTTTGTTATTTAAAGAATTCTAATAAAAGAAATTGAAAAACTGAAATATTGGGAGCGTTAAGTTACTGATGACTTGGCATTTCCACAGTTTCCAACTTCAGCACTTAAATCCTCCCCATCCTCCACAGTAGACATCTTGGGTGTTTTGTGGAACTGAATTTCAAGTTCAAGTTCCCCATTTGCACATGATTTAAATAACAAGGTTGTGAGGCTAAACTAATTCTTCCAACTTAATGAAACACTATGATAATAAGGCTGTATAAGTATCTGGCCAAATAAAAATGAACAATAGATAGGCAATTCAGTTCTTACATCCTCTCCAATTTGGGGTACAACTTTAGCAGTTTATCCAGAGTAACATACAATTCTCAAGCTACATCACATTATACTCCTTTCTTTCTGCCATGTGTTTAAGCCTAGGGGCAAAATGTATTATCAGTGTCTGGAGATGAAGCTCACACAATTGCACTGGCCACAAATGCAAGACTTATTGAGGCAACAGACTTGTCTTACCGCTTGGTAGGACCTCCACTTGCTGACATAATTGTGTGAAAACACTGCTGGTTTCCTACAGGATTTGGGCTGAGGCTGCTTTCTGTCCGTGTATTTTAAATCCTTGCATGTTTCCTAGGTTGCTCTCAGGTCCTTTGGGATAAAAAAGTATAACAACTCATGTTCAGTCCCCATGGGCCTCCTCCATTACGTTGTTCATGTCGTTCCCTCAGGCCTCGACTTGCGGAGAACTTTACCGCACTTACCTCTGACTCTAAGAGCAAAGTTCTCAGGTTTGTAGTCGTCCACTGTTATAATGCAGCAGATCAGTAAGGTCATTGGAATGATATTGTCCATGCAGGCAGGCAGATGTATGCTAGAGACAAGTATTTTCTCTAAAGTTACATAAGGGATGAATCTGCCTCCATGTCCTTAAGAACAAGCCCTGGGAAATCCTTTCAGTCAAGCCCCCTCGCTCTCGCACGGTATCTGAAGCTTGTGTACAGCAGTGTGGGATGTCACCAATACCTACCTACTTCAGGAAGACAACCTTCTCTTTCCAGGAGCTTCTGATAAAGTCACTTCAGCATGTAATACCTTATTAGCAGAAAAGAAACACTGTGCCTTCCCCATTATAAACCTTTGCTCACAACTGCCAGCAGGAGCAAGGCAGGTCACTGAGTCACTATTAACCAATAGCTGACAGCTAATTGATTTTACACTTGTGTATCAGTGTTCGCAAACCATAATTTAAAAGCTAATTTGCTTCATACTTTTAATATCATAGGCAGTTTTGCATCCTATCCTACAAAGCCTGAGCTCATCACAGTCCATCATTTTTACTGCTGTTGGCCCCAAAACTGGTCTTTTGTAGATTTGTACTCTATAGCACTCTTATCTCTTAACCCAAATGCAAGAAATAGCCCTCCAGCACCAGTTGTCTCATGGAGACATCAAGGGAGAGTTTTCAAAACTGAAGCCACTTTAGGGTAGTTTTAATGAGGCCATGTTTGCTAAAGCATGACTGACAGAAATAATAAGTTAGCATTTATGAGGGAACCCTCAGAAATTGAGCTACAGCAGGCAAAAAGCCAGCAGAAATTGTTGTGCTGTTGAAATCTCTCCTAAAATAGCTCTCCTAGCTCAGCCTAATGCAATTAAAGTTACTGATGTACATAATATGAAAACTGGGAGCTCTTCCTGTTAATAACCACTGTGTAACTGAGGTAATCCATTTCATTAATTTAATATACACTTTCATATCCCCCGATAATAGACATATAATTAAAGTGATAGGCTTTGCATTCCAAAATGAAAGTTTGCAAAGGGCAGTTCTATAAAAACAAGGAATTTTGCTTAATCATTGTTCAATGTCATTTGGATTTAGATTTTTTTTTTTAAATAAAATATCAGTAGTAAAATTCAGAACAAATTGATATTTGTACTGGTCGACTTTATCAGTAAGTAAGCATGTTGCTCAGTGAAGATGAAATTTCAAGGAGATAGTGATTGTAAGAGGTGTGGCTGGTGTGGCTAAAAATACTCATTGCAGTTGGAAAAGGTCCATATTCAATTTAATATTATGCTGATATAAATATATGAAAAAGGTTAACAATTTTTTTCAGAGTGTTGATCTGGAATTATGGCAAGATGATGGCTATTTTGTATTTCTCAAAACCTTTTACCAGAACTTAAAATGATATAAAAGCCAAAAAGGTAGATTTTGAGTAGAGATACAAAAAATATCTAAAGGAACTATGAAGCTGAAGAAATTATGTTTAAAACTTCAGGAGGTTAGGCGGTTGATTAGAAAATTATAAAATTGAGGGACAGTACTATTAGGTTTTGGAAAGAGAGGAAAAAGATTATGTTTGTTTACCTGAAATATTTAATATTTTTTATATATGTAAATATATAATTTATACAAAAATATAATACTAATGAAATTGTACGGATAGAGCAAAGAAAAATATCCAGTACATGAGCATGTTGAGAGATGAATGCAACGATAGTAAAATAAATGTGTAATTATCATGAAAATAAAGAGGGAAAATGGACGTTCGAGAAAGCTAAGTATTCATGAAACTAAATGAGTCAAATAATTAATTATTAGAGAGGAAACAGATATGCCAAGATTCAGAAGCTATGGTAGTGTTGGACTGTATAGATTTTAGTTTGTGATGATATAATGTGATATTATAAAGTGTGGCAAGTTCTTATGTCGCTCATGAAGAAACAATATTCCCTCGTAAAGATGAGTGTACCTGAAAGCTAAGTTCAATCCTATACTATCACTGCAAAAGAACAAAAGCTTTTAGTATGTATTTTTAAAAATTTTCTTCCCCACAGCTGTGTTGAGAAGTGAAAATGCAGTTCTTTCTTTGTGGTTGTTTACTATCAATGAGCCTTATCAACAGCTTCTGAATAGCTTTGTGGAAAGGTCAGTAGGGAAAAACTTGGGCATTAATGGAAGAATTACGATATGTAATATATTTAAAGGTAAACATATAGGAGCTCTCCTGTAATATCATTTCAGTTTCCAGAAGCAGGGAAACACCTATGGCTGTGTTTATGGCCTTCTGCTTTCAGTTCAGAGTATTGGCAAAGAAACTTCCACATGTCAAGGCCAGGCTCTGCTCATCCAGCTCTTGCGTACATTGCCTCACCTAAGTGATTTTGCAGACCCTTTTTCACTCCTTATTCTTCTTTCAGGGAATTGAAAATTATATTTTGGCATAAATGCAGTAGGAAAAATTAAAGGGTCTTCCTTTCTCCCCTCTGGTTCTCTCCAAATTTTCACTTTTGCTTTTAAGAGGATGAGGTTACAAATGCCTTCTGTGTGGTTGTCTGCGCACCCTGGCAGCGATGCCCTGAGGAGGTGGACCTGGGGCAGGGCTGGTGCTTGCAGGTACGGGGAGAGCACCTGGGGCACTGGCACCCCCGGGCAGTGGTCTACCAGGTCCTAGGGAGCTGCAGGTGTGAAGCACACACCTGAGTTTAAGTGGAAGATGAGAAGGACCTTCTCTCTTACAGTGTTGGACTTACCTGGGAGTAAGTGGAAAGTTTCATTTCCACTTACTTTTTCAGGTGCTGTTGTCTGTTCACCACTATTAATGTTAATTTAGTTTTTCATTGTCTTTTATGTACTTGCTGCAGAGAGAAGCTTATGAATGTGGCAAGTAAGCAGCTTAAAAGCCCAAACTAGAAGTAAAAGAATATCCTGAGTTGGAAGCGACCCACCATAATCATCGAGTCCAACTCCGTATTCCATACAGGGCAATCTAAAAGTTAAACCACGTAAGTAAGAGTGTTGTCCAGACTCTTTTTGAACATCAACATGCTTGGGGCCATGACCACCTCCCTGGGGAGCTTGTTCCAGCGCTTAAACACCTTCTCAGGAAAGAATATTTTCCTAATATCCAATCTGAACCTCCTGACACAGCTTTGAGCCATTCCCTTGTGTCCTGTCACTGGGCACCTGAGAGAAGAGATCAGCACGTCCCTCTCATGAGGAAGTTGTAGACAGCCATGAGATCACCCCTCAGTCTCCTTCTCTAAGCTGAACAAACTTAGTATCCTCAGCTGCTCCTCATAAGTCATGCCCTATAGTCCTTTCACCACCTTTATTGCCCTCCTTTGGATGTTCTAATATGTTTATCTCATTTTATAGCTCTTTAATATTTTTATACCTTTCTTATATTGTGTAGTCCAAAACTGCTATTCTGTGCTTAATGCACCCCAGGATACTGTTGGCCCTTTTGGCTGCCCCGGCACATTGTTGAGCTTACTATCATCTTACTCACATTACTATCGGCTTACTCATATTGAACTTAATGTCATCCAAAATCTACAGACCCCTTTCTGCAGGGCTGCACTCCAGCCCCTTGTCCGCGAATCTATACGAACATCCAGAATTACACTGGCCCAGATGCAAAATCTGGCATTTATTCTTGTTAAATTTCATATAGTCACTGATTGCCCTTTCCTCTAATTTATCAAGATTTCTCCCTACCCTTGAGGGAATCAATAGTTCCTCCTAATTTAGTATCATCAGCAAATTTATTTAGTGTGCACGCAGCTCCTGTGTCCAGGTCATTGATAAAAACATTAAAAAGAACTGGCCCTAAAATTGAGCCCTGGGGAACACCACTAGTGACTGGCCACCAGCCTGATGTTACCCCATTTATAACAGCACTTTTAGTCCAACCTCTCAGCCAATTGTCCACACATCATGTTGTGTACATGTCTAGCTGTATGCTGAACACTTTGTCCAGAAGGATATTGTGAGAGCCAGTATCAAAAGCTTTGCTAAAGTAAAAAAAAAAAAAACCCACGGCTACTGCCTTGGTGTATTTTATTCAGTCTCCTGATTCATCATGATTTTTCTAGTGTTTTAACCTCAGCAAAATCAAGATTCAGTTGGTGTTCTTAGGACAACCTGTTACCTTTGCCAATTAGTGCATAGCAGGGTAAAAAATTTATGAGGTAGGAACTATATCTGTATTCAGTCAGCTCATTAACTGATATCATTATCAAACTGATACAGGAATCATTAAAAATGTATTGGATGTAAATAGCTTTCAATCTATATTCAGTTGCCTGGATTTACACCAGTAGTGCTAATATATACTCTAAGACAACGACTCCCTTAATGAATGCTAGTAACTATATGCACAATTCTTACTTTCATGAACACAAGTTTGGCATAATAATTAAGGACGTGTAAAGTGTAGAAAAGCAAAAGCATAAAAATAAAAAGTTAAGGTACCTAGATATGAACATACATGTGCTATCTCTTAGACATATAGTTATAAACAGGACAGTCCTTCTGAATCAAAAACTACCTATTACAACCCTACCTTGGCTCCAGCAGAGGCCAACCTTGCGGTGTGCTCCGCTCTACAGCACAAGGGTCTGGAGCACTGCTTACTTCTATCAATCAGACCCCCTAAAATTATGCCGGCCACTGCAGCTGTGGTCTGAGATGGGATATGTGAGGTTATGGATCAGGTTGAAAAAGGCAGGAGGGAAGGGACCTTCCTAACCAAGTAATTCCTTGCCCAGGAAGCAAGCCTATTCCTCACCTGTCTTCTGTCCCAGCTCCAACTCTCTTTCTTCTCAGGGCTACTCTTAGCTGGGACCCACACTCACCAGAAGGCAAACTTCTGTTTGATCTAAACCACTAGGAAGGACCAATCTTGTTCCAGGTCCACTTCCCTACAATTACACCAGTCTAAAGAGATGTCTCCTCCTCTTTATTCCCGCTCTGTACAAAGAAAAACAAAATTAAACCACCCCAAGACAAAAAAAAAATCACACCCCAAAAACCGGAAGAAATCTGAAAAAGTAAATCCAAACCCAGAAACCTCACATCTGGTGAAAACAAGAAACCAGGAAAAGCCCTGAGCAGTCAGAATTTGTCCTACTTATTTACATACAGGCTGCATGATATATTTTTTGCGGGTAAAAAATGATCGCTGTGTTATTTCATGCAGCTGGGCTTCTTCCACTTCCACTGGCTTAAAGAAGTCTAAACTTGCCCATGCGTAGATCTCTTTGCAACTCCTGAACAGTGTTATTACCATGAACCAAAATTATTTTGTTTCACTCGAAGGAAAATAATTCACTTCTGCAAGATTTTTCTATTATAGCTGTTTTAAAGGCCACGTGCTATTTGGCTGTCAGGTGTTGTTTTTCCACACAGTGGTACTTACTGTGTAGCATGAAACAGGTGCAATCTTAGCGGTGTACAAACTGACAGCATACCTGGGAATTTATCCATTTTGTAGGGAAAAGTACAAAAAGCTGTACTTTGCATGTCCAAGTAAGGAATCGATAAAATGAGTGCTTGCAAACTCTGCCGTTTTGATGGATGGAAATAAAGATGAGAAAAAGTTTCTGAAAATTGCATTTTAGATATTTTAGCACAGTTAAAGCCTAACTTCCTGTCCTTCTGCTCTTCAGATGTGAACTTTTCCTATGGTGATATGAGATACATCAATAAGCTGCACCAAGGATTCTGCTAGATTTATCAGTATTAAAATAAATATTGCTGCTGTGACTGTAGGAGTTGACTGCAGGTCAAGATACGGCTTTTAACTGTCAGTTGTTCTGTGCACACGAACTATATTCTGGGTCAGACCTATGGTCCCTTGAAGCGGCCAGTGATAAATAGCAAAGGAATCCTGCAGCTAGGAAACGTGGAATAATCCTTCTCACTTAGCTTTTCCCTCTTCGTCTTGAATAGCTAAAGGATGACATATTCTGAAACAGGAAAATTTATCCTTTAAAAAATGCATACATGAAACTTCTATTTTCATTTCTCAGTTCTCCTAGATACTTCATTTCAACTATTTCCTGTTATTGTGAGTTCTATTGCTTAATTACCTGGTGATAATTAACAGTGATTACTGAGAGATGAGTGCATGGAGAAGAGTTAGAAACTACACACAAATAGAACTACCAGAAATGCCGAAAACGGTTCTGAATTTCTCAAAGAGACAATTATAGATCAGGCATGGTCCATTGCATTTATTATCTCACAATGAAGAAGTAAATGCCAGTCTTAAGTAATGATAAGTCCTCTTATTTTTAAGTAAGTCTAAATCATTTTAGGTATTACACCTCACAGATACTGTGTACATGGATAAAGTGGCCATCTGAGCATCTGAGTCACCACGCAGGAGCCACACACAAGTCGGAGTCTGTGTGGCCCTACATCAGAAGCAAGGACAGTCACCGCCAGAAGATCAAAGCTATCTTCTCACAAAAGCTTGTGAGAATGAAGGGGCAAGGCAACCAACACCAAAACAGGGCAGTGCTACTTCACAAAAGAATCAAACAGAATGTCTTTGCAAATAGGGAGATCGACTTGACTTTTTTGAGAAATAAAGGCCTGAATCTAATTCACAGCATCTGCTTCTTTATTTCACTAAAATAATGGAAAATGTGTTACAAAAAGCAGTCAGCTTCTGAAGAATCACCACAAAGTCTCAGACATCTGGTTGCAAGTCCAGTCCTGCAATAGTCTCTGTTAGCTGTACTACTTTGCCCTGCTTGACTCAGCAAGGGTCTCTCACTGCCAAAGTAGACAGTTTGGAAGTGATACAGAACTTCCTTTCCTCACTTTATCGTCCTAACCCCACCACTCCTGTTGGCATCCTGGTTGCCACCACCACTTTTTCAAGTTCGTTTCAACCTGGAAAATACTCCCTGTCGTGCATGCTGGGTTGTCCCCAGGAAAGGCATAATATTCCCTTCTTTCAGGATGGCTTCCTCCATCCCAGGGTGTGCAACAGGGACAAGGTAAGAGCAGCTTTCTCCCTATGGCCCAGCCACAGTCTTTATAGGAACATAATAAGAATATATACCAAGTGGACCCAATAGGGTCTGCTACACAAACAGGCTTGTGGCCATGCTCTGGTGAGCCACCTGGGATGAATATCTGGTTTCAACCCATCTCTGAACATCACCTCTACTTTATTTAGAGAAACAGGCACAGACAGACACCACAGTAAACATTGGCTTGCGCTCCTGGAATGCATAGGATGCAGTTCACCTTTCTCCTGGAAAAGGCTAAAGCAGTCTTGAATGATTTTTCATACAAGGCAAAGTCACAGCACAGACAATCATAGAATCATAGAATAGTTTGGGTTGGAAGGCACCTTAAGAGATCGTCTAGTCCAGTCCCTGTGCAATGAGCAGGGACATCTTCAACTAGATCAGGTTGATCAGAGCCCTGTCCAACTTGACCCTAAATATTTCCAGGGATGGGGCATTTACTGCCTCTCTGGACAACCTGTTCCAGTGTTTCACCACCCTCATTGTAAAAAAAAGTCTTCCTTATATATAGTCTAAATCTACCCTCTTTCAGTTTAAAATCATTATCCCTTGTCCTATTGCAACAGGCCCTGCTAAAAAGTCTGCGCCCATCTTTCCTGTAGGCCCCCTTTAAGTACTGAAAGTTTGCAATAACATCTCCCCAGAGCCTTCTCTTCTCCAGGCTGAACAACCCCAACTCTCTCAGCCTGCCCTCATAGGAGAGGTGCTCCAGCCCTCTGATCATCTTCATGGCCCTGTTCTGGACCTGCTCCAACAGGTCCATGTCCTTCTTGTTCTGAGGATGCCAGAGCTGAACACAGTACTCCAGGTGGGGTCTCACCAGAGTGGAGTTGAGGGGCAGAACCACTTCCCTCAACCTGCTGGCCACACTTCTTTTGATGCATCATAGAGTAGCTGGCTTGTACTACTTTGTGTGTAAAGCAGCAACCAATGGCTCCTACGATGCTTTGCTGTATTCTCCTTAGCATCCACTGGAGTGTTTTATCCTGCACTGAGATGTGTGCTCTAGGAAGAACCAAAGAACCAGTAAAAATAAATAGCTGTATAGTTGGAGTATATTCAGTATAGCTGAAGGTTGGATCAAATGAGAAGGTAAAAGGCCAGAGTCTTGGCAAGAGAAAAGAGTAATGATGAGGAATTGTGTGGGTGTCTGGGGTTGGTACAGAAGAGTGGGAAAATTGGAGAATGGATTAGTCATGTGTCATGGTGTCAAGGCTTGTTAATGTGAAGTGGGATGTATGGCAAAGGGATAAGAGGAGTAAGGAGCTGGAGAAATGTGTCTGAAGGAGGTCTGGTGCATGGGTTAGGTCTCCATTTTCACTAAGCAGGATGAGCAGGAGAAAGTGTCAGAGCCAGAGGGCTATGGGTAGAGATGAGGAGTGTAGTCATCTCCAAATTGTCATCTTGATTTGTTCTGTTTTATTTCTGATGAAGGACTTTCCTCTAAATCATGCCCGGCTCATCAGCCTGACTTTCTGCTCAGAACTCAAACCTGGCAATTTCAACTCTGGAAAGAGATCTTAGAGTCACTGTTTGGTACTTCTCTGAATCAGCAGCTCAGTGTGCAGCTGCAGCCAAAACAAAGCCAACACAATGCTGGGCATCATCAGGTCAGGTATTGAGAACAAGGCAGAAGGTACCATTTTGCAGCTCTGCAAAAACATGGGTGCAGCTCTGGCTACTGCATCTCAAAAAGAATGTGGTGGGGTTCAAAAAGGTATAGGTATGGGCAGCTACATTTGTCAAGGGAATGAAACAGCTGCCTTTTGAGGAGAAACTGAAACACTCGGGACTGGTCAGTCTGGAAAGCAGAAAGAAGGCTGCATAGGGAATATGAAAGAAGTTCACAGAATCATAAAGGCAAGAGGCAAGCTGAATAAACTGTTACTCAGTTAGTCCCCTGCATGGGTGAGGGGACATTCAATAAAACTATAAAGGTGTCATTTTAAAACAAATAAAAGAAAGTGTGTCTTTACACAGTGGGTAGAGAAGTTTTGGAATTTGCTGCTACAGGAGGTTGTGAGGCAAATAGTAATGGCAGGGCCAAGGAGGGGTTAGACAGATTTATGGACACCAAATTCAGAAATGGATGCCAAAAGAACTAAGAAGTGTTGTATGCTCTAATTTCCCCAATAAAACAGTTTAAGATGCTGGGGCATGAGATGAACAGAGTGCAAAACATGGCCAGGCCCATATGTTGTCCTTAAATGTCATGTCCTACTGCCACTGAATGAATGTTATGTAAAATGAACCAGTGGTGTTACCTCGTAGGTCATTTATTCTGATATATTTTCTTTTTTTTTTTTTTTTTTTTTTATTTTTTTTTTTTTTTTTTTTTTCTCTTTAAGTGCTTATTTATTCCCTATGTATTATATGAAGACCATAAACACATCCGATGTCACTGAGGGCTCCAGTAAGGCATGGACTACCTCACAGAAAACATACATTAAATAGTCTTGGATCATACATGAAACATACCAGACTATGACTCCCAGAGTGCAACAAATATAATCACATTTAGCTGCAGCAAATGCACATATTAAATATGTATTATGTGTTATACCCAGATTTTAATGTTTGTCAGTTAGTCATGTCATTATATGCAGAGCTACTTTACAAAGGGGAAATCATTCTTAACCAACCTGATAACCTTCTGCAATGAGGTGACTAGCTTGGTGGGTGACAGGAGAGCAGTGGATGCTGTTTACCTTGACTTTAGCAAGACTACTGGCACCATCCCCGTAACATCCTCATAGACAAGCCGACAAAGTATGGGTTAGGTAGGTGGACAGTGAGGTGGACTGAAAACTGTCTGAGCAGCCAGGCCTAGAGGGCTGTGATCAGCAGCACAAAGTCTAGCTGGAGGCAAATCAGTAATGGTGACCAGAGGTCAATACTGGGGCTGCTCCTGGTTAACCTCTTCATTAATGACCTGGATGCTGGGACATATTTCACCTTCAGAAAGTTCACAGATGATACAAAACTGGGAGGAGTGGCAAATATACTAGGTGGTTGTGTTGCCGTTCAGAGGGTCCTTGACAAGCTGGGCAATTGGGCTGAGAGAAATTTGATGAAGTTCAATAGGTGGAAGTGCAAAGTTCTGTGCCTGGGGAGGAGTAATCTAAGCACCTGTAAACACCAGGGGCTGACCAGCTGGAAAACTTCTCTGAAAAAAAAGTACCTTAAGGTCCTGTTGGACAACAAGCTGACCATGAACCAGCAATGTGCCCTTACAACAGAGGAGGCTAGCAACATCCAGGGCTGCATTAGGCAGGTCAAGGAAGGTAACCCTTCCCCTCTACTCAACACTGTTGCGATAAATCTGGAGTGTTGTGCCTAGTTCTGGGCTCCCCACTACAAGAGACAGATGGACATACTGGAGTAAGTCCAGTGAAGGGGCCATGAAGATGATGATGGGACTGGAACTTTGTTCATATGAAGACAGGCTGAAAGAGCTGGGACAGTTCATCCTGGAGAAGAGAAGGCTCAGGGGGATCTTACTGATGTGTACACGTACCTGATGGGAGAGAATGAAGATGAGGGACCCTTCTCAGTAGAGCCCACTGGCTGGGCAAGAGGTTGCCCAGGGAGGTTGTGAATATCTTGATCTGTGGAGATACTCAAAACCCGACTGGATATGGTCTTGGGCAACTTGCTCTACCTGACACTTCTTGAGCAGGATGGTTGGACTAAATGATCTCAAGAGGTCCTTGCAAGCCTCAACCATTATGTGATTCTATGAATATGCACCTATTTGTTCTGTAATCTCCTCTGTACCAATGCCTTTTGGATTATATTAATTTTCTTTTTCAGTGAAGCAAAGATTTCAAGACTTCATTAAAAACTCATGATGAGAAATATAAATGTGAGTAAGAAAGAAGACAGTGACTGAATCCCTCCTGTCAATAAATAAGAAATCACATCCTTAAACAAGCATCCTTGGACTAGTAACTGGGCAAGTGGGTTACTAGGTAGTCCATGGTTACTAGGTAGTCCATGGGAAGGAAGTCCATAGCTAGATGATGTTCAGATGCATTTTTTCCCCAGACTGTTTTCTTTCCAGATGGTGCTCGTAGTAAGGCTTTCTTCACACAGCCGGTGAAGCATATAGAGAGGGACGGATGACAGAAAAATGAAGTTCAAATGACTCTTGTTTCAGAATTGTAGCAGTACTCTAATTCAATATAAAAAAGAATTATGGTGTCCCAGCAGATAGATTGTTCCAGTCACATCCAATCACCAGGGAATGAATTGCATAATCAAAGACCCTATTCATTTGCTCTGGCATTTAACCACAACCATCCACTGGACTCACCCTATGAAACCCACCGGGAAATACACAGATGCAATTGCATATTACTAATATACAAGCTTATATATCTCCAGTGTTTCAGACTACTCTAGGAGGAAATTCCTTAAATGCATTTTCCTTAAAAATGCAAGGATCCAAATCTGGAATCTTACACACTCTGATATTTTATTTTGATTTTCAAATGGTTCTGATTCATGAAGGGTCAAAACTTACTTAGAATTAGCTAAAGTTAATCCTGTCCTCAGCAGTCTGCCCTATACCTCTCCTGGAGGTCTATGCTCACATACCAAAAAGACAGCTTCTGAGTCAGCAGTTCTGAATTGCTATTATTTTCAGACTGGAATATTAAATAAAAAAGGCATTGCAGCTTCTTATTTATTTTGTGGAAGTTATAATTTGATGGCTGCTATGCAGGCATCTGAGCTGGAGGGGAAATATGGTGGGCAGCTGGAAAAAGGATACACTAGGGTCTTCCTGAGGTAAACCATCCCTGCTTGTAAATCAGAGACTGAAGCCAATGCTGAATGAAAGCTAGCAGGAGGACAAAATGAACAGCATGTCAAAAAAAAAAAAAAAAAGTCAAGCTATATTTTGAATAAATAGGTGTCTGTAGTTTGGCTGCAGTGCAAGAGACATGTTTTGGAGAAGGCAGTTCCCTATTGGAAATAGGTGCTATGTCAAATCACATTCAGTTCTGAGCAGAAAAGATGAGCAAAGAGAGGAAACAAATGATCCATAAAGCTTTATCATATTACTGTTAATTGGAGGAGATGAGCTTGGAAGAATTTGCTGATCCTCTTTCTACCTAGGCAGAGCTTATTATTATTTGCAGTCACTGAATAATGGATTCTGTTTTCCGACGTTGTCTCAAGAAGTGTTTTGATTTGATGTACGCTTGCATGATTTAAACCCTGGACTCTGTCAGGCTATGATAAAAGCTGCCATCACCTCACCAGGAATTTCCTGTAATGTATAAACACTTGACTTCACGCTAACCTTCCCTCCTGCCTCTCCCACATCCTTGCATGCATATCAATGACTGCTGAAAAGGGCACTGCTGTGTACCAAGTCCTAGTCAACAGGCCGAATTGATCAAGGCCTAAGGATTACTGCAGCACTGACTGCTAATCAATAGATATTGAGTGCAATCCCCTGCTCTAAATTCAACAGGGTTAATAAGTGTCTACAGAAAACAATGGTCTGAAACACAATCTCCCATTCAGTGAGGGAGGGGAGGTAGAAATGTTTGCTTCAGCAGCTGCAGATAAAACCTGTGGGAGGCAAAGCTTTAGCTTTTACCCAAATTTGGCCTGAAGCATTCTTGATTTGCTAAGTGTGCTGTGCATTAGAGACAGCTTTGCTGCTGACAAGAGAAATACCACATATGATGACATGTTTCTGAGCTCCCGAAAGTCTTTGTTTGATCTCTTTTACTCAGAGATGGCATGTGAAGCTCCTTATGGTCCCATCTATTAGACCTTTGGTTTTGCCTTTTATGCTTCGTATGCAAGACTAAGCACATGCAGGATGGAGGAAAGGAATTCAATTTAATAGCTGGCCAAATGCCCTTTTCTTTTTTAAATAGGCAGCGATGCTATCTTGAGATGAAAGGTGAGACTTAAACAGAGAAGCAAAACGGCCTGTAAAAGGCCTGAATTTCTAATAACTTTGCTTGATGGCAAAAAACAAAGTCCTTCCCATCCCCCAGTTTTACGTGATTTACAGAGTGAACTTTTAGTGCAATTTAAGATCCTGAGTGAACAGACTAGTGCTGAGAGACAGTGTGCCAAACGATCTGACTAAGCTGGGGTAGTCAGCCAAGTTCAGTATCTGCTAGCTGATGATGAATGGTGACGTCTCAGTGCTTGCTCAACATCTGTCTGCCTACTTCGCTTCTAATTGCGCACCCGTGGATAACTGGGAAGAGGGGTACACACTAGATTTCACTGGAGCGGTATAACGTGGCCCATGTAGGAGTGTGAAGGATTAGGTAGGTATGTCTATGCTGTGTATTCAAACACACCTTCAACAGATATCTGGCTTGCTAGAGGAGGACATGCCTGGTTCAGGATTATTGGCTGTCTAAACCTCTTTGTGGTAACACATGAGGGTCCGCTTTTGCTTGTCACTGTGGTTTTACTGAATTACTTAGTGGGAGGAATCAGCAGAAATGCTTCTTATCAGCTAGAAGAGCTGCACTTGCTAACAGATTGCGGAATATGAAAAGAGGTGTACCATGACACGTCTTCCACAGATACTACTCTTCCACAGATTAAGACAAATATATCACACTATCTGCTGACGTATGTAACTGTCACACAACACTTAAAAGCAGAGAAACAACATTTATTTCTTTTTCTTTAGAGTTGTCTGTCATTTTCCTTTTCTGTTATTTTGCCTGGTTTTTATAATTTTATGGAGATTCAGTTAATGATACTTTTAAATGACAACTTCTGTATTACTTAGGTAAAAATTCATTCCCCTGTGTTGGCCTAAAACTAGAGGACACACCTGGTATTCCCTTATTTCTGCTGTGCTGTAATTTTTCCATCAGTATAGTAACATTAACAGTCTCAAAACACAGGCAAGGAAAACGTGTAGCATGAAATGGGGTTTGCTAAAACAAGACCTTCCATTATCTGTTACAAAATCATAGGAAACAGGGTAAAGGGACTTCAAGAAGTCGTTTAGTACCCTACCTTTCACCTTTTATGCCTTTCAGCTCATTTTTTCCCTTCAGCCTTTTACCCCTTCCTTTTTTACCTGTTACCTCTTTCTTTACTTTCTTTGTCTGCTCCTCTGCTGTGTCTTATTTAAACTTTGGGCTGTACAAATCAGAACAGGCACACAAGAAATTCTGACTCACAGAGGTATCCCCTCTGACTGTAATGGTAGCAGACAACTGTGTCTCTAGTTTGCAAATTAATGGGGAGACAGGCTTCATCTATGCTTTATTCCCAATGCATAATCCTCTCTGTGGAGTTATAGCAACATGGAGTTACAATAAAACAATGATGACAGATTTATAACACCAGTTTTAAGACTTTTGGTTTGCCAGTGTAACTCTGAGTCTGTAAGAACGCAATTTGGTTCTATGGGGAATCGGGGCCTTTGTATCCCAAGACAAATGACTTCCAAATTGGAACACAGCTATGGACTCAGGCTCCATTGTGAGGGTTAATTTTGTTTCACTCAGAAATAATTATTGCTGGCTTATCTAAAGTAGCAGAAGCTTGGAACAGGAGAGTACTTCACTCCTCCTGGCACAAAGACAGTTGTGATAATGTAAGTTATATAAAAGGTGCCAAGCTAAAACAGGGGGGGAAATAAAAGCATCAACAGAACAGTGACTTTAACCACCTTCCCACTGTCCAGATTATTCTTCCTAATTTATTACACTTATATTGACTTTCTATTCTGACCAGTAGCTTGCAGGAAATTTTGCATTGCAGCCTCGTACCAGAGAAGAAAACAGTGACCTAAAAGTGTGGTATATTTATTATGACAATTACTATAATTGCATGAAATATGTTAGTCCTTGAGCAGCAAAAATGGCTTACAGCAAGGAATCCTCCTTCAGGGAACTCAGCCCAAAAGCTAATACCCAGTTCCCAGCCTGCATTAATATAGCTTCTTCCCATTTTCCCCAGAAATTCCCATCTTAAAAATACATGAAAACACCACACAGCTGAAGAACACAGCAATGTTTATGGAAGGAGTAAATGCTGAGATGTTGGGATACACTCTTGTGTGTGACTGTGCCTACCCGCCATCTCCTCCACTGTTGTGGGTAACTCGTAATCCCTCTTGGAGCTCACGAATTCCTGGCACTGGCTCATTAACAGGCAGGTGTCTACCTGGGGTAAGGACTGAATCATTACATGATTAAAGAGGTGACGTTATAAAGCAGGATTAAAGATTTAGGAGGAGTACAGAGTGTTCCTGGCAGATAAATGGCCCAGAGCCATTTATCTGGGTGTCAGGAAGCGAGGGAAGAGGATGGTAGTGGGCATAAGGGGCAGCTCATCAGCCGCCAGTGTAATCCTAAATATCTTGCTCGGGAAGGCAAATGGTTGTCAACACACAGAGGAATGAAAGTCAAGTCCCAGTGAGACTATCTTGAACAGTTTGGCAGACCAACCAGGATCTGAATGTTTATATTATTGTCTTGCCTAGCAAGGTCTACCTCAACTAACCACTTTCAGCCTACTCTTTGTAAAACACCCACAACCAGATCAATCNAAAGCAACCTAAGCCACCTACACCTCTGGAGGTTTGGTCTTATCTTTCCACTCTAGGCAGACTGGAAGCTATTGTGTGGGTCCTCACATTTCCAGTCCACACTGAAGCACTGGCTTAAGATAATTACCCCCAAGATTTGCTCTTTCTTCTTTGTTTAACCCTTTTGCTACCTTTCTGATACACCTGTACTCACAAATACAGGGTTTTGGAGTTTTACCAGGTGGTGGCAGTGATGAACTGATGTTACCTAGCTCTACAAATCCTGTAGATATAATAATAATAATAATAATAAAGGATGTAGGCAAACAGGTTAGTCCTTCAGGGCTCAATTTTTAAAGCTGTGCATAGGGATTTAGTATGATATTAATTGGAACTGCTTGGTCAAATCCCTCAGCAACGCTTTGACACTTTATCCTGGACTAGTGAGGGTTCAGCTCCAGTCCTGAACTTTGCATAATTTTTAGATAGGTTATAGCAAAGAAGATTGGAATATATTATGGGTGTATAATAGTCACAGTGAAGGCTGCCCTTGTGCATTTCTCAGTCACTTCCCTCAAGATGTGAAAACAGTTTCAAGAGAAAAAAATGTTACGCTAACCATGTAAATGGACAATTTAGTGTATGTTCTGTGTATAAATTACATATATTGTAATTACATATAGAACATTTTGTCATTATTTTGATCCCAGAAATTAATTTCTCAGATGAGTTGGAGATTAATAGCTCTATTCAAATAACGGATGCATGCAATTTTCTTTGAATACCTTATCTTGCAACTAAAGCACAAAATATGTAGAGTAGAAATGTCAGCGTAGAAGATGGAGTTCCTCAGGACTTCTACACAGTATGTTACACTACTGAATTTAGAATTAATTTAAAATCTTTGGGTTTATTTCTAATTATCAATAAGATTATTTTATCAACCACTACAGTTCTGACTTTACAAAATTGTGACCATGCTTCACACATTAATGTTGTTATCCCACCTTGACAAATCTTTCATAGGGTTGAAGAGAAATGAGAAATACCCTGCTTGCATGAAATCATGATCATTTGCTTGCAGAGACAGATATGAGATGTTCAGTGAGATGAAATCAGCACACAGACCTCAGTGGAGCAGCTTGTTGGGCTGCTACCAGCTCCCATTCCAGCTGCCAGTGATCTGGGGCAGCACCCCTTATCCCTCTGAAGGTCTGCAGTGTGGGGGACCACAGGGCTGTAGGGCTTTCATATGATTTAATGTGAAAGATGTGAACAAATTTTTTAGTCTCCATCTAGGAGAGCTAAGTTACAAGGTGCTCTTGGTGTTGCTGCCTCCAGTGTGACCTACTTGTCCTCCCCAGCTCAATGCCTTTGTTGTGTTCTGGGATAAAATCCTGCTTGTAGGTCACTTGTAGCTGCACTACTGTACCTGCAAAAGTATTGGCATGTTAGTGACAACCAGAGAGACATTTCCTTCAGAGCTTAGAAGAAAGATGTGCAGGAATATCTAGAAAACCACAAAATCTTTAGGCAGGACTTGACAGGTAGATCTTGAAACATCAACAAATTTCCCTCTGGAAAAAGCCAATTGTTTTCAGTTGTCTTTTCCTGTTATTCCAGCAGGGAAAGTATTTTCACTGAAATTAACTAACTAACTAACTAACTAAAATAAAATAAAAAAAAGACAAGCCGTTGGATAAACACCAGCAAGATGTGGATCTGGACCACGTTGTGCTGCATAGCTTTGCAGCTTTCCTCCTTTGTCCTGTCCAGGAACAGCAACATCTCCTTTTTTTTGTTTTGTTTTTTGTTTTTCCCATCAGGGCAAAACGCTGACAGAAACAAAGTGCAATGTGACTTTAAAGATGAAATGCTTGTCTTCCTCTCCGCCTCCTCATGTTGGTAGTAGTTAACTAACTTGTAGTATAACCACTGTAATCAGTGTGTAGTTACACAGTTCTGCTGATACAGAACATTGCTGGACTTGGAGTCAAGAATTGATTTTTACTTCCCCAGAGACTTCAATTATTGGATACAAACTCTGCTGACACCAAGGCTAGCACTTTTTCTGTGGGTGGAAGCAACAGAAGTGAAGGCTGTTTCGGGTCCGTGAGTGAGCACTGAGCAGAGAAGCAGGGTGCCCGTCCACCAAGGCTAGCAAGGACTCTAGTTTTCTTTACCACCTCACCTTAAAATACATACTTAAAAGTGGTGCAAGGGGGACACTGCATGATGTTTACCCCTATCTGCTCTTTGATCGTATCCAACCCTAAGCTGTGGATTCACGTAGTTTCCATTTTGCTGAACACCTCTTTTACACAGGTAAACCCTGTCATCCACACAGCACGAGGACTACAACTGTAGATCTATAGAGAGGCAAGTTTTTCAGGGAAAGGTAGTTTCTGAAAAAAGCAGACAAGCCTTTGGGCACTCAAAATTACACCGGTTAGCCTGAAGCCCTGAGGACTCTTTTTCTAAATCCTACCTGCTACCGTCTACCCGAGCTGCACCCACAAGAGGTGATTTCAATGTGGGAACCCACCCTACCCTGTGGGAGACACAAGAACTGGTCTCCCAAAGCCTCCAGGAGGAGTTCTGTGGCTTTTACTGCTGCAGGGGGGAATGTGATCCCCTGACCCTTCCCAGAGATTTGGTAAAAATACACAAAAGGCTGACTGGATCCACCTGTCTGTTTAGCACTTTACCCATTTTTCCACAGTGCTATTGACTGAAACTAATTTACTTGAACAACCTTTCACACAAACATGGCTGTGAACAATTTCACAAAGAGTAAATCATTGCATCCCTCTGCCTTGATCAGGTTGACACATGTCATTCACGTGAAAACCCAAGGCAGATATGGCAGGGTGTGTTTGTATATTTGCCTACTTAATGCCTTTTAAGCTGTCATTTGCTAGTTATCTGGTTCAAATATCTGGACAAATGTAAAGAAAACACTAAACCAAGTCAAAAGTGCAAAATTATTAATCAAGTTGAGCAAACAAATAAATCTCAGTCTGGTGGTTGCCCACAGACATATTTCTGGGACTTGTGCAAATGAAGCCAAAGAGATATACAAGCTCTGTTCCTTATCAGCCCAGTTTATCTCAGCTTCTTGTTTACTCTTCATTAGCTCTCAGCAAAAGATGAAATTGGATTGCAAAGGATGCACTAGGCCCATCGTGTGTTTTGCTTTTAATTGCTAGCAACATTCATTAATCAAACAAAGGATAGCTGTGCTTGGAGGTACCGCTGGGGAGCCAGCAGGTTTAGACCTACCTAGTTGAGTATGCTGATGTCAACCGGTTTTCTTAATATGCCAGTCAAAGCCACTTCCCCTAATCTGTTGTAAGCTGTTGTGACAATCGGAGCGTACGGTGACAGCTGGGAAGTCGGCGTGCCGCGTCCCACTCGCAGGGGCGCGAGGCTTCCCTCGCCTCTCCCGGGGAGCCTGGACACATGGCGGATGGAGCCTGGGAACGCCGCAGCCTGCGGGCTCTCACACCCTGCCAGGTTATGGATTTCAATCAATACGTGGTCCCAGCGGCACAGGGGGAAGAAAAAAAGGAAAAGGGAAAAAATCTCGTTCGAGAGTCAGAAGAGCAAGAAATAACCTATGCTGTGACTTAATATGCATAATGAACAAAATTGCCAGTTTTATGTGTGATCTTTAGAAACAAGGAAACAATGTATACTTAAAATATGCATAATTATTTAAGCTCAGTTGTGTCATAGCTCCTTTATCACCCCTCACAGCGTATTCCAGGAACTTCCTAGAAAGAGTACAATTGCTTAAGTGGGCTCATAATTTCAGAAACATTAGTATTTGGTATCTTTGCACATAATACCCATTAGCGTTAATGGAGGGTATGGAGCATTTGCAATAGCTCAAGACTCAAACTGTGGCTAACCTATGACCTTTGCACACTGGCTGTAGGGATGGCCAAGGTTAGCACACCCTGCTGATGAAAGACCCCCTCCACAAGGTCTTCCCTGCATAGCGCATTGCTCTTCTGGCATACCACCAGTGCTACAGGAGTGTGGTGCACAACCAAAGGAATAGCCAGGGCCAGGTTACAAAATGATTCAGGTACTTTAGTCCACTCCAGTTGCTGATAGGAGCCAGGGCCAGAAATTTATGACAGTCTTCATGACATTACAGCCTGTAGCTTACATTAAGGATGATGCGAAAACCCAACACCTGATGGCTTTTGACCGTCTCCAAACAGAACAGGAGCATTTTAAGCAAGTTATGTGAACTTTCCTACTCTAAAAGCCTGGAAAATACATGACTTAACGTATTTGAGCATTAGCTGATGAGTCGCGTGGGATTTCTGCACTCTGAGCTGCCTGGACTACCATCTTAGAAATAGACTCAATCTATGGATTGTTAGGAAAGTTCACTTAATAATTATTTGCTTGAAAACACATTGATCCATATACAACTCCTTTTGGGGAAAAGTGGGAACAGTATCAAATTAGGAGACTTTTTTCTTTAGTTATCCCTTCCTACTTGTAACCCTGGGGGAAAAAAGTTATTTCTTTCTTTCATCAAACAGATATTTCTGAAAGGCAGAGAATATATGGTTGAAATGACTGCATTTTACATTCTAAAAGCTGAGCTCCATCGTATGATCCATGACGGCAAGCATTAATTTTTTCTCTGTGAATACCTTTGTAAGACATGCTGGAAGAAACAAGTGCTTTCTCACTCTTTTTATACAGTCTGGTATTCCAGAAAACTCCAGAGGAAAGGGGTTCAACCTGCCTCTAACAAATGGAGTACAAATTAGGGTTTTGCAACATCTAACACTGAGATGCTTATAGGCATAGACTGTACACTCTTCTACCTCCCTGCTTCTATTGTAAATTAGGTCTAATCAGGAAAGAGAAGCAAACCTGGTTTTCTATCAGTTTAACTCACATTATATGACAGCAAAATCACTCCTTCCTCTGCTAGTTTTGTTGCATTTTCTATCAGGAAAAAATTTGAAGGTTACTGCTGTTACAAGGTACTGGTGTCACTAGCAATCCACTAGCAATCCATATAACAATGATTACGTACTTCATCTATTCTCAAACATACAATATTGGTATTGACCTGATAACTGAGGCAGAGCCTATATTGTTAACATCCTTCTCATTTGCTGTGGCATTATTTTTCTGTCTTCTACCTGGATCTGAGATAAAGAAAGAGAAAACTTAGAAAACAAAGTTACAATTTTATTTTTAGTTCATGTTTTGGAGGGACAGAGACAGATTTAGCACGTAAAAGGTTTCCCACCTGAACAGCCAGCATCTTAAGCTCTATTTACAGAGCTTCTCACATTCTTTCAAGATCTAGACTCATTTTTAAATAGCTGCGTTCCTATGCAACACCTGGGAGCGCTGGCTTTTCAAAGGGCAGCTGGAGGTCAGTTGTTAGGTGGAAGAGTGATAGCTGGCCTGGAAACCTGGGTTGGCAAGTGATACTTGTCATTAGTAAACAGACTTGCAACAACGGCAACAGGCTACCAGCAGTATTTTTTACTGTGTCATTCTTGCAACCCAGAGTAACACTGCAGGTGTTTTGCTGCAATGGGTGATCATCCTCTTTGGAAACTCATTAGCTGCAGAGGGTGTACCAATCTATCTGTCACACAAAGTCACTTGCTGGTCTTGCAGCTCTTCCAGGAAGGTGTCACCTGTCCTACCCTGATGGAAGCTTCCTTTTCTTTCTCACTTCCAGCATGAGGTATTAAAAAGCTGGGAACCTGGACTGATAAGGGCAGATCTGATCAGATCACCTGATGCCTTCACACCACCTGAATACCTTCCTGTGGTATTTGTTGCCCACGATCTGGAAGAGAGGGCCCACCATGCTGGGTGCCTGTCTCTCCCCAGTTTCCCCAGGCTGGAGGGCTCCCTGGCTGTGCACACTGATGTCGGGATGCCCGCGGGGGACACCCCGGCAGGCCCCTGAGCCACAATGGAGTAGCACAGTGGTGGTCGACCCAAGCGAAGGAGGCTGGCTCCCACAGCCCCTGGTGGGTCAGGGACTCCCACAGGAGGGAGCAGGCAGCTCTTTGCCCAGTTCCACAAAGCTGGAAGCCTTCAAACTCTCGTCCTGTCACCATAGTCAGGTCTGTACAATCTCTTTCTTGCTTCTGTCTGCCAACCTATCTCTTGCTGTCTTGGTGGTGCCTGTTGCCTTGTTACTGCTATTGGCACCGGTGTTTTATTTCTTATCAGTGCTAGGAGCTGCCTGTTTTCTTTCTGGTTTTATACAGATCTAAATCCTACATTTATCTTCCTTTTATCAACAGCAAAGCTTACAGATACTTCTGCCATCAACCTACACTGAATTTGGCTCCATATTCACTCGTCCTTCACTTTTAACCCATGTTTTACTGCAGTATTTTAAAGCAACAACATTGAGAAATTTGACTTTTGAAGTTTTCACAACAGAATGAGTTTTTCAGTATCATTTTTCCTTGCTTTTTATTTTGGGAGTAGAAAAAAGAGATATCATAGTGGGATGATTATGAAAAACCTTTATTTTTCAAAGAAGTATCATAAAAGTTATATAATAAGATACCAATAACTGCTGAAACCATTTCATTTAATTTTCTAAAAATAGCCAAGACATAGAAGAAAAATACCAAAATGATTGCTATACAAATGTGCAAACACTGGTTTAGGAAAAATGCATCTTAAAAGTCATATTTATAGCTCTAATGTTTTTTAATTTCAGTTAAAATTCTTTTCATTGTCACTCTGCTTTGAATCTTTGACATGTAGAGAGAACTTGGAAGATTGTCTCTCGGTATCAGGGGAGGCTCTTTTTGCTGAACAGTTTGCAGAACAAGAAACTCACCCTCCTTGGCAGCTGCCCGAAGACAGATTGAATGTTGAGGGAAGCTTTCATAAAGGGAAAGCAAGCCTTTCCCTGGCACAGTGACTGATAAATCTACTCCTGCCTCCTAAAAACTGCTGAGCTGAGGGAAAAGCTACCATCAGAACTGCAGTCCTCAGGAAGGAAAGACAAGTCCCAAATATATAAGACCGTGTTCTCTTACAGCTCTCCCCATCTTTCCTGTAGGTGATTCTGCCCCTCTATTCTGCTCTTGTGATACCCCACCTGGAGCACTGCATCCAGCTCTGGAGCCCTCAGCACAAGAAAGACATGGACCTGTTGGAGTGGGTCCAGAGGAAGGCCACAAAAATGATCAGAGGGATGGAACACCTCTCCTGTGAGTTGGGGTTGTTCAGCCTGGAAAAAAGAAGGCTCCAGGGAGACCTTACAGTGGGCTTTGAGTACTTGAAGGGGGCCTACAGGAAAGATAGAGACAGACATTTTAGCAGGGCCTGTTGCAATAGGACAAGGGGTAATGGTTTTAAACTAAAAGAGGGTAGATTTAGACTAGAGATAAGGAAGATATTTTTTACAATGAGGGTGGTGAAACATGGGAACAGGTTGCCCAGGGAGGTGGTAGATGCGCCATCCCTGGAAACATTTAAGGTCAGGATGGACAGGGCTCTGATCAACCTGATGTAGTGGAAGATGTCCCTGCTCATTGCAGGGGAGGTTGGACTAGATGACCTCTTAAGGTCCCTTCCAACCCAAACTGTTCTATGATTCTATGATTCTCCTATAGTACCTCATTCTCTCAGTCCCTGCATTTGCCTTCTGTGGCTTGGGCACTGTGGCTACTGCACTTGCTGGTGATGACCGAGGCAAAAAGTTATTGAGTACCTTAGCCTTCTCCATATCTTGCGTATCTAGGTCTCCCATTTCCTTCTGGAGAAGACCCACATCTTCCCTAGTCTTCTTTTTATCACTGACGTATCTGTAGAAGCTTTTCTTGTTGCCCTTGATGTTCCTTGGCCAGATTTAACTCTGTCTGGGCTTTAGCTTTCCTGTCCCAATCCCTGGCTGCTTGGGCAATTTCTATGTATTCCTCCCAAGATACCTGTCCTTGCTTCCACTCTGTATAGGCTTCCTTTTTGTGTTTGGGTTTGTCCAGGAGCTCCTTGTTCATCCATGCAGGCCTTCTGGCATTTTTGCTTGACTTTGTCTTTGTTAGGATACATTGCTTCTGAGCTTGGAGGAGGTCATCCTTGAATATTAATCAGCTTTCCTGGGCCCCTCTTTTCTCCAGGGCCTTATCACATGGTACTCTGCCAAGCAGATCCCTGAAGAGGCCAAAGTCTGCTCTCCTGAAGTCCAGGGTAGTGAACTTCCTGTGTGCCCTCCTCACTGCCCTGAGGATTTTGAACTCCACCATTTCATGGTCTCTGCAGCGAAGGCTGCCTATGAGCTTCACATTCCCCACCAGCCCCTCCTTGTTGGTGCGAACAGGGTCCAGCATGGCACCTCTTCTCATTGGCTCCTCTGTCACTTGGAAAAGGAAGTTATCATCAATGCATTCCAGGAACCTCCTGCACTGCTTATGCCCTTCTGTGTTGTCCCTCCAACAGATATTGGGGTGGTTGAAGTTCCCCATGAGGACCAGAGCTTGTGAATGTGAGGCTGCTCCTATCCATTTGTAGAGACCCTCATACACTCTGTCATCCTGGTCAGGTGGCCTGTAGCAGACCCCCACTGTAATGTCACCTGTCCCTGTGTTCCCTTTAATCCTGACCCATAAGCTCTTGGTCGGCTCCTCCCAGGCAGAGCTCCATGCACTCCAGCTGGTCATTGACATAGAGGGCAACACCCCCTCCTCATCTATCCTGCCTGCCCTTCCTAAAGAGCCTATACCCTTCCATTCCAACACTCCAGTCATAGGAGCCATTCTACCATGTCTCCATGATGCCAATGAGATCATAGCCCTGCAGCTGTGCACACGTCTCTAACTTATCTTGTTTATTCCCCATCCTATGTACATATACATACAGGTGTTTAAGTTCCTGATGGGTTCCCGATGAAGCTGACTTACTGGATGGAGCGGCTGGAATTTCTTTGTGCTGCACTCCAGGTGTTCTCCTGCTGACCTGTGATCATACTCCAGGCTCTGAGAATCTATTGCTGGCACTGGCATCAAACTAGTAAGAGTGGGATGGATTGAGGTTCCCTTCCCCTGGCAACTGTAGTATAAAGCCCTCTTCACGCACTTGGGAAGCCTCTGACTGAAGGTGCTCTTCCCCTTCTCTGACATATGGACCCCATCAGCCCCCAGTAGATGTTGTTTCTCAAAGCAAGTCCCATGGTCTAAGTAGCCAAACCCCTGGCTGTGGCACCAGTCCTGTAACCATTTGTTGACTCGACAGATCCAACTGGCTCTTTCAAACACCTTCCTTTTGACCGGGAGGACTGATGAAAAAACTACCTGCACTCCAGAGTCCCTTACTGTCGCTCACGGGGCTCTGTAATCCTTCTTGATACTCCTTAGGCTGCTCCTGGCAGTGTCACTGGTGCCCACATGAAACAACAGCAGCAAGTAATAGTCAGAAGACTGTACAAGGCTTGGTAGCCTCTTGGTGACACTCCTGATACGAACCCCCAGTAAGCAGCACACCTCTCTAGAGAGTGCGTCAGGTTGGCAAATGGGTGCCTCCGTACCTCTCAGAAGAGAGTCACCTACTACTGTCACCCATCGCCTTTTCTTAGTTGCACTGGTTTTACGGGGAGCAGATTGGGCTGCCTTACTCAGGTCCAGCATCTCTCCTGATGTGACCGGTCGTTCATCTTCGGTCAGCAGAGTGGTGAAGCAGTTCTGCAAGGGCACCTAAGGCTTTGGGGAAGTCTCTTCCTCCTGCTGGCCCTTGCCGTCACAAGCTTCCATTCTTCTGCATTACTGGCCCCCATTCCCTTCTGTGTGTGCTGGTGGGGGAGTTTTTGGCTGTTTAGGGTCCACCACAGACTGGACTGGAAACCAGCTATCTAACTCCGTGGCCTACCTGATGCAGCCTCCTCACCTGCTCTCGCAGCTCAGCCACCTGCTGCAGGAGGTCCTCCACCCAGGCACATGTTTTGCAGCTGGGTGTGCTGCCTATCCCTGACCCAGGAGAAAGGTCCAGGCACCTCCTGCAGTCTGAGGTCTACACTGCAGCCTCTCCCTTCAGCAACTCCCTCTGGGTGGAGGCATCGGCCACCGCTGGGGTAGATGGTGCAGACCCCCCAGCCGGAGCTGCAGCCTTTGCTCTCCGATGAGTGCCCACCATTCTGCCTTGAGGGTCAGGTACGATGAGTTCCCTCATGTTTCATAAACATTTTCCAAGTCTCTCTAACTTTTATAGAAAAAAAATCTGTCTCTCATCTAACTTGTTTCTGCAGTCCCTGCCACCTGACTGTGTCCACATTGGTTTCAACCACAGGTGCGATTCTCGTAAGAAAATATTGACTCTCAACCTTGTTTTGGTGTCAGCACTTCATCATCACCCACGTGAAATCATTATAATGGGTACATATTTTCTGGAATCTGGGTATGAATCAGCTAAGCAAAATATTTAAAGAGAGTGCATGGACCAAAGCCGATTCCTTTCCTCCTAAGCTGTGACTCACCTACAGAGTGAATACCTGAGGGAGGCCTCCATCTACAAGGTTACAAATGGAGCAATTTCTCTACACTGACAGATTCTGTAGTGAGGAGACATTCAACAATATATTCGATGTTCAAACTCTATTAATTGTTTGACAAGCGTCCCAGAAACATCCTGCTGCTCCACAGTGAACCGAGGAGCTGAGTTTGATGTGGCATACCTTGGGGATGTGTATCTTCTTGTCCTGCAAGAACTGTAGCAGAACTGTGCTTTAAAGTCCTGCCTTGTAAATGGAACATCATGTTCAGTTTCCCTTAAACTATTTGTTGGCTAAATAGTTCTTATTTATCATAGATAATTCTAATCTGAATTCCAGTTTTAATCTTTCAGACATCTTTTAGACTTTAAAAAATGATCTGTTCCTCTTTAGTTAATGTGGTTATTGGAGTATCTTTTATACTGTCTAATTTAGTTTTCCTTTAATGTATCTAGAAAAGAAGTTGGGGTTTCAGCCTCCCTCAGGAGATCTAAGATTAACTGATTAACAGATAATGTCAGTAATGGAATTTTAAATCCAGCCAGAGGCAATCCAGCCAGGAAAATTTTGATACTTTTATTTGGTTTCATATTTATTTAATCTTTGGGTTTGCTTTTTTTCCTTCTTTTTAAGAAGGTTATCAATGAAGTGGTAACTGGTAAGAAGAACTTGTTCAAAGCACCATTGATGTGCTTAAAGAAGCACAACATTCTCAATAAATTCTCTGTATAAGGGAACAAGTGTCTGGAGTTCATCAGCATATGGGTGTTCAGTGTTACTGCCAAGACTAGCACCCACACACATACAGGCAATGTCTACTCTTGTCAGGATATGTCTATTCAAAGAGGCAGGATATATTAACTCCAGGAAAATTTCATAAGGAGGTGTCAAAACAGCTTCTGTATTGATTTACTTCTTGTTGACTTAGAGCAGAGACAGCATGAACTCATAGTGCTCTGCACCTAAGCAGGTAGATGTGTTTATAGGCAGCCTGGTCATCAGCAGGGAATGAATGTAACTCTGTCATCACCAGACATATGAATTTTTCAGTGGGTTTCAACACAATGTTAATAATCTGGACGGGAAAAAAATTAATATAGAGAGATAATTATAGGAGCACTCAATAAATAGTAATTTTATCAGTATTCCTATAATATCCATTATATTTGAGGTAGGCATGTGCAGATTTCTAAATTCTTTAATATGGCCCCAATTCAGGAAAGTACTTAAAGCAATTAAACTTAAAAAGAGCTCAGTTTAATGATTAACTTTGTTAAAGCTCAGTGCTGAACTAAAGCACTAAGCTGAATGGGATAGATGAGCCTCAGCTTATTTATCTCACAACATCTACCACTTTTTAAACCTGTGCTTAGTTTAAGATGCTGCTTCACTTGACAACAGGGAATGGTGGTGACAAATCAGTCCTCTGCATAGTGACTCTGTTCTATACAACAAAGAAACAGAATATGCCTTAAAGCTGATGTTTTACAAGTGACCAGATATCATCTGTCAGACACAGGTAAAGAGATGTGGAAGAACCCACTTGAAATATAAACTCCCTATTATGTTAAATTTTCCCTTTCAAAACCCAGCTTTGATGAAAACACACTTAAAGTCACGTTAGCAATATACTGCAACACCAACGCTGGTTGGAGGTGACAGTTTGCTGATCAATTCTGTACAGTCAGCAAGATATATTCCTAAGGGTATTAGTAGAGGCCATAGTTTGGCAGGTGTTTGTGGTGATGTGTCATAAACCAGATTCTGGGTTCAGGCTTCTCTCCCTTGTAGCAGCCCAGCACTGCAAAGCCAGAAGAAGGCTGCCCTCAGTGTACCACTGCCTTTGGGCACAGGGGACCGCGATGCTTATGTGTGAACTGTGGTACCCATTTCTCCTGGACAGACAGAGGCCATCAGAAGTAGGTAATATGTGCACTGATCCCAGAGCGCACATCTGCCTTCCTGAAGGATTGATGTAGACAATGGCATGTAAAGGAGCTCTCAAAAAAATAAAAAGAAGTTTTGTGCTAATAGTCAATTTTCAGTCAGGTGAACAAACAAAGAAATCATAAAAAAATAACAAAAAGACATGGCATTTCTTCAACATAATATTTTTAGGATTTTTTTTTTTTTTGGCAAATGAATGAAACTAATGAACTAGATACAATTGGGAGAATATGTGTGATTGACATATTCACCTAGCCTTAAGAGAGAGACAACGTCAAATCTGATAACCAAATGGTAGTTCTGAATTATCAACATTTTTTTTTAAGACTAAAGATCTCAATATTTCCACAGTTAAAGCAAACAGTAATGTCTAAATCTTCAAAGTGTCTTGGGAGGCTGATCCAGTTAAAGGTCATACGAATTGCACAGCTAAAACCCTGGACCTGACTTTGAAAATATGATTGGGCCAAGGGAGAATGGTGGAGATAAAAGGAGCACTTACACTGAGCTGTTCCTTTTAAATGTCACTTGAAGTTGTTTTTTTTACACCCCCACCTCTTGTCTTCCTATTTTGTTTCACTCCCTTGTACACTTCTCCCTCTCAAATAGTAAACATCTTGAAAGTCCTGGCAAGAAAACTTGAGACAGATAAACTATCCATTAAAATTAAGTGGAATGCTTTGATTTTTGCCTAGAGGGGAGGAGGAATCAAGGTCTTTTCTGTATCAGAAAAAGGCTTACAGGTAAAAAAGAAAGTTAAGAAGGATGCCTCTGGCTACCCAGCCTGTTATTTCAGGTACCTTCCAACACCCACTCATTTTGGTCTTCACAAGTGAAGCAGTAAGATTTTTCCTCAGACAGAAGCCCCCACCTTGCTAGCACAGATAGTCGTCTGGCTAAAGTTATAAAGAACAGCACAATTACCCCTTCTCTTGGGCCCCAGCTATATTTTACAGGCACGCACTTAGGCTAGAAACAGTCCAGCAGGCTCACACGATATCAATGTTGGTCGTTGTGTTCCTCTTGTAAATGTGAAAACCAATTACTCATAAACAAATATGAAATGAAGTCTCAGGGTCTATAGGGAAGAAAGAAAGTAGACTTTAAAAAAAAATGTTTTCTGTGTTCTAGGACAGGCTTAGGTGAGATATTTTCCAGACTGTATCTATGCTTCGCACCAGCTGTAAGTTTTTGTTTTCTTGGCTGCAATAATTATTCTTGGTCTGGTGTTTTCTATTCATGATTAATTTGATTAATTTGTGCTACTGGTGGGAAAGTAGGAGTTTATAACATAATATAAATCTTTTCTTACATTGTATAATCTTTTTAAAATTATTTTGTATAGTTGTACATGCATGTGTGTGTGTGAGAATATACATATAAAACGTTGAAAAGTTTTTCAGGGGAGGAATGAAGACTACACTAGCACTTTGACAAACTCAACTTTCTAGAAATTGCCTGGAATGCAGTTGTCTGAAGATAGCTCATGTTTGTAACAACAAAAACTTGCAATAATCTGATTGTTCTCAGGTGTTCTTTAGGGTTTGCATTTGGAGTTCTTGGGCCTATTGCCGGTGGATATATGCCATATCAAGGAGATTGAAAAAATAAAAGGTACAGAAAGAGATCATTGGCTCGCTGGCTGACCCAAGGGAAAATTAAAATGTGCCTAGTTAACTCTTTGTTCACAAGCCTGTGGGTGCCTCTCAACTTAAAGCCTGATCTGAAGCCCATTGACATCAAAATTGAAGTAGCCGGGCTTTGCATAACCAAGTAACGACACACCCTGAGCAGCCAGAACTGAAGGGGGGTTAATTATTTTCATGGAGCAGGAAAAGGGGCTCCCCAAGGATCTGTTGACAGCACCGAGCCAAGTGTGAGCTGCACCTGGAATGGCTGGAGTCTGAAATCAGGTGCTGTTTATTAGCATTGCCTCATCAAAAAGAGCTTACAAGAGAGTCATTTATTTTGTTTATATTAAACAGTCTAAAAGGAGAAGAAGAAAACGTGCTGTTCTGCAGGTCAAAATATTACTTATTACTCTAATAAGCACTTAACTCTTTTTGAGAGAGCAGCATGAGCAGACAAGGGATTTTTTTCTGCAGTGCTTTAAGTCATTCACTTGATTTGTTGCCATTTACTGCAGTTGTGTAATGGCTATAAAACTGGAAAAAACATAAAACATAAAAGAAAGGTGTTGAAGTCAGCCTTAAGGTACTAAATTCCTGACAGCAACTTGTAAAGCAGTGGAGATTTAGGTGCTGTAAGATGACGCTGGAGGTTATGGTAGGTGACGGAAGGTGCTGAAGTGATGAGGCTATGACAAACTGGAATTATGCAACTCTGAAAAAAGGACCTGGGCACCTCTGATCCCTCCTCATTCCTGGGGGCACCAATGCTTCACAGAAGCTTTTCGTTTGACACGAATGGTCTTCAAACATCTAAAACTCCTGCTTCGGGTGTGCCCAGAACTACACCTGAATTCAGTGTGAGGCCTGATCTGATAGGCATTTTCAGAGCACTCCTGTCAGAAACTGAAAACGTTAAAAGCCATACAAAAGATAGATGGGCTCTTTAAATATAAAAAGTAAAAAAAAAAACCAAACAAACTAAAGAAATAAAATATTGGTGATATTCTTTCATGTAGTTTTTCGGTGCAGCCTTATTGAGTCCTTGAGGCTGAGTCTCAGATCTGTTGTGTAGACAGCAAGGAGCTGAGCTGTGCATCAGGAAAGGACTCTGCATCACATATGTTTTGAAATGCCTGGTACCTCCCACGTTCAGTAGTTGCATTCCAGTGACGCATATGTTGCGGAAGGAGGAGACCTTGGTTCAGCCCCTCTGCCTCAGACTGAAGAGTCTCAGAGTTTTCATTTCATCTCTCAGGATGATATTCTACCCACCTGGCTAGAGGCCACTGAGTAACAACATGCTCTTACTGTTGGATCTAGTCCACCACAGAGTAACAAATTTAAAATGCATGGCCCCAAAGAATGAGCTTCACTCTTAAGGCTGGTGTATTCAGGTGCATTTAGAGTAATGCTCATTTTGTGTTCCCAAGAGTCCCTGCTCCATGGATTATTTCGCTTTGAAAAGCGTAAGATTTCTTGTTAGAAATTCAAGATAAAACTGTGTCTACATATATAGCTAAAATACATCTAAGGAAGGTGTCAGAAACTGGCTGTCTCTTTTGAATGACAGGGAAAAATGGGAATGATCAGTGACATTTAAAGGTGAGACATTCAAAAGTGGTAATAAGAAATATTTGTCACAGCATGGGGGTTATACTGCGGAATCTGTTGCCAACCACAGACTTTAGGATCAAAATTTGGTTATCACAACATTCTTGGAAGGGAGATGAAATCTTGTGCAACCTAGAGTTCAGGCCAGACTACCTGAAGTCCCTCATTACTGGATTCCAGTACCTTAAAATATGGTATTTGCCACCATAAGAGGCTGGATGCTAGGCTAGGTACAACTGCGATTGTAATGCAGGGTGGTCGTGCCTCTACTCCATTAAAATTCCATCTGTTGCTATTATTATAATTCACTGGTGGCCTATATACTTATATACTGTACATATTTATACATATATACATATATATTTATACATATAAATGGAATAGATTAGTTTTATTGTGTCTTGATACCTGATTTCATGAAAAGCGCAAGGCAGGCTGTGGTCAGATGTCAGGAATGAGGGGAGAGGGAGTTATAACAGGTATATGAAGTGGGCTAAGAAGGATATAAACTTTCCTCTTCCTCCCAGTAGCATATTTGAATGAGGTTAGTGATTTCTGTTTCACTATGGGAGCTACTATACAACCTTGGCTGTCAAAGCCACTCCTTCCACAGGTTGCCCCTTCCTGCTGCGTGGGAGCTCAAGGCAATGCTACTCTGTCTGATCCTGCATGGCCCCTGCCTGGTTAGGTCAAAAAAAGAGTTGGATAGGAACAGAGCTATAGCGGTAACTCCTTGTGGGCAGGGGCCAGTGTATGAGCCACATCTTTTTTAAATGCAAGTAGATGCATCTTACACTGCTTTAACTCTCAACAGTGAGTGTAGCAGCTCATCCTCCCAATTGGGGCTCCGTGTCCTGTAGGCAGAGGTGAGATTCAGAAGTTTTTGCATAATTCAACCTCTCCTTTTAGTCACTGAATGCAGATGAATTTCCCTCAGCCTCACTTACTGGATGTCTCTCATATTCCTTGACTGTGTCAAGTTTCTAAATTTATTTATATTACTATTTGCAACCGCTGTTAACTGACAATTCATTATTAGCATTGCCTCTTAATAGGCTTTTTCAGGTCAAAGGACATTATGTTATTGATATGAGTGAAAAAATACTGAAACTTCAGGACAGCTTCTTTTTGTAGGACCCTTTCCACCTACCATCGAATTTGATGCTAGTGTAGATACATATACCCATGAATAAGGAACTAATGCTCACAGCACTGCTCGAGAGCCTACTCTAAAGCCTACCAAAGTCAGTGACAGTCTCTCCTGTGGCTTTAGTGGGCTGTGGATTGAGTTTCAAGTGCCAGCAGTTACTCGAGTTACATATAAGTGCTGGAGCAGGGTCTTTAGGAATATGAATGTTGGTTATTGGGGCCAGAATTAGGTCCCAGGCTGCCTGCTGAATAATTGAGGTAGAAAATTGAACTGAAGTCAAAGAGCAAACTTTGGCTTAAAGGACATTACAGTGGGAGAATGGGAGGGTGAAGGGGGAAGTCTGCACAATATTTTCACCATTAGAGACTGCTGTTCAACCGTCCACATTGTTTACAGACAGTTTGTCATGCAGTATCTAAAAACAAATCTCCTTTCTGTAGATGAAGCAAAATGAGAGCATCAGCAATGCAATGTATCCATTAGTGCTACTCATTGCATTCAGTTTACTAAATCTTTTAGGAAAAAGCTGCCTGACAATATCCAGTCTGTAATAACCACCCTCTTGAAATATTATATTTACTGCATAGCAATACCAGGAGAACAATTCAATAATAAAAATTATACCTAGAATGATGGTCATTTTTAGCTGATATCTCTAAAGCCAAGGACGTTTTATCACCATTTTAATTTATGATTATGGAGTGGCTTAAGAAACTAAACCTAATTCATGATCTGGGTGAGAAGAATTACTACAAATATATTCCATTACCCTCTATCACCTATGGTCATACTGGTGTTCATAATATGTCATTTTTTTTAAAGAGCACAAAGTCCTCCCTATCCTGAAGGGCTGTGGTGGTTCAGTTGAAAGCCAGAAGACCCTAAAAGTGCAGAATTAAGACAAACGTAACAGGATGACCTCAGTGGCACCTCAGATGATTCAGTATTATGGTGAAGATAAGAAAAGAATATTTTGCATAACAACATCAGAACACGGAGTAAAACAGTAAATCATTTCTTGGGTAGATGAGCTCACACATCAGAGAGGGTCTTTGTTACTAATTTTTCTTTTAAATTAATACCTGGTTCCCTTGGCTTTTGCAGTGATGCGTACGGCACATATCCATCCACATCAATAAACACTTTAGGTTCAGAAAATTGAAGCAATATAGGAGGTAGGGAATGGAGAGGATCAATTCCAAAGCCAGCAAGGCTCAGAGAGAGGAGGTGAGTGAATCTAAGTTAGTTATCCTGGCTGAAGTAAATTAGCCCAGACGAAGAGATTCGTACTGAATTGAAGAGGGCAGTGTGCAATGGTGGGACCAGCAGGGAGCAATTTTAAGCCTCCATCCTGCCAGCTGTTTTACATGGGTGGTCCCTAAGCATGCCTGGTATGTAATTAACCTGAATCCCTGGGTAGCATCTGTGGCATACACACTGCTATTGCATGCTACCATTTCACCCTAGCTTCCCTGCGGGTCTGACAAATGAATGTTGTGTTACAATTACGGCAGCCTGAAACCAGCCCTACATTTTTCTGCCTCTCTTTAAAAATAAGGGACACTATTTTCCATTAGCTGTCAATTAAAACAAAATTTACTTTAGAATTAAAAAAAAAAAAAAGAAACAAAACAACAAAAAAAAAACCCAAAATAAAACAAACCAGCTCCAGCTGTAAAACAATTGCCTCTGTCCCTGAAAAGCAGTGTGTAGAGCGGAAGGAGCACAGATTTGCACCCACAGATGCCTGTTACATAGAACATATTTTCATCATGTTCTTAGAAATCTATTAGGTCTTTGATCTGGCAGCTTTCTTGACTGATGATCAGTTTTCACTATATAACTAGTGTTACTGTACTCAGGTGCTTCTAGTTAAGTGCTTGACTAGACCAGGATGTTAGTCTTGCCACACACAGTGCGGGCAGACACTTGCTTCTGCATGAAGTCCCAATGACTACAGTCAATAGTCAAAGTAGATTAAAGTCCCTTGACTTGGGACTGAACAGGACCTAACATTAGCACAGATAAGTGTTTCCAAAAACCGCCCAAGCCCCTTACCTTTCAAGATGAAACAGATTTCCTAAGCCAGGAGGGTTATTTTACTGGTCATTAGCTGTCATAAGGCATTCTCTCAAGCTGAAAGCACACTGTATATACTGTACAATGTTGACTTTATTATGTGCTGGCTCCACTGGTTGTATTACCATTTTAACTACATTTACCATCTTTTCTTAATTTAATAAGAATCTGTTTCTCATAGGGATGCTGACAGATTGGTTGGCATCATGAAAGTGTTTGATATGTTATCATAAAATCCTGTGACTTGTGAAATGATGTGATTTAACCTACAGTTACCTATGCCAATTTCAGTGAGGTCTGATTGACAACAGACACTTGTGCAAAAAAAGTGAGATGCTTCTAATTAGAAGCAGTGAAACAATGATGGTGGACACTGTGCTATCCCCTTCACTGTTTTGGCTTGGTCCTCTTAATATCTAAGTTACTGGGAAAGTTACTCCTTTGTAAGGGAAGACGCGTAAGGCATATCCTGTTGGTAAACTCCTCTTTTTCCAAAACGTGCTTTGCAGTGGAATTGATGTGTCTTGGCTGTGCAGCAAGGGATAATGGGATTTTCTTGCTGGGAATTCAGGAGGAGTGTTCCTGGAGGACTCTAAGACTATACAGGGAAGAGTTCAACTCTGCAGACGAAGACTTGTTGTCTAGTAATGTTATGTCTAATGTTGGCTTGAATCTTTTTGGCTGGAATCAGACTCACAGAGACAATTTCCAGATGCTGAACCAGAATTTTTTCTACTATTCCAAAGATGGGAGAAGGGGGAATCCACCTACCTGCATCCCACTTAAGCCAAGCACTAAGCAAGAAAGATCAGCCCTCTGGATCTTCCTAAATTTCCTCAGGGACGTAAGCATGTGCTTTGGCACAAGAAGAGCAAGGACTGTTTGCCCATGGCCTGAAAGACTTATTCCTGACCAAAGGTGAAGTGCTCTGGCAGGCTGCAGCTGCATGGGAGAGAAACAAAGTCGACCTCAAAGCATGAGCTTGCCCACACGGCTTTTACTTGCCCTTTCCAAACTAGGAGGGTTTGCCAGCATATTTTTGTCATTTTCTGGTCAGCATGTGGATGTACATTCTACGGTGCGTGTACTAGATGCTGTTCCCTGATGTTGGCTAAGATCACAGCCTTCCCACTGGAGGCATCGCCCATGCTGCAGCACGCACACAAAGTGCCTGCCTGCACGTATATAGTCTGTTGGCCCTGGTGAAGGTAAATCACGGTGATAGCACAGCACAGAGCTTTCTCCAATGATTGACTTTTTTTTTCTTAGAAACGGTAGTGGGGTATCTCCATGGGGGTGGCAATGCAGTGTCAGGGGGTTAGAGCTAGCTTCAAATGAGTTCACTTTGGTCCTAACAATAGCTCCGTGTGACACCTCTCCTGGGTAAATCATGCAGCTGTCTGCAATGTGTACGTACTCTGTAGAACTGGGGCTGTCTGTTTTCCTTGTTTTCTCTTATTAATATTCCTCCTGCGATAATTCCTCCCCTTCCCCTCCTTGTAAATTATATTTCCCTTTGCTTTTTTTTTTTTTTCTGAAGGAAGAAACATTTTGTCCAATTTTGTACCACTAGGAAAAGGAGCAGACTTCATTGTCCAAAACCTCTTCGTTTTCTCTTCCTCTCTCAGGATTTTCAATTCACACTGTAAGAAAGGTTCATGTTTTCCAAGAAATAAATGACTGGAGTTTGAGGTATTTTCCGCCTTTTTTTTTCTTTTAGTTTTTCAAGGTGGGGAAAAGAGTGGTTCCTACAAAGTAAGCATATTCCATTATGGCTAACTGAAATGTATCTTTGTTTCCTAACAGTTTAAGAAGCCCAAATAAAAGCTTCAAGAGTCCTTGTCTGGCTTTTATTACAATATCTTTTTCTTGAGAAAATGTAGAAATACTCTATTTTAAATCCCATTGCTAATGAAAGAGACGATATCAAGTACAAGCTTTTATACTTTTGTAAAATCTGCACATCAAAACAAATTCTGCATTGGTTCTTTTTTATAATAAGTTGGGTTTGTTTTTTTCCTCCTGCCATAGCCATTTGCTGTTATGATGTGACAATTTCCATGGCTGTTTTGCATGTTGATTTAGTTGAGAATGACTGTTGCTCTCTTGGTTGCTGTCCGCATAATTAATGCCTCCTATCAGTCTCTAGCAGAAGGAAGAAAATCTTTTCTATCTCTGATGGAAATGGTTGAGTGGCCCTCTGGGGCCAATTAGATCACCAAATGGCAGTGACATCCTGGAAGAAACCACCATGGTGCATTTTCATCATTCTTTTCAGCTGAGCAGGTTGGAGGATAGGAGGGAGGGAGAAGGAAGGAAAATGTCAGGGTCCCTGATCAGAGCAATAAACTGGCGTATAGACCACATCTTATTTCCCAGTTGGAGGTGCTGACATGACATGTCTCACTTTTTCAACCTCATTTCTTTCTGGCTAAGTAAATACATTTCACCACTGTTTTGAAAGTGCACTGTCTTGATGACAGTCTGAATCTATACCATTTAATTCTAGCGTTTCCTGTGTCTCTTGACAGCAAGCAGACAGAAAATACAGCTTGGGCTAAATGACATTTCTGGCCAATTCCAGTCGTAGTGTTTTTTAATCAGAATATTTGAGACAGCATCCAGGGCTGTAGTCAAGTAGTTTAGGGTTTTCTTTTCTCATTGAAAAGTTTAATATTGTGTAAGAGCGTGACGCTTTTTATAGCATTACTGTTATTCCTGCCTTTAGTGACAAGACATTTAGTAGAATTATCAGTTACTTCAACAAAGCCTTCAAATTCAAAACCATTTAAAATTTTAAGTTGGATCCCAAAACCATCCGTATAGTATAGTGGTAATAATCTTTAAGTGCAATAAGTTTATAAGTGATACGCATGTCATGCTGTTAAAATGAACGTCTGTGTTGCCTTGACATTTATAAATGCTAAAACCTTTACTTTACCTTGCTATTCAGATCACAGCAGGAGACATTATTTAAAGCTGTAACCTTCTCATGCTTATAGATTATTGCTTAATTTTATTAGTCTTCTTTTTATAAAAAGAATCTCCAAGTCATCACCATTTCTCCAGTGTCAAGGAGCACAAATGTAAGCTGATGTATGATTGTAGGTTATAAGGAGAGCTAGCATGGAGAAATTAAGCTTATAAACACATATTCCTGGTGCTCTTAAATATCAGCTTAGGAAGTGTGTCAATACAAAAGAGAAATGACATTTCATTAAAAGGATGAACCCAGTGTTCTAACAATCATTTGATCAATTTCTTATTAATACCTCTTAACTAACACAAATTAATAAGCTGTATTTTTTGCAAGATTTTCTCAAGATAGGCAGGCCAAAAATGACTCTCCATGTAGCAGCTTCACATGCTGAAGACCAGACTGTCTTTGTATATAAAGTGCTACCCCCCACACACACATGCTGTGCACATGGGCGCCCATCATACAAGGAAGCATTATACTGAAAGTTATCTGTACTTAACAACCTACTGGGACACATGGGACATCCTTCACCTCAGGGGACTTGGGTTCAATGGAAGACCCCAAACAATCTGTGTCGATGTGCCAGTAATGAGGTCACAGATGCAGCTCGAATCCAGAGTAATAAGACAAGTGAGTATACGACAAGGCCAGGCTGGATGGGGCTTTGAGCAACCTGGTCTAGTGGGAGGTGTCCCCGCCCATGGCAGGGGGGTTGGAACTAGATGATCTTTAAGGTCCCTTCCAACCAAGACCATTCTATGATTCTATGATGGCAAACCTCATATGCTCAGGACATAGGTGCCTACAGGGACATTAGCAAGATACTGAGGTCACTTGCTCCTGTCACTCCATCCTCACTCCATTACTTACCTGTGAAGCTCCCAGGTAACTGCCTGCTGGGGTTTCAAATCTAGTGTGGTGCAAATGTATTGTTCCCCCTCTCTTGTCCCTCCTTATCATTCACTTTGTAGGCTTGCATAAGGTCAGCAAGTTCTATAGCTTTTCCTAGAGAAAGAGCCAAATGGGGCAGAACTGCCATGTAACTGGAATGCATTACAGGTTAGGGAAGGAAAAAGTTATTGTGGTTAATTGGCAAGACTATCCTAAATACCAGATCAAAGTATTTGTACATGATGGTTGTGCCTCAGTGTGTGGAAGCTTCTCAGGCTCCCTCTTCCCAGTTGCCCAGACTGAGGAACCAGCAGAAGGGTACCTGCTCCCTTCTCGCTGAGTCCCCTCAGTGGTGACTGCGTGTGCCCAACTCCCATCCCTGCACAAAGCCACCCTGGACAGGCTGTGCATGGCGAAGCCAGGGATGCGGGATGCACAGCAGAGAGTAATCACAGCCATATACATTTTATTCCAGGCTAGGACCCCAAATAAGGCAGCCTCTGCAAGTTAAGGCAATCTCTGCAAGTTTCAACATTTGCTACGGTCCATTGACAGGCATTAAAAAGTTAAGAGATGTAAAAGCTCAAAGAGAAACTTTAAAAGAATTCTTGCATACAGATGCAGCTCTTAGGGGCCACGTGGTCTCGACAACCCTCAGTAAAATCTCTCTTCTTTTCCTCTTGCCCTGAATGCAAACAGCACATGTGCTAGCTCCTCGCCTGGCACCACAACGCGCTGGGACAGAAAGCACGCTGTGCCTTTGCAGTAGCCCACAGTGGGGATTTCCTCAAAGCTGCAGAGACACACTTGGGACAACTCTGCCTAAGCACAAAAGGCAGCACACAGGAGAAAATTAGATGGTCCTGAGTGGTGAGAACTCATGGCATAAGTTTGCGGTTTTGCACTCCTTTCAACGGTGAAGTTGAATGAAATAGGGTGGGGGTTTTGTGCTGAAAAACACGTTACAGACCCCCATACATTCAGGCACCTGCACAATCACCTCCAGCGGGTTTTTGCTGGCCATCCCCAAGCGCACAAGTTGGTGCATTGCAGCTTGGGGTGTGTGCAAAGTGGTCATATTGGAGCAAATGACAAGATCGATCACAAGGTAACGTCCATTCCATTTTTTCTGTTTTCCAACAGGCAGCAGCTACATATGTTTATCTTGTTCGCATTTTCTATATAATGAATAACTTATACTGCTCTTTACCTGTAAGATAGTGTTCTCTCAAACCTCCATTGTGTTATGCAGGTATGCACAAAAAAAACCACTCCTGCAACTGAATTTTCAGTTTGGATCCCCCCAAAGACAAAACGCGTTTGATCCACCATTGCTTGGATAATTTGTTGTGGATATAAACCTTAGAATAATCACCTTCAAAACTGCAATCTGCTTCATAAAAAAAGCCTTTTTCCATGTTGACTGTTCTTGAAATAGATAAAAATATGACTGAAATAGTTAATCCTGTTATGATTTTTTTTCCCAATGTAATAGTTTTGGGGTCACTTAAAAATCACTGGAAATGTAACCTCTTGCACTTCCTGTAAAACACTGAACTCCGGATGATAATCAAGACCTCTAGAAAATTGTGGGCTGCATAAAAATTGCAGATTTTGCAATTTTCTGACTGCTGTGTAATTTTCTGGCACATTTAAATGTGTGTTTGGTTCAGTGCCAGGCTCCTTCCTCCCCCAGACACCCTAAAATTAACTAGGAGCTTTGGGAATTTCATCTGTCAAACAGAGACAGAAGTGTCCAATCAGCCTGGAGGAAGCATGGCTGACCAGCGCTGACCCAAATGCCTTCCAAAAGAAGTAAGGAAGGGGACAGAGACAGATGAGGAAAAGCCTAGCAGAGAAATGAGAGGGAGGACAAGATCAGAAGGGGAGCAAGAAAAGCTCTGGAGAAAGGCTGAAAAAGCAAACTTGTAAGAGAAAAGAAGCAGCAGAAACATTTGGAAAAATGGCTTGTAGTTCCCTTATAATTTCTTTTTTTTTTTTTTTTTGGTGGGATTTTGTGTGGGGATTGGGAATGGGAAGATTTTTATCCTAAAAAAAACCCTAGAGTTTCTTCTTGGAAAGTTAAAGCAGAGTCCACACTCTTTCTGGCTGGGTTAAGGAAATGCGGAGATGCTTCAAAAATGTATGAAGCATTGCATTTGCACAGTGAATGTTGAGGCCATATGGAATTTACAGCTGAACTCAGCAAAACTGATGAAACCTGGAAGATGATACCTGAATCAGGGACAGCTTTGATACTGCATTGTGGAGCGGGAAGAGAAGCCAGGGCATCCCGTGCCAGTGCAGCAACATAATCACCATGTCACCTGCACTGAACAGCTCATTGTCTTTTTCTTCTCATTTTCTTACTGTCCCCTAAGACCTTTCGGTGCTGGGAAGCAACAAAAACCAGTCTATACAGCCTGCGTTTGTCCCATACATCTACCTAACTTCCTCCCGTTTTATATGTCATCATTCTTAGCAACTGTGCTTTGGTGAAAATCAAAAAATGCTCTGTCCTTAAAGCTCAGCTCAGCACTCACTGGAGAAATGGTGCCTCACAGGACTTATTACTGTGACTAAAACAGCATCAGCGGTACAAGGCTTATGGTCTTCAGAAGAAGCTTTTTGAAACTCCTGAAGAATAGGGCAGTATTTTAAATAGGGAAGCAAAAGGGTTAAAATGTATGAGCAGGAGTTTATCAGAAAGGGTCAAGGGAGACATTACAGAGTCCAGCCGTATTACCTGACTCTGTATGTAGCCTGTGGTCTTGGGGTTGAGTCCTTTGGCCAGGACCACTGTCAGGAGTTTTGTTGTTATATCAATACAGTAGCTTTGCACTTGGCATTTGGCCTAAGATATTTAATCTCATATCAGTAGAAACTTTTGTGTAGAGTCACATTATTGTCAAGTTGAGAAATCACAACCAGCTTTGGGAAAAAAGTACTTTATGATTACAGGTGCAAGTGATTTTGAGATTGCTCCAAAAACTGACTCATTCCTAGTTTAAATCAAGGTTAGTAGGTTGAACAAAGTGTGGAAGATTTTCTCTAATAATGCTCTGGGATGTGTGGATAAATCCTCAATTCTCTAGGAATATCTATTCTTTCTGTCAGGACTAGTGTGTTCTGCATCTAAACTTCTGCGTTTGTTTAAAAAGCATGATTAGAAGCTCTGTACCACATACAGCACATGCTCATATATGTGCAAGCAAATAAAATGCTCTCTCTTTTCTGGAAATTATATCCTCCCTGCTATTATAAAACGTTCTGACCTCAGTGGTGGTGTGAAAGGTATTTCTAAATAGCCTCACAGAAATACAGAATTAAAAAGAAACCTAAAAGAAATTTAAACACTTCGAGGTCATAACAAAGTAGACTAAAACATATGTTAGAAACAACAGGCAAGCTTCAAATCCTTTGAGATTCTGAGATTCGAGCACTCATGGTTTCATATACTTGTCTTAACACGTTCTCAAATTTGTAAATCTCATGAGGACAAGATCTCATGAGATATTCTGTTATTGTGTTTTCCAGTTTGGTTAGACATATGGCACAGCATGAACAGCTTTCCTTCCAGTGTTTGGTTTCTGTTACTCAGCCATGAAATACACAGTAAAATGACACTTTCTCCAAAATGCAATGCTTAAAAATGGGTTTATTCTGTTTCCAGTTGTGCTTTGGGTCTGATCTGGTTTTACTTTCAAGATAGGAAGACTAATGAATTGTAACATGTGATGTACATAATCCAAGATACTTCATCTTTAAGAGATATCTGTCATTGAATGTCACTGATGATAGAATCATAGAATCATCTAGGTTGCAAGGGACCTTTAAGGTCATTGAGTCCAACCATCACCCTAACACTGCCAAAACCACCACTAAACCTAAGCACCGCATCTACGCATCTTTTAAACACCTCAAGGGATGGTGATGCTTCTGCATTTGCAGAAGGTGAAGATTTGTCCCTATGCAAAACAGTTCCTGTATCTTCCTTTGGAAGGTCTTACTTGTAACTCTGTTGTTTTTAACCCAAATTGTTAAAGTTCAACAATAGACCTCAAGCTCCTCGCTTCCTTAAGTTTAAAATCGCTGAGTAATTTCCAAGAATGAAGCAAGGAAAAGAACAATTGACCCATTCCGTCAGTTTGGGCAGTTGTTTGGTTGAGGTCAGTGAAGATACACCATTCTACACCTTGCTTTGCTCCTACCGCAGCAGAGGGAAAGGAATCAGCCCGCCCAAAGCATGCAGCTTGGAAAGGCATGTGGGTGCTCACTTGCTCTGGAAGCAAGGTGCACATGAAGTCGGAAGAGCTTAACTGTAAATCTGCATATTTAGTAGACAGTATACACTGGATTTAGCTGCAAACGTCAACGAGTCCATGAGTGAAATGACATCTTTGACATCCACACAACATACACAGCCATTGCCAATTTTTGGGTCCATGCTTCAAAACCTTGTGTTGATACAGCTTCTCAACAAAAAGGTTGTAAGAATTTCTCAGCATGGACACAACTATATGTGTTGCCTTTACCCTGGTCTCAAAAACATTACCTAAAGCATTTTGTCAAAACGATAAAAAAAAAATAAATTAATTAAATAAGCCTAAAGCAGACCTCTAATATGGGATGTTCCATCTTGGATTATTCAAATTTAACAAAATTATGAATACTTGAAAAGTGGTTTTCTAACTGACAGTGTTGAACAAACACGACTACAGTTAAAGATATTGTTATGGCTGTTAATGCCAGAATATGTATGCCAAAACCTACACAGCATCTAAATTTAATGCTTTCATAGAAAAAGCATAAAACGTTTCTTAACTAATAGTGATTTCATTTATGCGTATCAAGTAAAGTAAGGTCTTTCACACCACACCAGCCAGGAAATTCTTTCTGAAATCCTTTTCATGAAAGTAAATTTTCTATTTAGAAGGCTCTAAAAGAGTACTTTCTTTAAAAAAAACTCTTATGAAAATAATAGAAGATTAAAAATAAAAATACCCTTGAATATTTCCTTTCATGTAAACCTGTGGTTCAGTTTCACTAGCATGGGTTTCTAGCAACACTGCCTGTTCTTGGCCTCACCTTGAGAAGCTGTCAGATTCTCACTTGCTAAATGTTCTCAGAGGTCTCAGCTTGTTAGCTGTGTTGTGTGACTTCACAGGTTTAGCTTTGCAATGACTACAGACATCACAGTGGCTGTAAACTCCATGTCATGCTAAAATACTCAGAGAGTATCCATGCACTGCTGAACTTGTGTTTACAGCTTTTTCCTACATCCAGAAATTGTCTATGAGAAAGCACTAGAATAGTGGAACGCAACCCGCAAAGGCTCTGCTTCAAAACTCTTTCTAAACAGAGGAATCCTCCTTTCTCCCGTATGTCATCTCCAAGTACGTTTTCCTGGAGTCAGTTTAAACTGTACTCCAAGGAGTTCCTGCACTAATGGAAACTCTGCATATCTCTCCCTGGCTTGCACTGGATGTATGTTTATGTGGTATGTAAATGTATTTTATTCCAAAGGACCAAAAAGAGGTTTGGAAACATTCATTTGAGCTGTCTGGGAGCAGATGAAGAGAAAATTATTAGCAGGAATGGAGTGGGGATGGTCAGATGGAGGAGCTCCAAACGAATGGTGCCACTGTACTATGAGCCATGTGCAAAAAAAGGGACATGCTGGGGTTTCTGCGAGGTTTAACTTATACAAAACACGGAGGATAAGAGAGAGGTTTCTAGATCTTGCCATTCGATGGGTCTATCTTCAAGTATCATTGTTTGTCTGTAAAAAAGTAATATACCCCTTAACATATTAAAAAATAAGACCTAGATTAAATGCAATTTGGGTGAAGTCCTGTGAAGTGTTCACATAAACACACGTGGAGGTGTAAGACTCTCAACCTCTCTGTCTCACTTCACTGTTTTTTCCTCCTTTGAAAGCAGAACCCACCATTCCACACGTTCAGGAAGGTCTAGAGAATGTCCATAGCGAATGCTCATTTTCAGTTACATTTAAATAAAACGAAGATTTATGTAACAGACAGCAGGATACAGTTTCAAAAGTAGGCATATTCTGCCTTAGTCTCATATAAAAAAAGGTGGACAGAATCATGTATAATAATTCTATATTTATTACAAAAGCTGAATACCTTGTATTTTCAATGTACTTTCCAGATCATCTCTGCATTGATTCCTATTCATTTAATAAGGGTGTCATTACTGTGAATTGAAAAGCTAAACATAAGATTAAAAAAAACAAACTAAAACAAAACCAGATGAAACAGGCATTTAACTTTTTTGGACTTATATCTATCCATGTTTCTGAGGCCTATAAACTAGAATCTCTTCTGCTTTAAGGTTCTTACAATTTTTTTTCCTTTATCCTGGCCCCCAATACTTCTTTTCCCAAAAGAGCCCAGGAACTTACATTTTCTGCCTTACATTAAATTCCATAAATCCTTCCCCATTGTTAAATGAACTGTAAGCCAGCAAGGTACTGAGTTGGAGACTACTTTTTCCTGGCAGAGCAGGCAATGTACCATTCAGCATACAATTAACATACTTTATTTGATTAAATAACTAGATAGGGCTAGCTTGTAGGTCTGCAAGCTTCTTACTGCCTCTTAAAACTTGGAATGAACTGAAATGGCGAATCTCTGAAGTAATATCTTCCAACAATGAGAATGAGGGGAAAAAAGGAATATTCAGAGATAAAGAGAATTTTTTTTTTTAACAATGGTGCAATCATATTTTGGTCACTGCTGTGGTTAATATCAGCAACTTTGCTGGGGACGTTCAAACCAAACTCAAGGAAAAAGTAAACATAGATAAAACCGCTATGTATTACTTTGTGATACAGAGCTATACATCATTCACGATATCTTTATAATGCAATACTATTTGGATGTTTCAGTCTGGAAGGAAGCCCAAGTGTTTCCAGGCACTCTAAAAGCATATGAAATTATGATCAGGGACCATATTTAAACCACCTACTCTAAATGCCTAATTTAGGCATTGCTACTAATACAGTGTTTAAATTTAAGAGTGAGATGAGCGATCCAGGCTACACAGACCTGCCAGATCTTGCCTCCACTACAGCTGGTGGGAAAGAAATAGCTGTGACTCCTAATTCAAGCACTGGAGGTGGGATTCATCTCACCTAACTTCTCACACATGAAAAATAGTCATTTAAATCTGGGCTGGCAGCCCTTCTTTGAATGGAGAGAGAGAGACACCTCCGCAGTGTGTCTTCTGCTGTCACCTGTTTCGGAAAGTGGTGAATTTTACTCTAGTGGTCCCTATTTCTACTTGAAAAGCTCAGACTTAGGCAAGTCACTTCTGGGTACATGACCTGAGATGACTACTCTTTCGGCGGTCAGTCTAAGGGAGAAGTCATGGGTACATCTTGCCACCAGTTCCACAGGGTGCCAAGCCAGCATCCAGGAGCAGCAAGGTCTGGTCCGCAGGGGCAGGGGAGCCAGGAGTTGGGGTGACAGCCAGGCTGGACAGGCAGCACCTCACTGTTCCCGGACAATTTAAAAAGTTGATAAGAATCCAGCTAGTGAGTAGATGCGAGAACTTCAAATGATACTTTTAAATCAGTCATTCATGTTTGCATTTAAGGAGTATTTGCAGTGTTAATTGAATAATTCCTCTGGAAGTCCTGCCACTTTTGCCAAGTATTAGGAAAACTCCTGCCTCTGTGAATCATTTGTGACCTTGTCATCAACTTATATCACAAGATAAAAGAGTAGGGAAGTGAGAAATCTGCCAAAGCTTACAAACTTTCCCTGGAGACGTGATGATGAAGATCCACTCTAAATAAATAACATCATCTGTTTGTGACCTGCCCAGCCTTGGGCCAGCATCTGGGCTCTGGCCCCACCTCTGCTCCCAGACAGCACTGCTTGGCTGCGAGCGAGCAGGGATGTGAGGTCAGTTCCCCTTTTTCACCAAATCCAGCTGTGGTTAGAAACCTGTGGTGAATGAACCGATTGAGCACTCTTCCTACATTCCCAAGTGGTATTTGACCTCCGCCACATGTGGATAAAGTTTTTGGGTGACAAGATTTTAGGGAAAAGCAAGTAACGATTGCTATCTCTTATGGCAAATGCAAGCAGGGAGGTCCTGGATGACAATTTCTTCCTCCCAATTCTAACACAGTCTTAATCTCACATGGGTTTCTTTTGCTCTTGCTGGTTCCCAGTGTTTAGGCTCCACTTTAGACAAACTTCATGTATTGAAGTTTGGTGGAGCCCACAGTTTTTGCATCTAATTGTATCAGTCACACATAAAACAAAAATTTTAACAAAAATAATAAATTCAATAAAAAGCAAAGTGTAAAGCAATAAACTGGAGCCAAATAAATAAGCAGTAAAGAAAACGAATGTCAGAGCAGAAAAAAACAATATGCAAAATCCATGAATCACAAGTTAGCTTGATGTCTATCACATTTGTGCTTTAATGCTCACTTGAACTAGGATTTGAATTCCTGGAAGGAGAGAGTGAGGGGAATAATCTGTATTATTTTAGGGAAGAACTCAATATGATTGTTCATGTTATAGAATCATAGAATGGTTTAGGTTGGAAGGGACCTTAAAGATCATCTAGTTCCAACCCCCCTGCCACTTTTCACGATACCAGGTTGCTCAAAGCCCCATCCAGCCTGGCCTTGAACACTTCCAGGTTCCAGGAGCATCCACAACTTCCCTGGGCAATTTTTCCCAGTGTCTCACCACCCTCAGAGTGAAATTGCTGTGAGTTCATATTGCCGGCTCATGTTGAGTTTCTCATGAACCAACACCCCCAGATCCTTCTCCTCAGGGCTGTTCTCAATCTATTCTTCACCCAGCCTGTATTTGTGCTTGGGATTGCCCTGGCCCACGTGCAGGGCCTTGCACTTGGGCCTGTTGAACTTCATCAGGTTTGCACAGGCCCACCTCTCCAGCCTGTCCAGGGCCCTCTGGATGGCATCCCTTCCATCCAGCATGTTGACCACTCCACACAGCTTGATATCGTTAGCAAACTTGCTGAGGGTGCACTCCCTCCCAACATCCCTGTCACCAACGAGTGTATTGTGGCCACACTTCTTTCCTCCAAGCTGCTGAAATAACATCTCGCAATTACTTCAAAATAAAAAAGAATAAAAAGACAATTAGGAAGGAAGAGGTTGAGACCCACATTTTGTAAATCAGATTATGGATTTCTGGCATGTCTCTGCTTTGTTCCTCCAAGTATTTTAATGGCCAGTGAGATTATGGCTTTTAATTTGAGAGGCTTCAAAATCATCTTCTTATTTCCATCTCTAACATACTCCTTAATCAGATTTTTTCTCTTGGCTGGTGAATATTCCCCTTCCCATTTGAGTATAAACTTGTGGTTGTATAACTAAAAGAAGTTCTTGTTTCAGTGCTCTATGGAAATGATGGATTGAAAACTTTTCTAGTCAAGAGAGTCTCAATTTCTGTTGCTTTTATAAACTTTTAGTCTATAATTTACTAACAGTTTTTTATAATGTAGATGTGAATATTTAAAACGTGCTAACACTAACTTATGCACCTCAATGTGTTATTCTTCTGCACATTCAATACCTCATTAAAATTACAACTGAAAAGACTAACTATAAAAATTTGCAAATTAGTTAACTTCAGTTGACCTGTTTTGCTCATATGCCACCAACAAATGTACTGTCTGTAAAGCTCCCCCTCCCTGAGCAACTATGACAGTCACTTAAAATCTGGATCTTTCATTAGCAGATATTGAATAAAATTAATATTTTTTTTCTGTGTGATGTCACTAATAGTATTTAGTGCTGAGACAGCTTATGAAAACTTATTTTGAGTACCCATAGTTGACATTTTCTCCTGTTACAAATGTAAGGGTGACAGTGAATTAAGTGAAATTTGAAGGCTCAATCTGGCCCTGCCTCATCACTGAAGCTGTCATTCAGCTGTACAATGGAGAAACCACACTCTCCAGATGCAGAACAACTGTGAATTGCTGTGATTACTCTTGTTTTGGTGGAGGTAAAACAACTTATGCCAGCTGCAGTTCCTTGATCCCACAGTCTCTGACCATAAGGTAGCAACTTTTAACCTTGGAATTGCAATAACATATTTAAAGCTAAAACACTACATGGAGCCTCATTAAACTTGGGGAAGTTCAATGCAAGCACAGCTGCCAGCTCTGATGGCTGTAGCTTCTGAAGACAGTCTGAAGAACGTCCCTTTTCAGAAACTTAATCTGTTGTAAATCAGAGTAATTAAAAAAATAGCCTGATAGCTGAATTTAGCTCATACTGAATGGCACTGAACAGCACTGAACATGCTGCCTCAGGAGCCACACCTAAAAGAGATAACCAATGAATGCAGCGGTTTGTGCAGCATTTTCTGGTTTCTGATCCTAGATCTTCTGGGAATTTCTCCTAGGAACTCTTTGAGGAACTTTGGGCTGCCTGATGCCACTGGGAAAGATTGTCTACAGTGAGCTAGGATGGCTAGAAAGCTCTAGTAGCTTCTAACAAGTTATGTCTGCTATTCTTGATCAATGGGTGCTTTCAGTTTTCTGTTTCCAGCTGACTCCTGATTTTGGAGGGCCAAGCACTGTTCCAGTAGGTGTTAGGAAGAGCTCTATATAACTATTTATGCAGAAGTAGGCACAGAAGGGTATCAGAGGCTCTGCTGTGCACAGTCTACATGTGTGGTGATGGTGATGAAGGGGAAGTGCTACAGCGCATGGTCCCCCACCACTCACTGGAGCAGCTTTCCCTGGTGTGCCGAAGAGCTCGACTCAAACCGAGCTCCCGAGGGAGGATGCAGCTCTGTGGGCTGGGCCTGCAGGGGTGACTAGGTCCTCTTTCTGGGGCTGGAGGAGATGGGCTCCTTGCCTGTAGGAGGTGCGCACTGGGGAAGGGTCTGTGTAGTCAAGTAAAGCAGCTGTGAGAGGAGGTCAGCAGACAGTGCAGCAACAGAAATGGTGAGAAAGGCACTGAGTCTTCTTCAAGACCCTGAACCCTTAATTGCATTGAGCGAGGGGCAGAACAAGTCTGTGCTTACCAAAGACTTCCATGATGGTAAAGGCTGGAATCCTGTGACTTCTCACACTAGGAGGATAACTCCTGCCCCATCTGCAAGTCTGCAGCTACAGAGGAGGTTCAGTGCTCAGGTAGCAGATGAAGGGCTGGGAGCTGTGTCCAATGAAGCATCTGAGCTGGCTGAGCCTAAGTCTTGCAGCAGCACTAGGAGGAAGCAGAAGTATTAGCTGTGGGAGACTCCTTGCTGCAGGGGATGGAGGCCACCATCTGCTGGTCTGACCTGTTGTCTAGGGGTGTTTGCTGCTTGCCAGGCATTTGGATCCAGGAGGCTGTGGAGAGGTTGCCAAGGTTTGTCTGGTCCTCAGACTGTTTCCCCCTGCTGCTCTTCCATGTGGGCACCAATGATACTGGCAGGGGAAACCTGGAGTGTAGCAAGCATGACTACATCGTACTTGAGGTGAAGGCCAAGGGCATGGGGGCCCAGGTCGCACCTCCTTGATTCTCCCAGTGAGGGGGAAGGGCTTGATGAAAAACGGATGGATCCTGTGGGTCAACAAACAGTCACACAACCAGCGTTGAGAACAAGGGTTTGACTTTTACAACCTTGGGACCCTCTCTGAGGACTGAGGAAAAGATGGCATCCACGTGACTAAATGGAGCAAATACCAAGTGACAAATGATCTTTGTCAACAGGCTGGCCAACCTGGGGAGAAGAGCTTTAAACTAGGAACGAAGGGGCAGGGAGGGGAGATAATGATGACCCACTATGAATTGAAGAGGTTGTGGACTGGATTGGTAAAAGGGTGCAGGGTGATATTGGCAGCAGAGACCCTGAAAACAGTGAAACAGGGTACAAGAGGGATCCATAAGAGCTGGTTGTTTGTCAGGGATCACTTTCTCCATGCTCAAGATTCATCCATCCTGATGAGTGTTCAAGCAAAGATGGCAGGAGACCTGCATGCGTGAGCAAAGAGCTCCTCACCAAATTTAAACATAAAAAGGAAGTGAACAGAAGGTACAAAGAGGAATAGTGTTTGCCTAGGAGGAAAATGGCCCAGGAGGAATGCAGAGGCATTGTATGAGAATGCAGGCTTGAGGGTAGAAAAGCCAAAGCCCATTTGGGGTTGAATCTGGCAAGGGTCATTGAGTGGTTATAGTCAAGAGGCTAGTTAGACTGGAGCTCACTGTGGTAGACATTGCAAAAACATAAAATGCACGCTCTTGGACCTAGGGGTGCACAATCTTGAAAAGTTATAGAGAGGTGATAGAGTTGTAAAAAAAAATATATTCTACTTGGTTGTGTGTAAGCCCAGATTCCTTGCAGATAAACTCAGATTCACCCAGCCCTGGACACATTTAAATTAGGGGTTGCCTTAAGTTCCAGTATGGTCAGCATGCAGTGGTAAACAGATACTTTCAGAAGATGGTTCACATTTTGCATAGGCTGAATGGCCATTTTGCCCAATGGCAATTGGCAGAGCCAACGATGCCTAGACTCCTACCTCTGATACCCCTGTTAACTTACAAAAGTTAAGGTAGATGTATGTGATCCTGACCGTATTTCTTTAAGAAAGGAAGGAAAATAGTAATACGTCTTGGCATTTATTTTCTGATGTTTTCAGGAAAATTCACAGGGATGTGGTTATCCTTCACCCACAGAAGGATGTGCACAGAAAAATGAGGAAATGTACAGCAGCGAAACCGAGTACAAAAGGGATTCAGGGGAAAAAAAAAAGAAGGAAAAAAAGGAAAAGAAAATGTAGTGCTAGGTAGATGCATCCAGAGGGAATAGAAAATAGGGTATATGTGGCCTCAGTCACCTGCAAAAGTATAACGCCATCTAAATCACCCTCCATCTAAATCTTCCGCGGGGAAATGGAAAGCACTTGCCTCCCTCAGAGAGGATTATGTGTTAAAAGGATGGCAAAGGTGATGATTTCTTCTGCTTTCTCCCACCAGTTAAATCTTGAATTGCACAGCAACGGTCATATTTTACTTGCAGGCTTCTGGATAGCCTGGTTTTGTCTGTCTTCTGCAGCTCAGCATTTCAGAGACATGCCGAAATATCCATGAGACCCCAAAACGTAGGACTCCCAATGCGAGCAGAAGGTTTGGCATGTCGAAAAGTCTAAGAACAAAGCAGCCAACATCCTTTCTCCAGAGACAAAACACATTTTGTCTGTGACATGCTTAGTCTCCATCTGCTCAGGAGAGGGAAAGTTTCCCATATGGCACTGTAGTGGGCTCGTGAGTCACTCTATTGACTCACTCCACAAAATGCACAATTGAATGTTAAGTAACTTAAGTCGGCTTTAATGGGTACAGCATATGTATACTTCATGAATGCAAAATATGTAAACTATTATTATGCCACCCTTTTTTGTGCTGATAGTACTGAACTGATTACTAACAGATTCCTAATTGTTTATTAATTGGAGTTATTCTCTGAATAACTTGCATTTTGAGTTATCAGTTTAGAAACAAAGTTAGAAGTTTCTCCCATGTCGCATTATATTTTACATTTTTTATATTATTTTCAGTAATATCTTGAGCCAAGCACATGTTAAGTGGTTAAGATATTACTGGGTTAGATCTGATGTGAAAGCTCACTTTGCGGTTATAGAAAAAAGGATTACTGACTTCCAGCTAGTCTTGTTCATGTATCACAAATGCTTTCTGTGTTTTAAGAGAACACTGATTTTAAAAAGATCTGTCAAGGTGGGGACAGTTCATAAGACAATTTATTATGAGGTCATCAGAACACGGCTAAGCAACTAATGCCTATCCTCACAGACTGCCAGGGTTGTGATGCCGTCATGATCCCAGCTAAGGAAACTGCAGGGCAAGAGAAATTTGAGGGGAAAAATTCTGTTTCTGACAAGGTTGTGTAACTGAAAGCTGATGAGTAAAGTTAGAGGGTCATTCCAATGCTGTGTCATGTATAACAGCTACAGCAAATTTGAAATAGCAAAGACAAAAAGGCACGTTCAGGATTTCTGGGGAAAAGATTAATCATAACGTATGATTACGACAGTGCTTGGCTTTGGGGTGTTTTAGTGTGTTTCCTAAGATAATGGCAAAGTCTGCCTGAATTACATCCCCTCAAGCTGTGAAGTTTGGTGTCAGCAGTGAATGGACATGGGAAGGAACATGATTCTTCTGAGCATTCAGAGTTTTCAATCATTTTCCTCCTCACTTCCATGATAGCTGCTACTAAAGTTGCGCAGTGCTGGGTCTACACTCCCTCTGTAGAGTGGCATTGGAGGGGTTGGCAAGCACTGAAGGCTGTGCCCTCCACATTACGTCCCAAGGACGTTCGCCGAGGAGGGTCTGTCTCACCACGTCTGGCAGGATCCCAGCCGGCACGGCCCCTCTGGCCAGGCTGGTCCTGCCTGCTCCTGCGGACAGGCTCCAGCTGTACGCACAGCCTTGCTGAGGCAGGAGGGGACCTGGACATTTCTGGAGCACCAAAGCAATCGGCGTAGACTCATGCACTGAAAAATATCCAACTAACCATGCACAATTTCAGCAGATGAGGCAAACAAAACAACAAGCTGGTTCAAATCTGGAAACTTCCCTTCTCCCATCACTAAGTGTTCCGCAAGAAAAGGAGCAAAGACAGGCGTCTGCCTTTGGCACCACAGGTCATGAAAACACTTGACATGTCCTCTCTGACTCAGAAAGAGAATTTTTTTTCTTTTTACAAAGAAGCTGCAGACGTTGCTTTGAAGGGCAAAGCCTGTCCCCTTTCAGAGATGCGCAGAGGGCTCTGCTGTTCACTCTGGACCAAAGAAAACCGTGAGCCACTGCTGGGGAAAACAAGAAGGTTATTGGTTTGCGAGGGCACCTGCATTTAGTCGATGTTTTACTCTAGGTTTTTAGCAACGAAATGATTGCCAAATTGGGGCTGGCTCAGTGTTTTAGGGAATGGTGGGTTAATTCAAACTCGAGACAAAAAACTGGTGTGATATAGCCAGTTTCAAGAGTGTTATCTGGAGTACTGAGAAGCAGTGGCTGGGGGAGACTTGGGGAAGGAGGGACCAGACTACTTTCCCCCTGACTCAAGGCCTGACAGCAAATAAGGAAATTTGGCAAAAACAACTAAAAAATGGTTTTTTTTATTAAATAAGCACTGAAAAGTTTTTAGAGATATCTAAAATTATATAGCTGTTGCACTTCATTCAAAATATCTTTTTAATTTATATATGTTTTGACATAATTTTATTTAAAATCTTTAATATTAAGTAACTGTAATTCCACTAAACCTACAGTATACACTATAAGTATCTGTTATCCCCTTGGGCTACATTATAGTGACTATATACATGGGGATGTCATTTTTGTTTTCCAATTTTTCCCCTGGAAATGTTTTTCTTTAATAACTGCATTGCAAAATTTGAAGTCTTTCTGATCTCAAAGTCAGAATCTTCTTTTTTGTTTACAAGTCAACAATATTGAAGCTTTCTACTTTCAACATTTCCCCTTTTTGTAAACAGTAATATATATGTATAGATGTTTATAAACACTCTAGAGTGCAGGACAATTCCATTTGTAATACAGACATACCTGTTGTTCCAAAGAGAAAAATTTGTACTTTGGTTCATAAACACACCTAGCAGTGCTTCCTTTGTAATGAAAATTATACACAACGTAGTTCTTAAGGAAAGAAATGAATGTAGTTTGGATGAACAAATAACTAAAGCAGAANTTTCAACATTTCCAGGACTTGTATGTCTTTAAAAAAATGCAGTAGTTTCTCTAAGCATTGCTGGTGGGTCATCTTCAGGTTTCTCCTCCTGAGCACCTGGATTCTCGGTAATGTAATAACATGAAGTTTTGTGTTTGTCAGCTTGTGGCTGTGTGTGTGCATTCGGGCTGTTGCACACACATGTACAGCTCGATGGTGGTGGATCCGCCGACCTGGCTCCAGCAGCACCGGGGACTCCTGTAGAGGTGGTTGGAACATGGTGCTGTTTCTCAGTTGCGGGCTCATAGCTCCCTGCCACGGCCAAGACCAGGAACCCACCTCGTCCCCACCGCCCTGGTCCCCCTGGACCTGGGAGCCTCCTCACCTGCCCTTCCTCTAAAAAGAGGATTTAAAACATCTCAAGGAAACGACTGGATACTGTGGACAAAGCATCCAGATTTCACCAGCCCCTGCCCTCTCCTTACCAGTGTGATTTATTGCTGTTGTATATGTTGCTGCTGAAAAAAGTGTCACACTATGGGTTTGGGTTTGGGGTTTTTTTTTGTTCCTTAATTTAAGCTCCATACACAGATTTTATTGCCACCAGTAGTGGATTCCTATCTATATGTATAGGAAGTTTTGGTTCCGAATACCTGGCACTCATCCTCCTACCCTCCTCACTGCAGTCAGGAGGATTTTGCTGGGCTCCAAAGTGCTGCTGAGCCCTGGAAACTGCTTACAGTTTCACCCCCTTGTAATTTATATAAAGTTCAAGTCAGAAAAATTGAACCAAATACTGAAATAATGAAAGCTGTTTAATTCACAAAATCCACAATGTTCCAGAAAATTAGTTATAAGAGTTCTAACTTATATTTTTTAAAAAATAAAAGCATGGGATAACAAAAGAAATAAACTGACCCCTCCTTTTAAACAACTTTGATCCCTTTTGAGGCTACTAACCCATCTGTTTTAACCTGCTGTGTCTCTCTGGTTACAAACGGGTAGAGATAAAGGAGGACAGTGTTCCTCCAGCCTCACTCAGGCTCACGCTTTGGTGACATTTAAGCCATGCAAACTTTTGAGCAGAGCTTTAGAGAATTAAAGGGAGATTAATGCTTGAAATTTGTCTGTTTGAAACAGCAAACCCTTTGCTTATGTTCCGATGAGCTTTTGGGCTGTGCATCTTGTATACCAGATGCAGAGACTTTTTTTGTTTGTCTGGTCTTGGTCTTTCTATTTTTTCTGTTTTCCTAGCTGGCTTCAGGTTTCTGATGCAACAACCTTTGGTCTCCACTTAAAAAAAAAATCCAAACACCTGACCCAGGCTACACTTTAGGAGGCCTGTTTGGTGGGAAGTGAGTGCTGGAATGTTTCAGCTTTCAAAACTGTAAAGATTCAGATTTATAGTCAGTCTGTTTATACTCTATCATATCATGTGTGGTAGCATAGGATATCAAAGCAAGAAAGCCTACGGGGCTACCACCATTTCAAATGAAAAATAGTTCTTATGTATGGCATAATGCAGCACAGATGGAAAGTTGTGCTTTTCTGTTTTACTGTTTCTGTACATTACTCAGGCAATAAATACTGGACAAATCAAGCAGTCATTTCTAAGGCTCCATATAACCTATTTTACCAGTATCAGCTGCTATAGTTTTATATTCCCTAGAGGAAAGCTGCCTAGGTTCCCAAGTTTTATAAGTCATTTCAAGGAGACCTCACAAATAAAAAAGGATGGAAAATATGGCCTGGCTTTTAATAACCGTATAGTTAACTCTGCATTTTCACGTGACAGTCAAAGTTCTCGCTAGTGTTCTGCAGCATTTTCATTCTTCAAAGCAGCATTTATTTAATGGCTATTACTTGCTCATTTCATCTGCTGTATCCTAGTGAATTTTCCATCTGTATTTCAAGGGCACAGCACAACAGAAATACACCATAACCATGTCACTTCAGGTCTGTGCTTCATAAACTGAGAAGCCAAGAAGGGTTATCTAGGATCTAGTGTAGCAGACGTGCTCTGACGCTGTCTCTGTGAAGGCGGCCACAAATGATTCCCAAAGCAGATTTCCAAAGCCAAGTAGCCTAAATAATTAAAGTAGTGCCTGGGAAGTGAGGGACACGAGTTTGAGGAGCACTTTCAGCCTTCACTCTGGTTCAAAATAACTAAGTTACGATGTGTCTTAGGAAAGGAAAGCCTCCCAGCCTCTCCATCACCTCCCCTTTGGGTTAAAGACTGCAGACAAGGGCTAAGATATCTTTCAGGAAAAACTGACGCCCCTAAAATAAATGCTGAGCAAGTTACTGCTCTCTAGAAAAAGCCTCCTCACACACGCTCAGAGCCACCATGCTTTGCACAGCAGGGGGAAGCAGTAGTACCAGCATCTCTTCTGCTGCCTCTTATGTTGTAACTTACCAATCAAACATCGGCCCTACAACATGGAAAATCAACTTTCTTCAAGTGTTTTAGGAGTTCAAATCACATCATCCATACCCAACAAGGGAGTTACCACATATTTTTTTATTTTTGGAAATACCAGGGATGGAGCTGTAATAATAAGAAAATAATAAAAGTAAAAAGGAAGAAGAACATCTTAACAATATTTGTTTAAACAGAAGAAATAATTACATATGGAACTCTGTGCTGCAAGGTTTTACTTGTAGGCTGGGGGAAAAAATATATCTAGATATTTGTAAAAACAAAGTCACAGAAATTTTAGGCACATCAAGCCTCCTCTTTCACGATTCAAGCTGACCTCTGTCCACCTAGGGTTGTCCACCTCCTCATTTAGCAGATGACATATCACGGCTGAAGCCAGTTCTAGGGATGAGGATGAAAGGGCATTTTCAGCATCTGATATAAATCACTCTCCTAAAAATTTTTGGTGAGACAGAAAGCACTTCTTATGTCATCGCTATATTCCTATGTGATTATTTGATCATTTTTTTAACCAACAGAACTTACAGTGACTCAGTTTGGAATGATCAAAGGCTAATCAGTGACTAAACATGCATCTTTAGTTTGGTTTGTTTGTTAAAACGCTTCATGTAATAGATACTAATTTTTTTCCCTGTTTCAAAACTATACATTCCTTATGTAGCATTTGTCATTTATTATTTTTATTAAGAGAGTATTTTAGTATGGTTGGATTCTTCTTTTCAACTGATTTCCAGTATCTAAATTTTAAAACATTAAAGAAAAGGGATAAAAAGCTCAGAAAAAAACCCTTGAAATACATATTCAGGCAAGGATTTTGGGTTTTTTTTTGTTTGTTTGTGGGGTTTTTTTTACAGATAGATGGCAAGATTGTACTTCAGGTAAATTCTCATCCAAGGCTGAGTGTATAAAACTAACCACACTTAAAGTCAATGAGCAACCTATGGAGAATTGGATGTGGTCACAATGGTTACAGCTAAACTAATAAACTAAACAAGGTCAGCACATGGGCCTGAGCACAGTATGAATGCAGCCATTCTGACTGCAAAATTTTTGGCACAGTTTTGGTCTCAGCCAATTAGTGCTATCATGGGGACAATCCGGCAGCCAGCTCAGGCCAGGAAAAACTCTCTGTGGGCAGCTTGAGGAAGGGTTAAGAGAGTTAAGCTGTATAGACGTGAGCCTTTCTGTGTCCTTAGGGCCGGCAGAGCAGCCCCAGGAGGTTTTATTTACCACTACAAGTGCAGTCAGTGGTGACAGGGGTGACGGGAGTTTTGGGAAGGGGGAGGTTTAGTGGAAAACTGCCGTGGCAGAGAAACCTAATGCGCTCCCAGGTCCACTAAACCCATCGCTGGCTTAAGGTTAACATACCAGGCACCACTTTGAGAATGTAAAGATCCCAGAAATTCAGACACGTATCTTGTTTGAAGTTGGAGATGTTCTGACAAAGGTTCTGGTTCCCCAGCAGAAAGGATTAACTCAGTCTCCATCAGCTCGTCTGGACTAAGGCATTTTCAAGCCTAGCTTTAAATTCCCCTTTTTCCCATGTTTGAATCAGAGCATTACTCTTTTGCTTTAATTTAATTAATGTATAAGAGTGGTTTTTTTGTTGTAGTGTGCTATATTTATTACAACAGCAAAAAAAAAAAAATTAAAAAAACAGTTATTGTTTCCAAACTCCTGCAGTTTTTACAAGTAAAAAACTCTATAAATGGTATCTGACTAAAAAACTTGACATGAAGAAGGGAGTCTGAGGCCCTACCCAGCAAGGTATTGAGCAGCCTTGTGAAAGTTGGGCCAGATGGCTTTGTTAGGGATAAACAAAAAGAGTGAAGAAAGAACAAGCAGTAAGAACCATTTAAGGACTACGGAGACAGGAGAGACTTTGACCCCTGGACCACCTCAGACTGAGGAAAAAATATTTTTTCTGTCAGGAATCATTCTGCAACTCAGAAGAAGAAACGATCATGAGAGATACTCTTACCTAGGGTCTTACTACGCCTTTGTGACTTTTAAAGATTTCTCACAATAAGAAATCTTTTTTTTTTCCCTTCTGTGTCTCAACTCCTTCTTTGGGAAAAAATCTGTTTCAGTCTCATCCTTACATCATCCTTCCCTAATGCATCCCAGCTGGAGGGACTTCCCCTTCATAATCATTATTTTTCCCCAGTTTGAGGCAGATCCACTACCCCTTCTTGACCTCCTTTTCTCCTGCTTTAGTTGAGGTTGGAGTCAGCACAGGATTTGGGCACCCCCCACCATGTCGATACAATAATGCTTACCTTCTGAGCATTCTGAGGCCCCAGAACAGCATCCAGAGATCTGAATTACTTAAAAGGTAAACCAACAAAAACTAGCAATAGAAATTCTGCACACTGAACGAAGATCTCTTTACTGCTAACAAAGAGAAATATTCAGCACAGACTGGTGAAATTGCTCTCCTTTCCAATGCTTGAACACCCCAAATAAGGGCTTTAGGCAGGCACTTGTATCCCCTCTATTTCAAAACCTTGTTTTGATGGAAGCACACCTACTGCTGCTACAGAGCACAGATCAGTGTTTCCAAAATTACTGCCTTGCATCCTTGTTTCTGCAATTTACACAGAAAAGCCATCAGACAACATGTATCAGCATCCCCTGCAGCAGAGACCAGATATCTGGATTAATTCTTCCAATTCAGACTCCTAGACTTGAGCATTAGCCTTTGCTGCTGCTCACTTCTGGCCCCTTCCACACGTCGTGGGGGGTTTTGCTGCTTGGAAGAGCAGTCCCACCAGAAGATCAGGGAGATGCCCAGCTGCAACCAAAAGTATAAACTTTCTCCTGGGAATGAGGATGTGAGGGTCAGCTGCTTCTTAAAGAGACATTTAAAAAAGCTATACAGAAGGTGACTCCTACAAATACCTGGCAGAATTTGGAATCAAAATCTTTGCTCAAAACCAGGCAGAAAATGGATTTGCATGCAGGTCACGATTCTCAGGTAAATTTTTCAGTTCCTGGTGTAAGAGGAAAAGATCCTCCAACAGGTTTTTGTGGAGGGTGAGGTATGCTGTGAGCATGGCTGAAGAGGAGAGGCAAGGATGCATCTAGCTCGGGTGCAGCATCAGCACATTAGCTCAGCCAAGTATGTGAGCATTGGCACATGAGAAAGATGCTGCGATGTGAGTGTCGACACATGGTCAAATATTTCTCAGTAGCCCATGTGTGATGTTTAAAGATCCATTTGTGGCTAACTTCTAGTAAGAGGATACGTTGCTTGGCTAGAGCGTTACCCTACAGACAGAAATGGAACATCTCCAAGTATTCCTGTTGTGCTTTACAAAGCAGCATCTCTCTTGGTCTATGTCATTTTCCCTTGTGGGGGAAAGACTTTTCCTGATACAGGGGCTGCAGTAAACTGGGTGGACAATGGAATAGCAGAGGGAATCCACAGTAAATTTTTGGCTAAGCTTTTGGCTGTGAAAATGGCTTAGTTGGGTTTAGGGCAAGTTTCGTTCCCTGCAGTGGGTCTTGTGCCAGCCTGGTTATTGCACTGCCATGTGGAAAATACTGGAAATAAAAAGACAGACCCTTTGAAAAATGCTTTAGTGGACTTGATGAGACAGAATAAAAGAAGGGCCAAGTTATGATGGATAGGGATAAGGGGGTGCTTGCTGACTGCCTGCAGGTCATTCCCAAATCGGTTAGAACAGCTGCAGAGGGAAAAAAAGCAGGTTAAAAATAAACAAAACAGATTTTCACCCATTGCAATCATTGCCTTTGCCAGGCTTAGCACTGGAGAATGGCTTCCCGGAGAGAAAGAAGAAAGGCTTCAGATTGCACAAAGGAATATTAATAGAAGTAATGGATGAACTTAAGAAATAAAAAGGATTAAGATGAATATCACTTCCTTTTGGTGAGAACAGATGGGTCATGGAACAGTCTTAGGGCTAACTAATGGGACATTGATGCTTAATTGAACAAAACAGACAATTAGCAGCTGAAGAAAAATCTGGGGAACAGTAAATAATGCTAAAAGCAGGCCAGTTCTACAGACTGATCTGAGATTCATTATAAATAGTACTTAGCGATTCACATTTTAATATATTCAACTACAAGGAAATGGGTCACATTTACAGGATGAGATTCTATTTTAGCAATCAGTAACGGTGAAGAGGATGCAAGGTCACAGTAGTCAACCAATTGAGCACCCATTTCCAGCACGATTAAGTGTGGAAAGAACCCGTGGGAACTTTTGAAGTGGAAACAAGGAAAATTATAAAGTGGTGGTAGTGTGGCTCTCCTTAGCATTAACGAGAGCGTTACTGTCAGTTCTGGTGTCTGTGCTAAAGGATAGTAGAAAACGCTGACAAGAGTTATATGAACTATGTTATATGTTATATGTTCAGGAAAAACATGTTTTCAGCCAGAGGATAAAGTTTGATTTCTTTAGTGTATCCAAGGGAAGGCTAAGAGATGACTTGCTCTTAATGTACAAGTACCATCTTTGAGAGGTTATTTTCGAGTGAAGGTGGCTCTTCATCCCAACAGACAACATACAATTTAGTAGCTTGAATTAACATGAAATTTTATATAAAAATAACTTCTTACAGTGGTTAATTTTCTAGGCATTTCATGCATTCCTCATCACTTATGGTCTTCAAATAAAAATTGGATGTCTTTCTAAAGGACAGCTGCTCTATCTCAACCAGGAATTATGGGCTTTATTCAGGTATTACCAAGCAATATTCTCCGGTCTGTGTTGTGTTGGAGGTCAGAGGTAGCAGGAATAGCAGTCATTTCTGACCTTAAAACACAGGTCAGCATTGGGAAAGGCCCAAGTGCATCGCAAACGTACAAGTGGTAGCAATTTCTAAGAATTCTCATCAAGATGTCAGTTGTGCATAATAAGCATCTGCCTCCATTGGGTTTTAATAATTTTCAAGGGCTTCATTTTCATTATTTTGAACGTCAGAGATACAGAATGAGAATCCAGATCTATTTTACGCTGAATAGTTCTTCTCTGCTAAAAGAAAGTGACCTGTGCTTTACCTTTCTGCACAGAATGACACAAGTTTTGTATCAAGTACATTTCTCACATTATTACATAAAATCCCCTGACTAGCCCTTGCAGGTTCAGGAACGAAGCAGTCTTAAAAACCCTTAGAAAAAAAGGAAACCGGGATCCCTATCCTTTGTATTTAGTTGGAAGGGAAAAGCATTCTCTTGTCAATCTATCAAGAACCATGATTTAAGCATTAGCTGTTAAACCAAGTAACGACATGAGCTGAGGTGATTATACACTTGCAGGTACCAAATGCTCATCGTTAATGTAAGGACATACCTAAGTAGCTGTGTAATCTAAATAGCACCGAGTCCTTATGACCATCCACCTGCCCTATTTCTTTCACATTTGATTTTATTTTTTAATATGCTGATGCCGGAGGTGCTACTTAAGAAGCTCAGAGAGGCGGGAGCAGCGAGTTCCATCAGCTTTATAATAAATGGGTGTGTAAGAGGAAACCAGCCATAGGGCAAGCATTTGGAGGTGAGATATTGAGAACACCTGCTCCTCCCTCAGCACGCTCGTGATTAAACATTTTACTTAGTGCGTGAACTCAAATGTGTTATGTTAAACTGGGGTCAGAACGCACAATGTAATTACGGTTGTTATTAATATTACAGAGGCCACAACGGACAGAAATCATATTGGGCATGACTATGCGTGAGTGTAAGAGGGAGTAAATCTCCTTGGGGAAGAAATTACACATTGGGTGGAGAAGATGAAGAATGTTTTACTGGAATTCTCCGATTCTAAAATAGCTGTGTTTTTCTTCAGAAAAACTTTAATCTCTGTGTTCTTCTTCTAACTTCTGTCAGTAAAGCACAAAAATAAATAAAAAAGGTCTTAGTATAAATCAACATTCTTCAATTTATTCTGATTTCTTGACGTGATCTGAACATTTTTGTGCGAGGCAGCTCAATGCTGAAATGTTCCTCCATCTTCCGAAGAAGCTTTGCACCTTTCCTTCAGAAATACTTACAAAGTATTTCTTACCTCAGGGCTGGATGACTTGTGACTCCTGTGCCTGAAAAGGAATCATGGAACACACGGACAGGCTCTAAGTCATGCAGCTGACCTGTGCTTAAGCATCTTTAATAATCCTCAGTCATTTCATGATGCAAAGTTAAAGCTTCAGTCAATTATTTTTAAAGCAATTCATGGAGTAAGGCTTAAAGATGAAATTTCACGCATTTTTTAACACAACAGCTGCACAACTTGGAGCCAGTGCTGCTCACAAAGCCAAGAAGAAGAGTGGGAATTAATGTTCTGGTGTAGCGCTGTGGTTTAACCTTGGCCAGCAGCTAAGCACCACACAGATGCTCGCTCACTTTCACGAGTGTGAAAACTTGTAGTTTGAGAGAAAGACAGTTTAATAGGCAAAGCAAAAGCTGTGCATGCAAGCAAAGCAAGATAAGGAATTCATTCACTGCTTCCCATCGGCAGACGGGGGTTCAGCCATCCCCAGGAAAGCAGGGCTCCATCACGCATAACGGTGACTTGGGAAGACATATACCATTTCCCAACATTCCCCCTTCCTCCTTCTTCTCCCATGTTTTGTTGTTGAACATGATTTTATATTGTATGGGATATCCCTTTGGTCAGTTGGGATCAGCTGTCACAGCTGTGCCCCCTCCCAGCTTTTTGTGCACCCCCAGCCTACTCACTGGTGGGGCACTGTGAGAAGCAAAAAAGGCCTTGATGCTGTGTAAGCACTACTCAGCAATAACTAAAACATCCCTGTACTGTCAACACTGCTTTCAGCATAAATCCAAAGCATAGCCCCATGCAAGCTCCTGTGAAGAAAATTAACTTTATCCCAGCAAAAAAAAAAAAAAATACATTCTCCATCCCTTATTCCATACCATTTATATTATCCTCAAGTCCCACACTACCCAATAGATCCTCATTAACCACCACCCCCCTTACCATCCTTTGTGATACTTTTCCCAAACTTAGGATACACAGATATCATTCCCTTAGTCTATGGAGCACCTCTGTTAAATGTCCATAAATGTCCACAAAATGTCCATTGAGTTCACTTTGTCTATGACTTTGGGTTCCATCTGTTACAGAGGTCACTCAGGACAGGGGAGGTGGTGTGTTGCAAGGAGTTACTGGCTGTAAAATGAAACTCAAATCATGGGTTGCAAAAATTTAAGGTATTTCTATTACAGTCTCCATTCCTGGTCCCTTTGGATGAGGCCATAGGGTTTAACATTGCAATTAATTCCTCCTCTTGCACCCACTCCAGCATGGACTTACCCACAGACCACAGTCCCTTAGGGGTGTACCTGTTCCATTGTGGCCTTATCTTAAGTCAGATTAGCAAAATTAAACAAATATGTTAATTTGAAGAATATATTTTTCCACTTAACAAATAAAATAACAAAACACGGTAATTGTATCCCTAGTGCTGATGTTTGTACACTTTTGAACCTATGGGAAAAAAATCCCATATTTCATTTGCCGTCTTGATTCAAGACAGAAAATAGGTGATTTTTTCCAGTCTTTCACCAACGTCTAAAGAGCCATTTCTAATTTAATGACAATTTCTACAGAAAAATAATTACTGCAGTGAGCCACCTTCCACGAGCTGTTGTGAGAATGGCACCACAGCATAAGACACATCCTGCAAAGAATTTCACAAAATATGTATCACTTGGAAATTTTCTTTATATAAGATGAATATTACACGCAAGCTTTTAATATTTATAGGAATACTAAACTCTCAAAGTAAATAAAATATAACAAGAAGTAATAACTAAAACTCTCCATAAATAAGGTAAGTAAGTGCAGCCGCCTCCAGCACAGCAGTCGTGTGCCTCTGAGTAAAGCCAACAATTCTGGTTCCTTACCAGAAACTTTCATCATGGTTCAAAGACATTTGTATTCTGAGTACATTTGTATTCTGCTGCTCTTATTTATCTTGAGCAGCACTTTACACCACAGAATTTTTCTACAGGACAATTACTGTAAGGGGTGAGATGCCATGTCCCTCTTATCTTGTAATCTGTTTCTGCCCGTAATCAGTAGCAATTATTATAGAGAAAGGCAGGTATAAAATATGATATGGATTAGACCCCATCCTAAAAGGCTCAAGTCCTGAATCTTTCTATCCCTGACTTAAAAAGAAAGGGCATTACAATTAATTTTGAGTGTTGAGCAGCCTTGTTACCGGAATCAGAGAAGGATTTTTTTTCTTAGTCTTACCTAAGCTTGACTTTAACAATTCCCTGTGCTGATGTGTTACCCAGTCTAATTGCCCAATTTATAATTTAAAACATCTTTGTTGGTTTTGAAGGTTAGACTTTTTTTATTAATTGAAAGGTCACTTGCTCATGTATTATAAGATAGGTTGTAAGGCCTACAATCAGTCCCATATGCTGTTGATTGAAAGGCTTCAGTTGTTGAAAATTTTGTGACTTTACCTGTTTGCAATGAAAATTTTCCCTGCCAGATATCTGCCACAGTTTGGTTTTCCAACAAAAAATATTAGTTAAAACAAGGAATCTGTTTCTTCCAGTGACAACAGAGAAAAAATACCTGATTTTTTTATATAAAAGTTAATCATGTGACTCTCTAAAATGAAAAGCCTGCATATTGCTTGGCTCTTGAGCAGGAACTAGAAAACTGAAAAGCTATTGTCTTGGTGTCTAAGGTGTGCTTTTATCCATTCTGTCACAATTTTTCCAGGTATGATCAGTTTTTGAACCTCAACTTTTAAACCAGCAACTCTTAGTCAACTCATGCTCTGTAGAGCACAGTAGCTGAATTCTTAACATTCCATCCAGAATTAAGAATTTAACTACAGGAAGTTGCAATACAATACATAGTTGCAAAAATTCCAAATATACAAGAGTTATGCAGTGCCAGAATTGAGATGACACATAGAGTTAACAGTGTCCTTGCACTTATGTAATAGTCCTTAAGTCTATAACACTCTATTTTTTCTTTTTTGGCAACCTTTAAAACATGGAGTAAAAGTAACTCAAAACAGAGTAAACATTTAGCTTGTCTTTTCATTCTTCTTGCTAAGGGCAGCAAAATCCTTTTGTAAGAGTCCCCTACAATCTTCGCTCACAGTCCCACCATACAAACTTTATACCTGCTCCTCAAATTACATAAAGAAATAGAACTAGGACAGTCTATCACATATAACTGTAATATCCTCACTAAAGAAACATGAAAATTCATAGACCCATCCTGGCCTGTAGAAGGCCTGACTAATCTAGTGGCCTTCTACAACGGAGTGACTGTGTCAGTGGACAAGGAATGTCATCTACATAGGCTTCTGTAAGGCCTTTGATACAGTCCCTAACAACATTCTTACCTCTAAATTGGAGACATACAGATTTGATGGATGGATTGTTAGATGAATAAGGAACTGACCGGATGGCCACATCCAAAGAGTTACAGTCAATGGCTCAATGTACAAGTAAGTGAAAACCAGTAAGGAGTGGTGTCCTTCAAGGGTCCGTACTAGGACAAATACTATTTAATATCTTCATCAACTACATAAACAGTGGTATTGAGTGCACCCTCAGTAAATCTGTGGATGATACCAAGCTGAGTGGTGCAGTCGATGCGCTGGAGGGAAGGGATGCCATCCAGAGGGACCTTGGCAGGCTTCAGAAATGGGCCTCTGTGAACTGCATGAAGTTCAACAAGGCCAAGCACGAGGTCCTGCACCTGGGTTGGGGTGATTCCTGATATTAATACAGACCAGGGGACGAATGGATTCAGAGCAGCCCTCACTCCATCATGTAATTCTTTCCATGATCCACTTAGATAATCTTGTAACCAAAACTATGTTGTTCTTATGATGCATCTGAACTCCAGACTAGGGTTTTAGAGTTAATTTCATCAAGAATTCAGTAGATACCACTAGTGTTCCATCAACATTAGACTGCTAGACTCCACAATAAATACAGAAAAGATAACCTATCATATACAATTAACATGTTCAAAAAATCCACAGATCAACACACTTACTGCCAGAAAGCTAGCAATCCTTTAAATAAAACCAATATTCTCTGGCATTTGGTTGAGCTTTCAGATAATGCTGGATCCATTTTTAGAACAGTCACAACACCCAATTTACCAAGACAAAAAAAAACCTCTTAGCAGGGGGATACTCTTGTGAAATAAATTTTCATTTAGTACAAGATGCTCATGTCATCATATCAGCTTATTGCTAGGAAAGAAAAACTTCAACAATTATGCACATCTGTGGGTAATATAAAAGTACATAATGATGAAGTCTACACAGAAAATAATTAAGCAATTTTAATTTACACTGGAGGACATTATACCTTCAAAACAATATCACCACAAATTCTGCTTCTAAAACATCTAAATTTAAATAACTTTTTTCTCTAAAATCTCTAAAATCATTGTCACCTGAAATTCTAGTAGAAATATCAGGTAGGACCAAGTCTTGCCTAAAATGCTGCCACCCTATATGGTCAAAAACTAACAGGCGTTCTTGTGACTGTTGGAATGAATTCTCATCGACGATGAATAAAGGACATCAGTGCCCAATGGCAAATGGGTAAATATGTTTCAGAAAACATCTACTCCATCCGTGACCTCTCTGTCATGCTCTTCCAGGGAGACTCACAGAAAGCAGGCACAAGGGGAGTCTGGAAGCTCGACTTCTTAACTCGACAGTCTGCAAAAAGCCCTGGACTCAATAGGGACATTGTTCTTTAGACCCACTATAATCAAAGAGTACGGTTTCATGATCTGTATAAGTCAATCTGTAACTGTGCTATCTTGAAAGGGTCAGGCCTGTCCCCAGCTCCCGTCCAAGCCACATGTTCCTGCTCCTCCTTTGCAATCAGTTGTTGGGATTGTATAGGTGTGGATCAGAGTCTTTTGCAGAACTAATTTTCAGTATTGCCATGAGGTGATTTGGAAATATGTGCCGGTATATTTTGGCATGCTGTTCTGTAGTGTAGGGATGAACCATACCTCTGTGGGTTAGAAGGGAGCATGGAACCAGCAGTCAGAGGAGTTTAGGTTGTTACAGACCCGTGTTGCTTCCAACAGTGTTGTTGATTCTAACCTGTGGAACTTGCTGTTTCTTCATTAAAGGGAGTGAAGGGAACATAGGCCCCAAAGCATGTCTGTTGTTGCCAGCTATATCAGCTGGAAATTCTCTCTTCCTGCAGAATAGCCAATATTGTACACAGCAGAACAGATGAAACCATGCCATTTGCTTCTGTGAAGGTATTATCTTATTTTCACCCTCCTATTCCTGTTCCAGATACCATATAAACATCTTGTTTGGTTGTTTTTGTGCTGCTTTCGCCTCTGGGTGCACACCTAAGTCCAGAAATGCACCAAAGATGCCTGCCTGACTTGGTTTTCTGTTATATCAGACCATCACAAAGTTCTTAAAATGTTTAAATGAAGCGTGTAACCTCCAAGAAGAAAACCAAGTCAGATTCAATTGTGGGTAACTTTTTCTATCATTAGGCAAATAATTTAACTACTTCTTTCTTTTTCATTATTTGCTCAAGTATAGCTACAGGTTTGGGGACATTTTATTTTCAGATTCATCTTACAAATTGCAAGGCTGAAATAATGGCCCCATTGGAACCTAAGAGAATTTTGTCTTTGGCACCTAGATTTAACCCTTACATTCGTTTGATGCATGTAGTGATGGTTAGTGCTAAGCAAATTGTAGATGCTTAACAAATACATTGATAATAGTAGCTCAGAATAGCTGTAATCAGGGATCCTGAGTGCATGGCTCAGCCGTGCTTATTTTTATAGCTGGTGAACTATTCTGCTCAAATGAATAATCTCATTGAAGCCAGCGAGACTTGGAGGGGGTTAAATTTAGCATATCGCACATGTCTCTGCAGAGCTGGAGCCACAGCTTGGATAACAGAACATTCCTAATGTTCCCCAGGACCGGCATAGAAAAGTGACTTCAACAAACCATTAGATGGCCACAGAAAAATGACTTAAGGATGTGACCCTCACAGACCTGATTTCCTGTAGGCTGCAGATGAACAGCAGTGCAAGCACTTAGAATAAAAGCTGTCTGTTTCTCTGGCCTTTGGAAAAAAAGTTTGGGACAATTTTCTTTTCTTTTGCTTGCATTTTTTACTGGAAGAGGTAATACTGAAGGATAATTCTCACAAAAATATCCGTAGGCTTAAACATTTAAACCACTATTTTGGTGATTTTTATAAGGTCTAGATACTAGAGTAGGATACGGATAAATAAAAAAAGCTTGGAGCTAGTTTCATTTAGTCCTATTAACAATTTGAAGACTGTGCTATGTAGAAAATACACTGGTGATAAGTCAGTGTCCTTGTAATATTCATAAAGGTGCTGGCTAGGTTCAGCTGCAGTCTGGTATTTGTACCCAGGAGCTATTTTTCCCCCCCTTACTGTTATTTTTGCAACTCTAATGTATGAATCATGAAGAAAGTCTTTTTGCAGAAGCACATTATTATCCACCAACAGCAGCTCCTTACATTTGCCACAACATTCCCTTAAACCACCTATTGTTATGAGGGTGCTGCTGTTGGTTATATGCTATTATACAAATAACATTAATCATATGTGCCTGCAGTTAATGTTAATTACTATCCTCTCTGCTTCTCTTCTTCCCCCTATCTTTCTTCCAGTAACTCTCAGCAGAGGAACTGAAGACCCACTGTTTCTGTGCCCTTCCTGAAGACCGAAGGAGGAACAGAACAATCCCTGTGCCATCAGCGGCACCAGTTAAAATGCAAAAAATGTGCTTTCAAGCAAAAGAAATGAGAATCCTTGATAAAAATGTTTTGGGGTTGGATTTACAGCAGGAACAATATTTGAAGCAGTGTCTTAATTTGTTAAAGCACCAAAGCTCATGCGATAGCAGCTGCTGATAGTGGCAACACTCTGCCCAGTTGGGACTGACTGATGAGTTCAAAGGTTCAAGGGAAAGGGAATGCTGATAAGCTGTAGCATCACACTAAGCCCCACTCTCTCCAGAAATCAGGCTAGAAGTGGTCTCATTGCTCACATTTCCCAATGGTGGTCAAGAGTTGGAGTCCTTGCTCTCACAGCATCACAAATGCCTCTTCTGAAGAAAAGACGACAATCAGACAGTACAGCAAGTAGTAACTCTACACACTTATGCAGCATGAGGCGAATGTCTATGCAGAATCAGGCTCTAGTATCATCTGGGGTACACACATCCTCCACTTTCCTCCTCAGTGAATGATCTACCATATCTTTTTCCAAAATTAGACACTACTGCAACCTTTGGCCTATTTTTTTTTTTTAATTGAGAATGACCACAGTTGCTGTTCCCTGTGGCCAGGTGAGCACTTTCCACATGAGTTAAATACATTCTGAATAGATCTACTGGATCTGACGCCCTTGGGAAACCCAGGCACACCAACACGGACGGTGTGATTCACTGTGTCTGAGTCAAGGAGTCTGCGATATAGGAACTGTATGAGCTAATACCTCTTGTCTCCTTTTATAGTAATTTGTCTGATCAACGTTAGGTGTCTCTTTTTTTCTGATTGAATACCGAAGACGCTCATTTTTACTCTTTGATTGTGAAGTGAGCCTCAGATGCCTACCTTGAGACACTAAGGATGTCCACAGTGGGCCAGAGGCATCCCATGACTCGTCTGTGAATACCAGGCATGTCTGAGTGTCCCTCCACAGGCTAATGTACCCAGCACCCTGGGCTATCAATATGGTGCAGGGTTTAAACATTTATAACAGCACTGAGTACCATCACTTTATTGCCAAGCATTACAATATTACTTAGATTGTCCTCTCTCACACTCTTGATGCATCCTTTGGGTTTTTTTTGCACACTGAGCAGTTGTTTTCAGTATGTTGACCACCATGACATCTGACCGAGGGGTCAGAGTGAAATCAGGGATCAGTTCCACACAGAGTGTTGTTTCTTGAGGGGAGACAGCTTTGTGAGTATCAGACTGAGAACGAAGTCCTCTCTCACTGTCCTGTGCTTGCTTTCTTGCTGAAGCCTGTGTCCCTGCATGCCCATCTCCCGTGCTGAACATTTGTTCTAAGTTCAGTCTCTGCTTAGAGTGTTTATAAGAAAGTGAAGCTTGACAAGGGGCAGATTTATGGATACAGCCCAGCACCTTAATTTCCTTTCTGAACACAATTCAGAGCTAGAGAGTCACCCCATCCCTCTTCCCAGGTCTGAAAGGTTTTTTCTCCATCTTTCTGTTCAGCAGTTCAGGGGAGTTGGCTGAGGAGCAAGAGATGCATCACAGCCTGAGGACAACATTTATTCCTGCGTGCTCTTGTCGTGTGCAGGTGGTGAGCTCAGGCTGCTTGTAGCTCTGGTAACGGCTAGATGCCTCTTTGACTCCATTCTTGAAGGTGAGGAATGAAGCCATTTTTCTGGAGGAAAATTTCCCCCAAAATGATCAAGGTGGATTTTAAAAGCTTGGCTTTTTTTTTGAGTAAGAAGCATTTATTAGCTGTCTGGGTGCTAAAATATAGTTAGGCAACAGTAGAGCCTACTGGAACCAAGCTGATAAGATTTTGATTTTTCAGGCATAGAAGGGATTATTTATTGCTAGGATATAGCTGAGTTGACATAACTGTGGATGAATTAAGGGAGCAGAAGAAACAGAGCTGCTTTTTCCAAAGGTAATCCATCCTCACACTCGTTTTTCCCACTTCTTAATTAGTGTGAGGACCTGCTGTGTGAGGACCCCATCTTAATTTCCTTTACCTACTGTACTTCGATCTATTCCACTCCTGGATTACCTGCATCCATTTCCGCAAGTGTCTGTACAATCAGAAACAGGCATTCCTCCAACCAAAATGCTCTCTGAAATCATTATGATTGTGCCAAGAAAATGTTTGGCACAGAATCATCACAATGTTTTTTTACAGACAAGAAGACATGCTGATAGTTTCTTCAGATGATCTCATTTATTAATACCTGAAGTTGATATTTATATCTGGAAATGGAATACACCTGTCTGTATATATGCAGTCCCTTCCCTAGATAAGGACAAAAGTCAGCCAGCTCCCACCTTGCCCCCAAAATTCACAGGTTCCAAAAAGTCTGTTGAAAGTACTGGAAGCCAAATGGGTAATTATTTATTTTACAATCTCCCTTCCCTTCACCTCCAATCCAAAAAAAATCTTAAACTGATTTTTAACAGATAATTAATCTGTCAATAAGGTGTTGCTCTCCCAAACAATGGACTTCAAGAAGGAAAATTGTCCAACAAAAATATATCCTCTCCTGTTACAATTATCATAGAATCATAGAATGGTTTATGTTGGAAGGGAACTTAAAGATCATCGATTTCCAACCCCCCTGCCATGGGCAGGGACACCTCCCACTAGATCAAGTTGCTCAAAGCCTCATCCAGCCTGGCTTTGACCACTTGCAGGGATGGGGCCTCCACAACTTCCCTGGGAAACCTGTTCCAGTGTCCAACCACCCTCAGAGTGAATTTTTTTTTTCCGAATATCTATTCTAAATCTACCCTCTTCCAGTTTGAACCCATTTCCCCTTTGTCCTATCACTATGTAGGATTGTAAAAAGAAGTCCCTCTCCAGCTTTCTTGTAGGCCCCCTTCAGATATGGAAAGCTGCTATAAGGTCTCCCCAGAGTCTTCTCTTCTCCAGGCTAAACAACCCCAATTGTCTCAGCCTGTCTTCATAGAAGAGGTGCTCCAGCCCTCTGATCATCTTTGTGGCCCTCCTCTGGACCCGCTCCAACAGATCCATGCCCTTCATGTCCTGCAGACTCCAAAGCTGGATGCAGTGCTCCAGGTGGGTTCTCACAAGAGCGGAGTAAAGGGGCAGAATCACCTGCTAGCCACATTTCTTTTGATGCAGCCCAGGGTATGGTTGGCCTTCTGGGCTGTGAGTGCACGTTGCTGGCTCATGTTGAGCTTCTCATCCACCAACATCCCAAGTGCTTCTCCTCAGGGCTGCTCTCAATCCGTTCCTTACCCAGACTGTATTTGCGCTTGCGACTGCCCTGACCCAGATGCAGGACCTTGCATTTGGCCTGGTTGAACTTCCTGAGGTTTGCACAGGCCCACCTCTCAAGCCTCTCCAGGTCCCTCTGGATGACATCTCTCCCCTCCAACATGTCAACTGCACCACACAGCTTGGTGTCATCAGCAAACTTGCTGAGGGTGCACTCTATCTGTCCCACTGTCCATGTTGCTGACGAAGATGTTAAACAGCACCAGTCCCAGTACTGACCCCTGAGGAATGCCACTCTTCACTGGTTTCCACTTGGACATCAAGCCCTTGACTGCAACCATTTTAGTGCACCCATCCAGCTTGTTCCTTATCCACCAAGCGGTCCACCCATCAAATCCATTCCTCTCCAATTTAGAGACAAGGGTGTCGTGTGGGACAGTGTCAAATGCTTTGCATAAGTCCAGGCAGATTCTGTCTGTTGCTCTCCCCTTATCCACCAATGCTGTAACCTCATCATAGAAGGTCACCAAATTTGCCAGGCATTGTATTCTTCTACAGCTTCTATTATAATTATGTTTCTAATATTGCTCAATTTTATATAGGCACACAACAGTTTTTTAATAATTTGTTTTATACTGAAACCAAAAGTGTTGATCAACAACTCAAATTGTGAATCAAAATAATTTAAATATCCCATTAACTTTCAAAGGCCGGATGTGATTCAGAACTGTGCCTTTATTCAATTACTGTGCTCCTAATACTTCAAATTTTGAATTATTGAGATCGAACAATCTTGAGCTACTGTCACAAATATCTGTTCTGCTTAGAGTGACATCACTTTGAAAGGTGTTCAACCCAACCTGACCCTGGGAAAAGTGCAAGATGGCTTAATGCATATAAACTTTCAGCTAGGTGTGATAAAGTCACCAGTGTGTCATGCGCCACTGTCAAATCTCCGTGTTCAATGAAATGCTTAACTTTTCCAACAAGACAGGTGACCTTCCCATGGCTGTCAGTCTCCAGCCCTTGAACAGCACTAATCGCTTGTAAAGGGTTCAGCATGAACCCTCTGTCTTTGCTGCTGTGTCTCGTTCAGCCTGCGTGGCAGGCAGTGAACATTAAAGGACAAAGCTGTGGTGTTAAGGAGTCAACAAGAAAAAAGGAGGCCAACCTGTTTGTATGTACACCAGTGAGCCTGCGGGGTTTGCATGTAGGCTTGATTATTATGGTTTGATCTGTGCTGGTGTAAATATCGTTGTTAGCCCACTGAAGCTCTTGTTGGGCTTCATCAGAAAAGGAAATGCTCTGATGCTAGGTGCATATTTCTGTCCAAAGCTTGAGGCTCTTAAAGATATATCAGCTCTGTATAAGCAGTTCTGTTTAATATCTTTATCAATGATCTGGACAAGAGGATCTGGATGAGGCAAATGATACCCTGGGGCCCATTAAAAAGAATGTGGCCAGCAGGTCGAAGGAGGTAATCCTCCCCCTCTACTCTGCTCTGGTGAGGTGACATCTTTGAGTACTGTGCCCAGTTCTGGGCTCCCCAGTTCCAGAAAGACAAAGAACTACTGGAGGCAGGCCAGCAGAGGGCTATGAAGATGATCAAGGGACTGGAGCATCTCTCTTATGAGGAAAGGCTGAGAGACCTGGGTCTATTCAGCCTGGAGAAGAGAAGACTGAGAGGGGATCTCATCAATGCTTATAAATATCTAAAGGGTGGGTGTCAAGAGGATGGGGCCAGACTCTTTTCAGTGGTGCCCAGCAACAGGACAAGGGACAATGGGCACAAACTGGAACATAGGAAATTCCATCTCAACGTGAAGAAAAACTTCTTTACTTTGAGGGTGACAGAGCACTGGAACAGGCTTATGAGGAGTGGCTGAGGGAACTGGGGTTGTTTAGCCTGGAGAAAAGGAGGCTGAGGGGAGACCTTATTGCTCTCTACAACTACCTGAAAGGAGGTTGTAGGGAGGTGGGTGTCGGTCTCTTCTCCCAAGTAACAGGCAATGGGACAAGAGGAAACAGCTGCAAGTTGTGCCAGGGGAGGTTTAGATTGGATATTAGGAAAAAATTCTTCACCAAAAGGGTTGTCAAACATTGGAACAGGCTGCCCAAGGAAGTGGTGGAGTCACCATCCTTGGAGGTATTTAAAACCTGTACATGTGGTGCTCAGGAACGTCGTTTAGTGATGGACTTGGCTATATTAGGTTAACAGTCAGACTCAGTGATCTTAAAGACCTTTTCCAACTTAAACAATTCTATGATTCTATGATTCCATATCTGCTAGAGAAATTACTCAGGAACCTATGCAGAAGGTTGTACAGCAGCTCCCCACTAACAGCTGTGGCCAAAAGTACCATGAAGCCCCAGTTAGGACACATAAACTCCGAGTATTTCCCCATCACTGAGCAGTGTGAGAATTACAGGATTTCTGAACTGGAGGTGGTGTCTCCATTTAACAGTCCTGGCCTGACTTAGCTGGCTTAGGAAGCCATGGAGTGTGGCTGTGGCATTGCTGAAGCATTTTCTAAAGTGCACACCTCAAACCTTTGGTGAGCACCTGACCAACTGGCCCACACGGAACTCTCTGATAGTATTTGCAGTAAATTAGTGAGATTCATATTGGTGATATCTGCACAAGTTACAAGCACAGTCACACCTTATGCAAGACTGTGCCAAGGTCCAGAGACAAATGACTTTGAATAGCAATTTTTTAAGAAATGCAGCTGGAATTGTTGGCTCCAATAGCTCATTAAGTTACAGACCTAATTATGACCATTAAAGGTCAGTGTTAACTACCTTTTTGCAGGTTGTCTCAGCAGAAATATCCTGTAATTTGGGGGATATGGGAAGGGCACAGACAGGATTAGTTTTTTCTTCTTATTACTGCACATCACTACAAATTTACATCATCCAAAGAGATACCACTTCATAGCCAAACACTAACCTAGCATTAGCATAGGGCAGATCGCTCATTTCTCCCCCACCCCAGGTGCCCAGTTAGAGGAAGCGATGGCTTTTTTGAGTACGAATTCGGTTGAAGTGTGGGAAGCACCAGCTGGCTGCTGGGTCAGGCTGCCCAGGAGCACCATGATCCTTCTAGCACCACCCGACTGCCCAAGCTGATGGCATGTTGACCGATCACTACTCTCCTGGCTTTTTAATGAAGACACTGAACGCTCTTTGCCTTACTCCACAAAATGAAAACAAAGTCTGAAATACGGACATTTTTGGCAAAATGGAATTCTTGTTTCTGAGCCAGGCCTGGACAGGAGGCCCCACAGTTAATACAACGCTAATCTAAAACTTTACATTTCTGCCTTGTGCCATGAAATGCAGTTTATATGTCTCTTGATTCTTAACCAATGATTAGGAAAATAACAGTTAGAAAAGGAGACACATTTGTTCTTAGAAAAGAGCCGTACATTGTGGGTGGAACTTCTGGTTAAAATGGTATAAACCATTTTTTTTCAAGCGTTGATCAATAGAAAAATTATGAAGTAATGCTCTGGCAAAAAAAATATCAACTTGATTTCTAAATTAAAGATTTTTAAAAAAAGAGTTTTCATTTAGAATATTTTAATATACGTTATAATAAAATGTTAAAATGAAAAATTTCCAAAAGTCTCTTCCCCTATTGCTTTTTCCACTCACCATAGAGTAGGTTCATGAACAGTTGCTGACACCATGATACTTTCAGTTAATATAACACTAATCTGAAATACCGAACTCTCTTCATGACATTTTTACATGCACAAAAAATCAAAGTAACCTGTCCTGGGGGGTTGCAATTTTTGTGCACAACTTGAAATGTGATTCACTTGCATTCATTTACATAAGTGCAGACTTGATATGGCTAAATCAAACCAAACACAATGATTTTCAGGAGTAAAGATAATTGGTTTTGCATCTGGAGCATGTGGAGTCAATGTTGTCTAGAAGTGACAGCTTAGTACCTCAAATATTTTATTTTAGGAACTAACTAATAGCCTCTCAGGGTAATTGCAATGTATTTGTCATGTATCAGTGTCAATTTGTCTGACCAGTTTAGAAATCTGATCCTTTTATTTATCACTGGAAACCTACATTTGTAATGCTGAAGCTGCTCGTCCATCATATCCAATGATAAATAAAGGGGGGGGGGAAATATTTCCTTTTTTAAGGGTTAGAAAATTAAATACTTTAGTATTCATATTTTATTTATACTCTTTGAACAGAATAGCAGCAAGAAAATTGCAGTATTATGTCTTATGATCAAAAATCTTTTCTCCTTTTCCAAGGGCTGTCAGTAATCTATTACTGACTAAAAGCATGTGAATTCCGTGTTCATCTTGAAGATACAATATACAATATTTCACATCTACTGCACTTGGATTTCAACAATCAGCTTCTTTCAAAGACACCCTGACAATTCAAATGGTGAATTATTAAGTCGGGATAACAAGGACAACATTCACTTTCTTTGTACTGCTCCAGCTAGAGTAGAAGACTCTATTAATTATCAGACCCAAAATGGGCTGGGATTTGCTTTGTATGCTGCTAAGCAGTTTAACTGGAAGAGATGGGTTATATATGGCACTAAATGACCTTTCTAAAAGCTTGTTTTTCCACCAACTGCTTGTGTTGAAACCAATTGCAGAAGTCATTCAAAATGAGCTGTTTATTGCTTCCTAAATGCATTTACTGCATGCCAGATGTCCATTTCAAAACATTCTGCTGTGTGCCTTTTAACTGACCCTACACCGAGACGCAACTGCCCCTATCCATTACTCTGGAAATGTTGCTCACTTAGCAGTGGGCTGCCAGCCCAGCAAGCACTGGGGGAGACCTTCTTCGGTACCAGAGATTAGGAGGAGCAAAAGCAACTCCTCAGAGGAGATGGGTCCACGTCCCACTTGGAAGGGTGATTGCAGCCTGGAGTAAACCAAATTGTCAGTGTTATCTATTGAGGCGGCTGACAATAACAGCGAACACATGGCAATGCAAACTCCCAGCATGGAATGCTTGCGGGGTCCCTCCAATTGCCTCCTCTCTTGTAGCGTAGAGCTACTTTTTAACTGAGCTGTGTTTTCTAGTGAGCCTGTTGCCCTGAGCACTTCTCTTTTGGCTCCTTAAACTAGTGCTTCCGTGTGTGCTCCTGGCATTTCTTCTCCTGGCCCACAGCAGCCACTAGTGGCAAGGCTTCAACATGCTTGCCCCCACTTGGTGCACACCTTTAGGTGACTGCTTTCTAAGATGGAGTGTCTGCATCCTTGCAAATGCTGTGGTTGGTAGATGTTGACCAGAGGAGCTTGCTGAGACTAACAAACATTTTGGACCCGATTCCCCGCTCACTTGCATCAATGGACCTTACGTACAGCAATGTTAGCAGGAGCATGGTATCTCTGGCTTTACTGTTCTTCAGCAATTTTGCTGGTTGACCACACCTAGAGAACATGCTGAAAAAAACCCAAAGAAACCAAAGAAGTTATTTTATCATTCTCTCCTTGCAGGTAGTTATATATTAACTCACTTTGCTAACATTGTCTGAGATTTCTTATTGTAAATGTTCTTGTTCCCTTCACAGTACCCTGCAAGTGAGACCTGGATGGAAATGACAAATACATTAAATGAAAATAAAATTTCAATCCAAATTAGGATTTAAAAAAAAGGTGGGGGGAGGTGCTTCCACAGTACAGTAGCAAGGAAATTAAAGTCATAGTAATCAAAACTTATTTTGAGTAACTTTGACATATAGCACTTAGGAAGAGAAATTACTTTTATGTAACTGATTTCAACCCCATGTCAAAATGAGTATTTTTTTTCTATAACTGAATGTAACTACACAACAAGTCAATCTGAAGTCATAAAGCAGAACATCTTTATCAAATGAGCAGGATTTTAACAAGTGGGGGAAAAAAAAAAAGAAAACCTTATTATGCATTTTATTTAAAGCTGAAAAACCTTGAGACTCAGTCCACTATGACAACAGTTTTGGCTTTGGTGAGTGGGAATTTTCAGCAAAGCTTTCAATCCTACCCCAAATAGTCGTTGTTTAATTTCAGATCAGCCATACTGCAAAGCAAGGATGCCATCGCTGCTGCCTCAGGAACGCAGAGCTCAGGTTTGGCATAGCAAGGCCACAGAGACCAACCCTGCAAACATATAAGGTACTTAATGTAACGTTTGTTTACACATTTCAAGATATCACTATTTCTTTGCCATACCTTCCTTGCTCCTAACAAAATAGAAAGCAACCTGAAATAAAGCATAAGAAAGTAATTAACTACCTCTGCATTCCTCCTGTTTTTCCTCAATGTAAATTCAGTTAAATCCTGAATTCGAAATTAATCCTGGGCTCTCTGCAAATACTTCGGGTTTATTTCAGTTACATTTGTAGTTGTATAGAATAAAGAAGAATGAGAAAAGCAATCATAAAAGATATATGCAGGAAGTTGTTGCTATATTATTGATTTTTCCATGAACATTAGCTATATGACAGAGGCAGATTTTTTTATTTACTTAGAAATAAAAATGCGATACGCATCTGTATCAATTATACTTTAGTTAATGGCGGCACATGGAGCCTACTTTTGCAAAGATGAAAAATTGTTTAAGTGAAATACTCAGAATAAGTTTGCAACTGACTTAGATAATTTTAACTTCCAATTTCTGTTAATCTCAGTAAATGTGCAAGAACACAATTCATTTGGTAAATTAGCAGTGTCAGAAAGAAAGCAGTTACACCCACAGCGGTAAATCAGTTGTTCCAGACTGCTAAAAGGAACTAAAATTGTCAATCACTCAAATCAGGCTGAAAGGGCTTAACATTGTGCTGGCATGCAAATAAGAGGAGCCGTCTGCTGAGAGTAGATCTGCACTGAAAGATTAACGAAAGTACAGGAAACGGTTTGGAGCTATCATTAAAGTAAAAGCCTTGGAAAGTATATCAAAAGAACAAGGAAAAAAGCACATGGGGAAAAAAAAAAAACAGTGATTCCATGTGTTTCACATTGGTTTCACCGTGGTGGATAAGAGGAGAAGACAGACATATGACAGATATAGTGTCAGGGAAAGGTCTACCATAGAAGTGAAAATGCAACTGGAAATGTCCTTCAAAACAGTTGCTATCAACAAGCACTTTGACAGTCTGATGAGGTCTCAAAAGAGCTGTTTCCTGATGCACCCTGAAGACACCCAAAATCCAATTCTGTGGCAGGCAGTGCTTGTGCTTACTTTCAAGCATACTGAAGACTTTGCAAGGTGACTAGTTCTAACACTGAGTTGGCAAAAACCTCTTTACAGCTCAGAACCAGACTGTAATCTCTTTGCATGCTTGAACTACTGAGGTTCCAGTTGAGACTGGAAGGTTTTATCACTTGATCGTCATTTTGGTCTCATTCATTGTAACCTATTCTGAGGTCTGATCATCACTTCAGCTGCACACAGTTCTCTCATTTTCAGGCCAGACCTGGAGTTTGAACTCCTATGTACACTGACAGCAATTACCCTAGCACCTCTGGCATATCCATCATCTAGATGTCTCCTCGTGCTGGGAGCAATAGCAATTATAGCCAGAGATGAAACAATCTCCTTAAAGCAACATATTTGGAACAGAAACATTCTGAAAAAAAAAAGTAAAAAAGTGTTAAAATAATAAAAATCTAACTTGTCAGATATCTAACTATATTCCAGGGAGATGATGGTAGTGCTGAGTTTTTAAAGACCCTTGAAATCTCAGCTGGTATATGCTGTTCTTTCAACTCATGAATCTGTTCTCACTTCCAGCATCTAAGGATGAGGCTTCTAAGGGTCACCTTCTTTTTATCTTCTTCATCCTTTCTTTGCCAAGACAAAGTCACTGTTTTATTACTCTGACTGCTTCTAGTCCCCAGCCTTAGCAATGAGGCTCCCATTGGAAATGGAAGCTGAGAGCCTTATAGAAGGTGCTTTTTCGGAGTGGGTATTTTTTGAGCGCTTCTACATGAAACCGTTTTCTTCCCTTTTATTTTTACAACAGTCCCCCACAGTCCAATAGATGCTAGTTTTACCTCACAAGCCTGGTCACGTAAAGTGGAATTTTCCCCACCTAATTTTAGCTGCCTGCAAGTTAATCATCCAACTTAGTCACTCAGGGCTTCCTTTTATCATGGACAGAAAGAAGTAGGTGTCAGCAGAGGATAACATTTCCCCTACCTTTGGGATTTACCTAAGACTAGGACAACTTAACCTTTAAGTAACTAACGTAGTTGAGATCCATCCCACCTCCAGTGTTAATAAATTCTGTGCCATTTTCATAGCCTTTTACTTACTATTTACACATATCATATCTTTTGACACTTCAGTAATAATGAAGCAACAAAATGCAATTCAGATTTGAGACAAAGTCCTACAGGCCTGCTGGAAACTTAATTATTAACCTAATTTTTTGCTGGTGTCCTACAAATTAACATTTTCACTTTGTGATATATGTAGGCCGCGGTCCTGCTAGGTGCTGCGCACTTGCAGCTTATCCATTCAGCTGCATTTTACAGTGAGCAGGACACGTGCCTTCGTTGGTCACAAATGCCTTGTAAACCAGATGATTAATTTTAAGACGGTCCTTTGTGAATCAGCTCTGATTTGTAAACCCCTCGACTGCTCAGGTAACTCTTTTATTCAAGACATCCCCCAGTTTCCTAGCCTAGTAGGTCTTAACCTATGTATGTCTTCTGACACCAGCTGGTGCTTTTCTAATTTCTCCTTCAGATAACAGGTCAGCAGGCTGCTGCCCTTTTCTTTTGTTGTAAATCTGGAAAACTGGCAAATTCTGGCAATTGCATCTGGCACTCAGGGCTATGATGCATTTTGAGAAGCTGAGACTGCAGCAGCCAAGAGCCATCCCCCAAAAGAGGATGTGTAACACTCCTGTGTGGAACCTGAATTCATTGCAGAAGCTTTGTGTCTGAAATGTCACGAGTCTGAAATCTTACCTAAAAATAGGATTGACTGGGTTTATCTTCTTTTTCTTTTTTCTCTGTTTCACCTACTTAAAAAGGATGAGCATGCATGTGGATATTTTAGAATAATGCAGTAAGTAGAAATACCAAACAAAATTGCTATTACTGCTATTGAAGTACAAGGAGGCGCAAGCTGGAATTTTAGCTCTATATTCAAATTCCTCCAGAATTCAAATATGTTTCAAAATGCTTAATTAGAAATCATCCATTGAAAAGAAGCTGTTAGTAACTGCTGGGGTTGGTGGTTGAACACACAGGCTGTGGAGGTGACTGGGTGAATGTGTCAGGAGGTGGGATTTCCAGTATTGCTGTCAAACCTCCAGCATTTCTTTTTTTAACTCAGAGACCTTTCTTCCACTTTCTTTGTACTTCAAACTAATTAAATGTCCGAAGTGACATCTCTTGCAACACTTCTCTCTTTAATCCTCTGCTGGTCTATGTATTCTAGTCTATGCATGTAAGGTGAGAACGCGCAGCTATAGGAAGCCCAAAGCAGCCATTGCAAATACTTAGGTAAAAATCTTAGTCGCATGGCAGATCATTTAATTGCTTTTTACAATATATCAGGAAGTTACAGCGGCAATTTGGGAATGCAACGAATCTTTTGAATATTTATCTGCTGGAGCTGCAGATCCCCATATCTGTCAGGAAATTGCTGAGAGATTGTGGGACTGCTTCTGAGGAAAAGAGCTGCTTTCTGCTGCAAACTACCTGAGCATGTGTTTCCTTCGAGCAGCAGAAGCTGTGCGAGTGGTGCTGCTCCAGGGGAGATTGCTGTTAACTCGCTATGGCTGCTCATACTTTGGCAGAAACTCACGTCAGTTGGTTGAGGAAGTGAGAGGGAACAACGGAAAAATAAGCAAACATTCCAGGAGTCGGGGGACTGAAATGTAGAAATATAACTTTTCTGGTAAAGTAAGTGCAAACGGCTGAAGATTTATTGATTGCAACCCATATTGCAATGGTCCCTGAGCTAGCGCTTTAATAAAACCAGGGAAAATGACAACCAAAAGGAGCCCCAGAAATCATAAATCTCGACGCATGTGCTGAATGGTGTGGAGAAAATAATCAGCAAAAACCAATCAACTCCATCTCAATTTGGAAGCACGGAAAGTGCCATTTGGGGAGGACAGGGGGGCAGAAAACCTTGGCTTATTCGGTCCCGCCTATTTCAGATGGCAGCCAGCACCAGATGCTTCAGAAAAACATGTAGGAAATTCCACAGCAGGCACATGGGGGATAATCTGTCCCCATCTCCTTGCCAGGAAGATCTCATGCTAATCCTTAAAATTTAAGAATATTTTTACAACTTGAAACATCAGGTTTTATATTGCTCTCAATGTTCCATTTAAGTGTTAACCAGTATAACTGGATAGTCAAATTCTTGTTTGAAACCTGCTAAACCTAATTTGTCTTGGATTTTTTTGCAATGCATTAAATATCTACTTAATTTTAAGGAATATTCCAGATTCCTTACTCTTACTTTTGCATTGACCTGAGCTAATCAAGTTTTGTCCAAGCAGCCATTTCTCAGTGTTCAAAATACCATGTACAAGAATTATAAAAAGAAAGTACTCCCCTCCTTTTTCAGGCTGCAGCCTACACATTTCACTCTGTCTTCTCTCAGTTACCAAAAAGTGAGCACCCATTTCAGAGATGTGGCTAGGTCTGTGCCTGGGGTAGACCTTCTGCATAGGATCCAGTTTGCCTAACTTGCTCCTGGTTTTTGGATATGTAAGCTACATCTATGCTAGTAAGTTAAAAAGTCTGGGACAGGAATCTAAGCACTACGACTTAATTATTTATAGAGTTTAATTGCTGGAATGATCCTAGAAACATTTTGCTCCAATAAGTAGCACTTTTCCAAACAGCTCCGAAGAAGAGCTTTGCGTGATAGCATGGCCTAGGTGAGAGAAACCTTTGCCATCAGTGTTTTAAAGGAAGCTACCCTGTTTTGGAGGGTAAAAGAGCTGACTGCAGCATGGACCCAGGCTGTGCTCTGCCAGTCACCCTCAGTGACAGAGAACTGTCCCAAGCACATCTAATGAACTGGTACATGTGTAGCCTGGAGAACCCACTCTCTGCAGGTAAGTACATCCTATATTGTCAGTGAAGACAAGTGCCCCCAGAGGGGCTGTAATGCCTAAATTGTGCCAACAGATCTTTCTCTTAGGGATATCTACTGATCAGACACAGAACTTTATCTGCTTTAGCCCTGGGACTTTGTTAGCTCGTGACATTGCAGTGCAGGTCCAGTTAGGCAGTGCGGACCCCGTGCTCTATTAACTCCAATAAACTGAGTATCAGGAACTCTACTGTTATATTTTCCTTTCATTTTCAGTCACTTTGTATTGAAAGGGACAGGCAAAAAGTAAGAACTAAAACTGAATTTGCAGGCTTTTATCTAAAAAAAAAAGGAAGAATGCTTTTTTAATTAATTTCCCATTTTAGAAAGAGCCCACACCAGTGGGTTTTTGTTGTGGTAGTACCTAGAGGTGTCAGCCAGAATTCAATTACCCCTTTCAAATTTAGATGCCTCTGAGCAAACATGTACAATAAGAGTTCCTGTCCCATAGAGTTTATCCTGGAAATGAACCAAATAGTCAAAGAGGGAAGAATAAAACAAAGGCATGGAAAGTACAGTGATGTGCTTGAGATTAAGAAACTGACTAAAATGTGCTTAAAATTAAGAGATTTAGAGCAACAGAAGACTTTAACTAATCTGACTGTCAGAACTAACTGCCAGGTGAAATATATCTGCCTATAAAAGTATAACTGCTGTAGAATACATCCTTCACTTCAGCAACAGAAAAGGAAGAGCAAAGGAAGCTCTGGAGGATGAAGGGCTGAGATGTGCTCTTCATTGTGCTGCTCCGGCACCGACGATTGCATGTCATATGCTGCACATCAGCATCACCAATGAGCAACAACTGTTTAATTAACATTTAGGAGGACGCATATTCATGTTAATCCTACTCCCTTTGTAGGAGGAAACAGAAGCTACAGTACACTTAATGGTTTCCTTGCCACTGCTGCAAAACACCACTACCGTATATACCATGCTTATGCCTGTGCATAAAATCCCACCCAGCTACCACCTCCGCTTTCTGCATCACCTGATTTTTGTTTGCTGGTTTTGCTTACTTCCATTCTATCTAAAGATTTGTTTGGATTTTGAAGACTGTGTTCCTCTTACTCTGAGACTTCACCGACTGTTTTCACCACAGGTTTTATTTTGGTTGTCTTTTGTACTTGGGGGTTTTCATGCACGGATAATGATTTGGAAAAGATGTTTATTAATTAATCAGTATTTAAAAAAAAAAACAAAACAAAACACAGTGGAATACTGAAAATGAAAAGTAGCTGATTCTGGAGTGCATTTTTTTGCTCTTCTTAGAAGCAATATTTTACACCTTTACAGCATCTTATCCTTGGACAGAATCTGAGGATTCTGCAATGGTACTGAAATTAAGAGTCACTCGATCAAGCAACATAATAAACAATATAAACAAAATAATTACTTAACAATTCTTAAGAGAGAAAGCAAAGAGATCTCAGGCTTAGACATATACAAGAGGAAAATTTGCTTTGAATAGCAGTTAATGCAGAAAGCAACCTTATCTGAAAAAGCTAAGAAGTTGTTTGCTTCTGAAAAACTTGCATTGTATTTTTTAGCCCCTTTCACACATGGATTTCACAGCTACAATGAGAAATAGCTTCTCAATAGTTCCACTGTACATGCAATTGATGCTGATCATAAATTCACTGGCTATAAAGTCTGAAAGCACCACGAGGATCACTGTTTGACTTCATGAATAAAAGATGCTGAAGAATGGACAACACTTCTTTTTGAAAAACTGTTGATCTTGAATTTGAAATTGGCAGCAAATATTATCAAATATCTCTTTTTCCATACAAGTATTCCTTAGAGGTGAATGACTTTTTCTTATGAAGACTAAACACATTAAATCTTTCATTACAAGTCCAGTTGTCTGATCATTCTCAGGGTTCTTCTATCTTCTCCAAATTGTCAAAGTGTTGTTCCAGTTTTAGCCACTGTTCCCATAGATTATTTTAGTTTTAGATAGTTCTTCCCTACAGAAGTTCTCTTCATCTCCAAACTCCTTTCTCTACACCTTCAAGAGTTACTTGATGTGCAGTGTCACATGGGGAGTTGACGTCATGACTCACAGCTGGCTCCTTACCAACAACTCCGGGTCCTTTTCAGAATCACCATTTCCTAGGGTAGAGTTTCTTCATATGGTGGTGGTCTATATGTTTTGCCAGGCATTGAAATAACTTTTAAGGTGAGCAGAGGGAAAGCTCTATCTCTTGCTCCCTAGGCAGTGCATTTTCATTACACAATCAATAACCGACAAATGGAAATACTTCAAGGATCAGGATTTGGAGATTCATGTCTCCTTCCAGCTCAGCAATCTTGTTACTGATCTGCGGAGTTGGGTTGGTTTTTATTTGTCCTTTTTTCTGCACTCATGAATTTTCCATTCCTGGTCCAGCAGCTCAGCTTCTAGATGAGAGATGATGGGTGCTCAGATCTAGATTTACACACAGTTTATGGTTAGGAAAATATCCTGTAACAAGGGGTGTGATTGCCTCTATTTATAACTACACTCTTAACTGTTACCAAATGCTGGCTAGATATAACAAAAGTAGGTCACAATTAGGATCAAAAATTACGTGAATTGCCTGAAAAACATCAGTGTATGTTGCATTGATTCCAGCTTGTTATTTGAAAAAGATGAAACACCTGTAAGAGAAGTTGAAGACTACGATAATTACCCGAGATGAACAGCAAGTAATGGAAAGTTTCTGCAAAAACTGCAATATTCTTCAGCTTTGAGAATGGTTCCCACAGGAATAAATTTGAATCCAGACTACAGAGACATCGGTATCCACATCTGCATATATTTAAGTGTGTGAATATTCCAAAGCTTTTAATGAGATCTGATTGCTGAATATCAGAACTGGGAGAGAAAGAAAGAGAGTGAAAAAGAAAGCAAACCAGAAAAGATAAAGCGGCGATCTTCTGTCCTGTAAGCTTCCCTGCATATCTCAGACAATTTAAGTGGATTACAGTATACACCGATAGACTGTAAATAAAATCAGATCCTGCTTCTCCAAGAAAACCCCAGCATCAATAACTTGAAATGAAAATTACTTTTAATTAATTCATGAGAAAGTATTAAAACAATGGAATCATTATTTAATAACAAATGAATATTTACTTATTCAGAAAGCTTGTTTTCATGGGAAGCACAGTATTCCCAAAGCTAACTGTAAATGTACACATATCAGACAAAAAGTGATTGCAAAAACAAACGCAGAGAAAAGCTGTGTCTACAACTCGGAGTACAGGTCTTGCAGTCACCTGGTTAGAGCTCCCACTGTCTGTGCTCCTGCAGCACAGCAGGGGTAAAGGTGGACTGCCAAGGGCCAAGGACAGGCAGGACGGGAGCTGAGCTCACAGTGCTGCCATTGTTTGTAGCTGGAGAAAGGACAGACATGCTCCTGTTGGTGTGGGTGCAGAGGACGGCCACGAAGAAGATCCGAGGGCTGGAGCACCTCTTCTATGAAGACAGGCTGAGAGAGTTGGGGTTGTTCAGCCTGGAGAAGAGAAGGCTCCGGGGAGATCTTATTGTGGCCTTCCAGTACCTAAAGGGGGCCTACAGGAGAGCTGGGGAGGGACTCTTTACAAGGACATGTAGTGATAGGATGAAGGGGAATGGCTTCAAACTGGAAAAGGGTAGATTTAGATTAGATATCAGGATGAAATTTTTCGCTTTGAGGGTGGTGAGGCACTGGAACAGCTTTCCCAGAGAAGTTGTGGAGGAGTCCCTGGAGTGTTCAAGGCCATGTTGGATGGGGCTTTGAGCAACCTGGTCTAGTGGGAGGTGTCACTGCCCATGGCAGGGGGGTTGGAACTAGATGATCTTCAAGATCCCTTCCAACCTAAACCATTCTATGATTCTAAATCAAAAATATCCTTTTTCAGCTGTCAACCAGGGGTTTCCTACATGGAGAGAAAGAGTTTGGGAGTCTGATAGATGGGCTCCTGTGAATTTCTCTGCAGTGGTTTATATCTCCATCTGATTGTTTCACTGGCTTTCCAGAAGTTACCATCCCTGACACAATGGTAGCATAGGAAGATTTGAGTCCACATTTAGCAAGTACTGTTTGTATTGTCTGTCTTTGTCAAGACTGACTTTCCCAAGCAATGTAAGTTCAGATATTAGCTTGGGAATTGGTGTGGCTAGTGCTGCTACCCCTCAAGAGCCTGAGATAACCTATCCAACATAGGCGGGATGAGCAAAAACATCTAAAACAAGTCCTCAGAGTTCATTTTTCAGCTTGTTTCAAGGCAATTCTCCTTCTTCTAAGCAATCTTCAGCTCTGGCAAACATCAAGTGAATAGTTTCAGACCAGTTCCTGAAGCTGATATGACAGCCTTGCTTGTACTGTAATTGTCTTTGCTCCTTAATACTTATTTACACATTGCAGAAGAACGTTGCTTATCCACTGATAATAGATCACTGTGATTCAGAAAGGCAAATGTTATAGAAGTAGGGAAAAGTTCTGAAAATGAATGAATGCAATAGAGGTCAATTCTCAAGCATTCTGAATGCATCACTTAAAAGACGGTGACATTGATTTTTGCTATATATATGCCATTAGGAGTAATTGGGTCAGGAAGACATTTATGCATCTAATACACTTGTATGACTTCCAGTGATGAAACTGGGAGCTGGCTTCAGATTAGAATGTTATTGGAAGTGCCTTTCCACCAGTTCAGCTTCTAAGAACAGCAGAATAAATGTGGATTAATGCTTTGCAGTATATCTCATGACATCTTTTTATTGATTCTAAAATTCTAATGATATCCAGGAAATGCAGACTGAGAAAAACTGCTGTGATGTAACAAAACCTCCTTTTAGAAATGTTATGAACACATATGCATTAGTATTCCTAAAGTATTTTTATTATAACAAAGATGCAGAATTTTTTTTTTTATTCTCTAAGTAGATTTTAACGGACCTCTGAAATTCATTAGAGTGTTTTAGTCATCCAGTCAAATTACAATTAATATCTTCTGCCTAAGGAACCAAATCCTGGTGGTGGATCATATTGCAGTAAGAGTGTGGTAGGTCTTTCAGCTATGTAAACCATCTGTGCCCTGAGTTCAGCGATACAAGAGACTATTGACCAGGTGCACAAAGGAGCGAGACATATTGCTTGACCATGGTAGCCTTGGTTTCCAATTTCCAGAATGGGGTTGTGTCAAAAATGCCAGCAACAAAAGGTGAAAGGCAGGAGGCTTTCGGGGGGAAGTGAGACCTGGTGAAAGGAGTTCTCTGTCTTTTCCCAGACGATCCTATACTGATCATGATATTATCTTTTTCTTCAGATGAAGCTATTCCCTGAGAGTCAAGCCCTCGCCACAGCTCTCATGCATCTGGTCTTTGCCCCAGAGCAGGATAAAATGTTGTCAAATGTAATAAATTCAGAAAAAAAAAAAAGTAGTTTCCAAATAATTAGCAGCTGCCCATCAACTGCTAAGAACCAGACCTTCAAAATTTTCTCTCTGTTTTTCTAAATATTTTCAAGAAAAAAAGAAAATAAAGTTTTGAAAATATTGGAATGTTTTGTATAAATACTTTCAAGAGAAAGAATTCTCCTTTGGGTGAGACATTTTGTTTCAGCTTTTCACAAATATTTAAAACAGTATTTGCATTTTGAAACTGAAGAGCTTTAAAAATAGAATAAGGAACTTTATATTATTCACAAATGAAACAGTTATTCAATCTGAAGCGAAAACGGGATTTTTTTTCATCTCAGTCACAAAATGTATCTATAATAACAATAAAGCTATTGCTACTAATACTAATACTACTATATTATTAAATAACAAAAATTCTTTTTTAGTTACTTGGTCCTAAATCTGGAGCGTCCTAGGTAAAAATATTCTATTTTATTCAGGTCCTGCACAGGAAGACCTCATAAGAGTACTGCTTCAGCTTGCTCTCAAACATGAGCAAGAATGTGTATTTTAGAAGTTTCTGCTCCTCTTCCAAATAAAGTAGATAATAGGATGTGTTGGCCCAAAACTTACATTTCCGTACAAGGCCTGTTAATATCTGCTTCAACTATTCCATCTAGTGGAATTTTACCTCTATTAACACATTATTACTGTTAGCACGCAGAAGACAACTTGTTTATTGCTAATTAACCACCTACAGGGCAGATGTTTAACCTGAACTACACCTTTCAAGGGAATACCTAGAGGCTGAATTTACCGGGCATCTTTATAGGTATTAAGTATCTGCATTTAGTACTGAGCAGTAGCAAATTATTTCAGCAGTGCCCTGGGTGAGGGAAAATAATTTGGGGAAATGGAATGTTAATTAGAGTCAGGAAGTTCAGGGCCAGATGTTTCACGACAGGGAATCATGCTGTGCACATGGTAAGGTACGGGAGCTGTGTGCTGTGAATCTGTTTGTGTAAATGGAGGGATCCTGAGGCTTGTAGAGGTGGTCTGCTGTCACAGCAGCAACGGTGAATCCATTGTCCTTAGTTTTGCAATTTGCCAAATTGTTTGGGTTGTCATTCAGGTGGAGTGACCCACCTGATGTTGACAAAGGCATTTCTTCTTTGCAAGTTCTTGGCAGTTTGGCATCAAATGGAGACACTGAACCTAGAACCTGTATAATATTGTCTTACTGGGAGAGCAGACTGGTATTGATATTCAGGCACATGACTGTTAATGTCAAGGCCCAACCTTCGTTTTTTCTCCAGCTACAGAATAGTAGTGATCCGCATAATTAGGAAGATTTCTCATAATGAAAGGATTTATGGTCCAGTGTTGTCCTACAACACTATTGTATTGCACTGTTGTACCTGAGTGAAATCTTTCTTACACCTGCTCTCTCTGTCTGTAAGGGTCATAATTTAGAAGGCAGAACATAAAATAGCCCTGCAAACAGCACCACTCTTGAGTGCTCTTTTACAAAAGAGAAGAATTCTTTTCCAACAACACGGCTCAGTGTCTTGACTTATATTTGCATGTGTAATTTTGTGCTTCATTGCCCCTAATGTGCACTTACAAGGTATTATTTTTGAGCACAGCCATAACTGATTGGAACACAAACCACTGGGTTTATCACCTCTCGGACTTGGTTTTGTGTCTTATCCTTAGACAAATGCACATGGAAAGCTTTGCTCACTGCATTGCATATTGCAGCTTACTCCCCAAATGTACAATACATAATTCAACAGAGTCTGGTGTAGCTGTCAGCTTTTCCTCAGAAAGAAACCAGCTGTTTAGAAGGCTGAAGCAATAAAGCACTTTTTGGAAGAGCTTCCCCTCATGGATTTCTACAGCTCATATTACTAAGACAGATACAATAACAAATTTACAGAAAAGGGATGAAATCTGGACTTAAAGCCAAATGAGGGTTTCTGCCTCCACTGACTTTCCCCACTCTTTGACCCATGGTTATACATGTGAAACGGGGGAGAAAGAGGGCAACCTAGTGCTTCTCATGCTGATTTACACTTTTTGTGTCTAGGGCAGATCCTGTTTTCTCAAGGACCTCTGTATGATCCTGAGTGAGTCACCGAGACGCAGACCTATAAAAGGCATTTCACACACCCATAACATGTATACCTAGAAGCATTTGGGATATACCTTCACTATCATACCAGGAAGGTCCCCAGGGAAGTCAGAATGACCAATGTCTGTACTGGTCAATGACACTACCTTCAGGAAGGGACTAGATTTGTTCATGTGGCATATTAATGACACAAATCTTTGTCTCATGGCTATAGCACAGCCCTTTTGAGTCTCTTTGCACATAAGCCTTTCCAGCTCTCATCGTTTTCCGCACTTGTGTCCTACCACAGCGTGTGGTGGTGCAGTGTCCTGTGTATGCATTCCATGCTGGGATGTCCTGTATTAGGGCACTTCATGCCACACATACTGAAAGGCTTTCTCTAGTGCTCTTCAGTGCTAAAGTGTGACTTTAGTACAGGGCTAGCAAAGCACAACCAGAAACACATTGCTCGAACCCTCATGGCCATCAAATCAGCTGCTAAACATAATGTACACAAATATGACATACAAGATATAAACAAGCCCTTCCGAAATCTTCCTCACAGAGACAAAGTCTAAAATATTGGTAGATTTCTTTACCCTCCAACTCCTCCTCCATAAAAAATACAGGAATAGGAATTGTGTTTCTGCTGAGTCCTCCTCTCGCATCTCCCAATTATAAAATACCACACAGATAAAGTGTAAATTAGTTCTCAGAATCCTCATAGCTATCAAAAAAAGTAAATATATGAATTCACATCTCTCTTCCCTTACACACCTATGCAATGAACTGTGATATCTCTTTAAAGCATCCATTACTGTTATGAGCCCAGTCTTTCTCACCTATGGTGTCTGTGAGGTTACAATAGGGTCAAGCATGCAAAATGAAAAGCTTCTATGACGCCAAACAGTTAAATTCCCTATGCTGGCAGCTGGTAACTTTCAGCAATTGCTCCACTTCCACATCTTTGTTATCTAGATATGAGACACTGAGACAGTCTGTGTCCTCCATAATGTGCCTTTGAGAGACAAAAATATGCATGGACCCCAACCTCTGATGGGGACATCATTTAGAATGACCAAATTACCATCAGAGGCCATTCTTATGTAGAAATAGATACATGATCAGCCTGACCACAGTTTAAAGAAAGGCCTTCTCCTGCTCACCACTGTGCTGAAGAGGTGTCTTTTTGACACAAAAGAAGGGGAAAAAATGAGATACATGTGCTCTGGTCAAGGCTGCATTACTGGTAAGTTGATCTATGGGGTAAGAGATAGCATATTCTTTGGGGGTAACAGTGGTTGAAGAGAACTCTTTTGGGAAAGCAGGGACTGGGAAAAGAAGGACCCATCATAAGAAAGGCCATTGGTTCCTTCTGTAGATTCCTACTTAAGGTGCAGAAAAAACTAAAAGGAAAGGAAGACCATGAACTACCAACACCAACTGCCAGTCCATTCTCTTCTGCTTCTGCTTCTTTTAAAATGGGTTAGTGACGCACACGCTCTCTGTACAGCTTTCATCTGGCACCTGAGATGTGTGTCGATGAGATTTTGTGATCCGTGTAACTTATGGAGTCCCTCCTCCAGAAGAATTTTTTTGGATGATGGTGGCCGTGCTGTTGGGGGCTGGGTAGCAACTAGCAGTGGTAGGAAATGGCAGCCAGGGTCAGGATCTCACCTTCAGATGTATCTGTGAAATTACTAAATGCAAGTACATCAGCACCCAGAGACACACAAGGTGTTGCACTGTTGTCCATACCCTGCCTCCCAGCAGAGTTTCTTCCCCTGGGTCCACAGCAAAACTTTGTAACTTCATGCGTGGGTACCTGTATTAGATTATTTATTTGGCAATCCTGGGTGAATCCTCCCAGGCAACACAGGCAGGGAAAACCCTGATACAACCAAGGCACTAAATGAGCTGTTTGGAAGCATTATGGTTTGTATGTACATGGGGGCAGAACTTGATGAGTCATAAGTCAAAAAAATAAGAAACCCTCAGACTTCACATTAGACAACAAAGTTGGAGGACAATAATGTCACCAATCCACCTTATGACTGTCTGAAGCACCCACACGGGAAGGTAGAGAGGACCGAGGGTGTAACTGCATGAAGTCCTCTGTTCCCTGCTCCAGATGAAATTGCACCTCATCCAGCCTGAAGTCCATTGTTATGGCGTGGGGGTGAACGCTATCAAGACCTTTCATCCAGAAATAATGGAAACACTTGGGTGATGCAATGCTGGGCATAATATATGGTTTGTTTGTGTTTTGCTTTTCTCAGCTACAAAAAGACAAATGCAGTTGAAAAGTAAATGTGTAGTGCTTACCAAGCTGTAGCATCACCGCGATGGTTAACGAGTTAATGTTTGTGCAATGCTTTGACTGAAGATGTAAAAGATCAAGCATTATTTTTGTTAAGATACATTGAGATTCCCATTGTTCTAATCTCTACCCACACCCACTTATAGTGATTAGTTTTTATCGGTCTTCAATAAAAGATAACCCATTCTGAGGTATTGCTGCCAGTTTTAATATATCAGTAGTCAGACAGGCTCATCAATTACCTCAAAATCAAACAGCTTAACAGAAAAAAAATAGAACTAGAAAGATATGATTTGAATCCATCCAATCAGGCCCTACATGGAAAATGCGTACATCTTTAATCTCTCCTGGGACTTCTTCTCTGCTGCTGGCTGGGTTGCTCCTGGAGGGATATATAAGGACAAATTTTGTTTTTCATTGCTCCATGCAGTTCCATTGACTTTAACGGGACTGGAAAGATTACTTAAGAGAATGTGGTTTGTAACTTTACCTTGTCTCCATTCTGAGGCCATGCGACTTTAATAAAATACAGGGTGAAAGTTCTTTGAGAATAACAAAGCACCTGGACATTCTCAAACTGTTTTCTCTGCCTGGCTGATTTGTTAGCTATTCTCTTCACATAGATAATACAAATGATGATGGGCTGAATATGGCCCAGTCTGTGCTCTCATGATCTGTCATGTCTACTGCGAACTTCTTCATGTTAGAATTATCACTTTTATGTTAAACCGACAATTTAATGGTAGTTTTTATCACATCTCTTTTATATCCTTCACATGGTACTGACAATTTCCCCTCTTAAAATCTATTTTTGAGATTGTTGCTGCCTTTCTTCTCGTTCAGATTCATGATTTGCGTCCTTGCTATATGTGTATACAAATTTCTCTTCTCCTTTGTACTGTGTATGAGGCATGAAACACCCTCCACAGCTCTGAAACACCCTCCACAGCTCTGGAGAATAGCTAGTACATCTTACTATCCACTTGCTAACACTTCTTTTTCATTAAGGCCAGATTAAGCATGGATTCTGTGAAATAAAATTCAGTATCAAGGAATAGCTTATACATAAAGCTATTCTAAATCAAATCTGCAGCAAGGATATCCTGTTAATACAGATGCACTGAGGAATTATTAATACTGAAGCATGCATTTGCAGTGCAAAGTTTTTCTATCTTTTTCTCAGTTTTCCCCTCCCCTCTGCTCCCTGCTCTGCTTTAAAGAAAAGTGCCACAGAAGACTTTTCAGCATTTGGTTTGTAGAATCTCATAAAAATGATGTGATTGAAATTCTCCAGACACAGCTTGGCTTCAAGATGTAAATAATGCTCTGATACTGATTTCCAGAAGCTCACTAAAAGCATTAAAATTGCAACTTAACTATTCTCTGGGAGAAAAAAAAAAAAAAGAAAACAAGGAAAAAAAAAGGTGGAAATATAATTCAAGAAAGGATGAACATTATTACTGCCAGCAAGTTCAATCTTGTAAAGCTTGTTCCCTGAAAGACAAGCTTAAGCCTGCCTGAGCATTTCCCCAACCATGATTTATGTTTGAATTTACTATGTGTTGGCAAGATTTTGCAGTCCATTCAGCCCAAGCTCAGGCTCAACTACCAACGAAAGCAAAATAAATACTGCAGGGTAATATTTACTGGAGGTCAAAATAGTGTGAAAGAATAAGAACAAATTTTTTATGTAATTATTTGTTGTATAATTATTTTTTTTGCTTACACCTTCTGACCATTTAGATAAAATAAAGTATCCGCTTGTACAGCTGGCATGCACAAAAGGAGGATACACAGCTTCAAATATGTGACAGTTCTGAGGATTAAGAGAAGAATTTAGTTTATTATGACTGTCTGGGTTGCTTGACCTAGCTGAGATGTGACAGGTATGTGTCAGGTATTTTATTTTCCATAGAAATTGGTCTGTGTGGACCAACAGGGCAGCAAGCATGATTCAGTAAGAACGTTCACCACCCTTCTCGGGAGCAGGGGGAAAAGGAGAATAGTGAGGAGAGAAAAATGAAAAAAAAAACCCAACAAATCCCTGTTTTTAAGAGAACTGCATATTTCATCAAAAGCAAGTGCAGGGTCCTGCACCTGGGGAGGAAGAATGCTGGGCACCAGTATAGGTTAGGGGTGGACCTGCTGGGAAGTAGCTCTGAGGAGAAGGATTTGGGAGTCCTGGTAGATAATAAATTGTCAATGAGCCCGCAATGTGCCCTTGTCGCCAAAAAGGCCAATGGAATCCTGGGCTGCATAGGGAAGAGTGTGTCCAGTAGGTCGAGGGAGGTCATTCTCCCCCTCTACTCGGCACTGGTGAGGCCACAACTGGAATACTGTGTCCAGTTCTGGGCTCCCCAGTTCAAGAGGGACAGGGAACTGCTGGAGAGAGTCCAGCGAAGGGCAACCAAGATGATTGAGGGATTGGAGCATCTCCCTTATGAGGAAAGGCTGAGAGAGCTGGGACTCTTTAGCCTAGAGAAGAGAAGGCTGAGGGGAGACCTTATTACTGCTTACAAATATCTAAAGGGTGGGTTGAAGGAGGATGGAGCCAGACTCTTCTCGGTGGTTCCCATTGACAGGACGAGGGGCAATGGGCATAAGTTGGAACATAGGAAGTTCCGTTCCAACACACGGAAAATCTTCTTTACAGTTAGGGTGACAGAGCACTGGCACAGGCTGCCCAGGGAGGTTGTGGAGTCCCCTTCTCTGGAGATTTTCAAGACCCGCCTGGATGCAGTCCTGAGTAATGTGCTCTAGGCAATCCTGCTTTGGCAGGGGAGTTGGACTAGATGATCTCTAGAGGTCCCTTCCAACTCTGAAAATTCTGTGATTCTGTGATTCTGTGTGATCTGCAATAGATCTGCAGGTACCGACCAATATTTTCTGAATGTTTTCAGAGTCATTGGGTTACCTGAGTTGCCCACATCTGTCACCCAGGAGCTGAGATTTTCTTGCTTTGTATATATAAGCTTATACTGGTATAACTTACTCATTTTACTAATCAGGAAGGATCTGGTAAGTGTCTTTTTTCTTGCAGTGGCTGTGTCTTCTCTATGGTGGTAGCACCTGTAGTTCTGCGAGAAGAGGTACACATTTTGTGTGCAGATATGCCCTCAGTCAGGAGCAACTTTTAAACTTGGAGAAAAAAAGGTAAGTGACTAAAAGGATTGTTTACTAAACCAGTTAACAATTATTGCCATATTATATTAGAATTATTTAGGAAGCTGAATGTTTTCTGAAAACATCTCTGAGCAGCATTGTTCATGGTCACTCCCACAGGTTTATGCTGTGCTGAAAACCCGTCTGTAGAGGAATGTCCCCTTATAGAAATAGTAAATGGTGCTGGGGAAGCTCTCTATGCAAATAAACATAGAAGTTTACCAATTTCTCTGAATACCTAAGGCATTTGCCCATTAGGATCTTGCCTGTTTTCTCTGGTCTTTCCTGCAGCCCAACTATCTCTTAAGAAGGGACTGGTCAACGTCATCCAAAATAGCTCTTTATAGCAGGTTAAGAGTTACCACAATTCAGCTGTCCACAACTGTCCTTCAGCTAAAATGTAGAATGTGGTGATGTGAACATTGCCAGTCCATTCCTGTGTTAAATAAGACAGATTGTGTTCAGCCAAGGCTGTGGGACTGATTGTGGATGTCTATGGGTGTTCCTTTCTTACTCTGGTACTCTTGTTTTACAGGGAAACTGACCCGGCTTTTCATACACCATGTCTTTCCTGAGCAGTGGAAATCTTCAGTGAGTTTTCTTCTTCCTATTGCCCCCTTTCACTTCTGATTGTTCCATGTAACTCAAGTGAGCGGCAAGGGAGAACTGTGTGTAGTGACATATTAAGACTGTTTTCAAATACAGGGTGTTCTGACAGTCAGTGGGATCTGGGATGCACTGAGCCTAGTGCTTGACGCTGAGGTCCTGATTTTCTGTCACATACAATCTTGTTTTATTATTTTCACCAGCGCAGTTTAACATCAGTCAGTTGCTTTCTTGCCTGGCAGCATTCTGGATCCTGTTTTCACTTGCTCTGTAACGACTAGCAGCACTGATGGGACAGCAATGAACCATGCACAGAGACATTACGCAGTTAAACCTCTCTCAGTCTGTGTTTCTACTTCTGTTGCTTAAACTGGGAGGTAAATCTCTGGGATTGGCTACACCTACATTTGGTGAACATATGAATTCTGGGTTCCTCCTGAAGCCCAGCTTCTTGTGTAGGATTCATCTGATCAATGATAAAAATCTACAATGTTGATATTAACGTCTGGAAAAACCTCCTTACAATACCTTCAGAGTATATTATTTCCATGGTGTAATTCACTTCATCTTGAACTAGACATCTAAAATAGGTCAGTGCTCTACAATTGGATGTTTCTCTCTACTGCTCAAACAAGAGCCTTCTGCTACGAGCTCATCCCCTTCGCAAGAGTTCAAATCTAGTCTGACACAAATCCCACCAGATGTGCATGCATCTCCTGTGTAGGAAGGCTGAAGAAAGATTTCCAGAAACTCTACCTGTCCTTTGATAGGTAACTGGGACCTTCCTAGTGGGCAATTCAGACCAACTTGTGCTGAGCAGGTGATGGAGCTGCCATGGGATCAAGCACAGAATAGCAGGGTGCACTCACAGTGAGTGGGTGTTGCTCAAAGTGCTCTATGGGGGACAGACTGCACCTGAACTTTTCCCTTGGGACCATGAGTCATGGTCAGCCCTGGGGTTGTCCCAGGAGGCAGGTAATGTGAAGAGCCTCCAGCTGGCCTTTATTCGGTGGTGTGGACCTGGGTGTTGCTGCCAGGCAAGGCTCGACTGCTGGGTAGTTTCTTCCTATGCAAGTGTAATAAGGACACTGAACACAGCAGACTGCTAGGGATAAGGGATTAATACAGAGTTTATTATCTTTGATAATAACTGCTTAGCTCATAAAACTAATGGATTTAGCAGAAGAAGCAGATATCACACTGTAAACAAACTGGTTTAATTTACCCTAGAATTTTTTGGGGGTGGCAGTATTAGCAGAACAGAAATTTTTGTTCACAATAGAAACTGGAGCAAGGTCTATGGTCTTATTTTTTGAAACAGGTATGTTTTGCAATGAATTCTTTCTGAAAGCAAACATCACTGTAATTAAAGAAAAGGATTAAAAGTTGCCTTGCAACTGCTTTTGACATTTGCTCATTGTAAAGGAAGAGAAGAAGAAAAAAAGGGTCTTGTTCTCTCAATATCCTTCAGTTACATCACTGATGTCATTTTTCTTCCTGCCATTGCTCTAATACTAGCATGTGTTCATTGCTTGTTAGCAGCATATCAATACAAAAGGAACAGCTTTCACCATGTGCTTCAGTCCTTAATAGCACTAAAACCAAAAAAACCTTGAAAACGTAACATAATAACAGAAAAAGTGTGCATATCAGCTGAATGTGTTTATTACGGGTGTACTAACTTTTCCTTTTTTTTACCAGTCTGTATTTGTGGTTTTGCACTGGACCACCAGTGTACTTCCTCTTCGTTTTACTTAAACTTTCTTTCCCCTTCCAGTGGGCCCAAACATAATTCTTTTCAAGAATCTTCAAGCACCATTCTTCTGCAGTCTGAAATTCAGTATCTGAGTTATATCCCGGGGATTGCAGTGGTATTATATTGTCAACAGGGCTGCAGCTGTTACTATCATGTATAACACATGTTTAAAGTCATTTCGGTGTGTTTTTTTTTAACTCTCCCATTTTTTTGGGGTCTTTGTTGTTTGGGTTTTTTATCTTTTAAAGGCTTCTTGGGACAAAAAAAAGGAAGAGGAATTAACTGGAGTCTCCAAAACACTGAAAATGTAGATACAAGGCCTTCAGATGAAAATAAATGGTAGTTCAGTCCAGCTCTCAGCGGGTAAAGATCCACATTAGAAAAAATTCCAGCATCATGATAGTTGCCTTACTGAGAAAGTGTAAGAAAGAGTGAGTGAACCTGGAGATGAACAGTGAGCATATCATTAAGGAGTCCAGCTGAAATGCTCAAGCTGAAAGTGTGTTACAGCACTTGGATGTTGATACTTCAGCTCTGTCCTCCTTTGAATTTGTCCTCTCCTGCTTTTCAGTCCAACGCAGTGAGCACGCAACCTCTGCCCACGCCGTGCTGCCCATCCACCAGCGCTCATGTGACAAAGAGTTTGTAGTTGGGAACTCCTTTTCAAATGAGAGCTAGTACAAGTGGAAGTGTCCACGAAGCCAAGCCAAGGCTCCGTTAAAATACTAAGCACGTGTGAATCAGGGATTAGAGGATGACTTAAGATAAAGATGGTGATATTCACAAACACACTGCTGTTGAAGCATCTTTATCTTTCTTACAGCAAAGTAGTTTTCAACGTGTGGACTACTAGCGGTCCGGGAGTGATTTCTTGAGATGTGAAAAGTAACTAAGAAAAGAAAAAGACATTATCAGAAAACTTACATTTGTTTTTCAGGGATTCATGCTTCCAAAAAAAAAAAAAAGGGTGTGTTAGCTGAAAAAGGCTGAAAATGACTGTTGGTCAGGAAAGAAAAGCATAGAGTAGATGAAGTACTGCCATTGTGATGTGCTGAAATGAAGTCTCTGGTCAAATTTCCCTTTATTTTCTGATGTGTTTATTTCTGACGGCAAGAAATTTCTCCCTGGCACAGGAAATGGTCTGTGACCAGTGAAAGAAGCAAGAAATAAACTATTATTTTGCAGAAGTGTGATGATAAACTTGAAATCCTAAAGTCAGGTGACTGAACGTTAATAAAACAGTAGTGGGGATGTGACTGGAACCCACGGCAGCTTGTAAAAAACAAAAAACCTAAAAACTTAAAGAACATCTACACTTCCAAATTCTGGTTTTGATTAAACCAGGGTAAAACCAGAATAATTGTTTTGTTGCAAGTCATGCTGGATCTCAATCTAAGTGTACAAACCCAAAGTCTATCTCCCTGTATCAGCAAAAATACAGATTAGAAAAGAAACACTGTAACATCTGATCTCCTATTTCTTTTTTCACTGTTAGGTAAAACAGATGAAATTCCAGAAGGCAGTGCAAGAGTTCTGCTGTGATCCTTGACTCTCCAAAAGTGACCAAACAATATAATTTCATTAAGGAGGCTATGAGGAGGAAGGCTTTAATGAACACTAAATTAATTTTTAAAAGACTTAAAAGAGAGCAGCAGTTCTGAGGCACTTAGAATTATAACACGACACTCAGAAACAGAAGCAGTTATTTTCAAGCTGTCCAGATGGATGAGTGAAACTGCACAAATGTATCTGTATTTTAAATAAAAGATCTAACCACAGATCTGATCCAGAAGTCCACTGCCCCATTCGGATTCCCCCAGAACACAGTTCACCTGCAGTGTCTACCCCGGGCCCACCAATGCACCACAGAAGAACACCACCTAGGGTTAACAAGCATGTACTTATTTATTAAAACAAACAAACAAAACCCAGCCAAAACTAAAGCCAAAACCCTAACATTATTCGAACCATCAAGTTCCATACAAAATTAACACGTCTAACCACAGGACTGTATTTTTGCTACTCTCCTTCTCCATCACCTTGAAAACTCACCTTCTATTTATGGACTCTGTCTTCCCAAACTTTTGCCTTTCACACCAGTTTGCAATGTCCTTGGGAGAGAGATTGTGCCTTTGTCTTGCTGAGAAGGATTAAAAATCCCACAAACTAGGACTCTGATTGGGCTTTTGTGGTCAACAACAACATTAGGAATAATAACGTATAAGGTACAGGAACTGCCTTGGAAACTAAACTTTTTTTAGTGCTTCCTTCTAAAAGAAACACTGGAATAGTTAGGAAACATGAAACAGGATAATGACCTCTTGCTATGGTTTGAGAAACCCACAAAAATTTATTGTCATTTAGACAACTATTCTACCACCCGATGACTCCTCCCCACCCAGGAAGGGGAATCTGGGAAAAAACAAGGAAACCTGGGGGCTGAAGTATAAACAGGTTTAACAGAAAAAGACTAGATAGTTAACATTAATAGCACTAAAGAACCAATATTGATCCCAGTACCAATACAGAATATGCAAGGATTATACTCAGCCCATTCTATCAGTAGGAAGCTGTGCACTCCCAGCAGTGGACAGCAAATGCAGGACACTGCGAGTGCTACGGATTTGGGAGGAAGGGAAGGCCTCAGGGGTCCAGCACTGGGGCAAGAAGTCCTCAGGATGGCAGCCATTAAGTGAGAGAGAGCACTTCACAAAAAACTTTCTAATTTGTATTGAATGTGATGTTCATGGTATGAAATAATCCTGTTGGCCAGCTGGGGTCAAGTGCTCAGGTCTCCCTCCTCCACATCCCTGCACCTGGCGAGCTCAAACACATTGAAACTTTGAAACCCAAATACCATAGCTGGCTATAAAATAAATATTTTCAGAAATTCAGACACTAGAGTTTTCCAAAAGTGCAGTTTTCCCAAGCATTTAGAAGAGAAATTAGTCCTGTGTCGCTCAAACCAGGACACATGTATTCACAAAGGCTGCGTAAAAGAATACTTAGGAAAACGGACATATTGTAATCAGTCAGTAATTAATATGCATTTTACTTTCATTGCCGTACTGGTGATGGCAAAATTGGGCAAGGATGATCTTTCAGACGGCAGACTACGTCTCCTTATGGCTCTGAAAGTTGGAGTCAGGAAAATGAAGTTCATGGTTCAGCAGACTGAGCTGACTTACTCTCCATCCACTTCTCAGCTTTTCCAAAGAATTTTCCTGCCAAATAGTTAAGATAAAACTAATATTTCTAAAACCCCTAACAACTAATGTTTTAATGTAAGTGTAATAACACTTTATTTTTTTTCTTTCACATTTCACTTTCTGCACGCAAAGTAGTTCACCGGGAGAAATGGTTGAAACAATGGAAAATGAACATCAGGGACCAATGCTACACTGTGCCTGCCTTGCAGCCAAAAACGTAATTGGCCTTTTCCATCTCTGATTTTTTGAAACTTGGCACTGTCTAAGTGCAATCTGTGATTTTTCCTTGCAATTAATATTAATATAATTTCTGCAAGCATGGTAATAGTGGAGGTGCGTCTTTCTTCCAAGTATGATACCTCAAAGTATTGTTCATATCTTTACTGACATACCTAGCGAATAATTTTCCCAATCAGCTTAGGCTAGAGTTTGTATGCAAAGACTTCAACGAACAGACTGTAAAATTACAATGAAGGGGAAACTGGTGAATGGGAATAAAACTGATGCAGATTGTACATATGAGGTGTTTTCTGCACAGGTTTAAACCCACTAGGGTCTGTCTGGAAAAATAGACGGAAAAGAAAAGAATGGCTCAGGATAGCCATATTTCATCGAACACTTAAAGGACTCAAGAAAATAAGACTGGCCATGCTGAGCCAGAACAAGAACCCACCCGCTCCAGGACGCTGCTGTTGACCATCATCGGTAGTGCTCAAGGAAAGGTCAAACCTGACCCTTGCATTCAGTAGCCACCGATGAACTTGTTCTCCATAAATTTGCCTAGTTCCTTCTTAAAAAACATTTATTTATTGGGCTTTCACCATATCCTCTGGCAATGAGTTCACCATTTAATTATATACTGTGTGAAAAAGTACTTCCTTTGGTTTGTTTTCAACCTGCTACCTGATAATTTCATTGACTGTACCCGTTTTTTGACAATGCTAAATCTATTACCTTTAACAACATTTTTGTTGATGTGAGCTGTTCTAAAAACCAGTTTGGGCCTGGGCAGGAAAGTTGTTTCAACACAGACGAAGAAAAGAATTCTGTCTGAATTGGGAAAAAGTGTTTTTTCAGACATTTGGGGGGAAGAAGGGAGAGAAGAGCCAGAGGTACTTGGACTAATAACCAGAATAGTACAGAAGGAATTCGGCAAGACAGAAATGCATTCCAGTTGCCATTTTGAATTCCTCATCTTGTTGGATTGTTCTTTAAGAAGTTAATTCTTGTTAGTTGACATGAATAATGTCCTTTAGTTTCAAGGACACTGTGTGATCACTATGTACCATTGCTACAGACTTCTGAAGAGTTGCCCGATACCAGAAAACATGACAACCGAGAATCATGGTTTGACATCCGATATGTGTCCAGTCTAAAGGAGACAATTCAAATATTTTGACTGCCACAGCATAGAATCATAGAATCATAGAATGGTTTAGGTTGGAAAGGACCTTGAAGATCATCGAGTTCCAAACCCCCTGCCATAGGCAGGGACACCTCCCACTAGACCAGGTTGCCCAAGGCCACATCCAGCCTGGCCTTAAACACCTCCAGGGATGGGACCTCAACAACCTCTCTGGGCAACCTGTTCCACTGCCTTACCACCCTCAAAGTGAAAAATTTCTTCCTAATGTTTAATCTAAACCTGCCCTCTTCCAGTTTGAAGCTATTCCCCCTTGTCCTATCACTACATGTCCTAGTAAAAAGTCCTTCCCCAGCTCTCCTGTAGGCCCCCTTTAGGTACTGGAATGCCGCAATAAGATGTCCCCGGCTTTTGACAAGATCTGTGGAAAGAAACCAAAGGCGAGTGAGAGAGAGCAGCTAGATTTGTTAGCAGAGCAGCAACATGCAATGAAGTGTAGTGTAGACTTACATCGGCACTGTGACAGAGGAAATTTTTATCTCCACTGTGGGTTACTGTGAACCTCAATATATTTAAACTTTCAACTTACTCTTGTTTCCTGAGATACAGTAAGGAAGAAGTACCAGACTCTAATGAATATGCTGCCTGACACATGTTGAGATGTAACATATGATGGGATTTTTCATACTTACTCTTTTCTTTTATAGTTCCGAAGACCGTATGTATTGAAATGAACTGCTGAGTACAGCAAATGCTGCTCAGAGAGCTGTTCTGTTTAAAAAAAAAAAAAGCTCTTGGATTTTGCTCAGTCTGCTTTTTAAAATATTTTTTAAAAGAATTTTTTTGCAACGTTTGGTAATTTTTATTTTGCTTTTTCTATTTGGGATACTTTTCAAAGGACTTCACAGATGTTCACTGAGAGATGTATATTAATGACTCAGGAATATATAAATGTCAGTGATATGAGTACCTGGGTAAAGACAGGACAGCTAAATTCCAGCACTGATTCTCACTTAGTTGTGTGGGAAAGGCTCACCACGTGTAAAATTACCTGCTGAAAAATTAAGTGTCTAATCTGTGCTTCTTATTCAAGATGCACACAATAATCCTTGGAGAAAGACAGGCATCTTGAGAAGCAAATTCATTCATCTGTTTTAGGCATGTATCTTAGGATGGGATGAACTGCTTATTGGAAAGGGCCCTTTTTTCTTCACTGGCAATACGGTGAACCCTACCTTTGGCTGCAGTAAAACAGCTAAAGGTAGTTAAGGTGACTCTTGCCCCTTCTTCCCCTAATTTCTCCCAGCTCTGATTTTAGAACTCTTAGAAGATGAGATGTTGAAACAAGTACGGAATTAGGTTTGAATAGAAGTCACATGTCAACCGCCTTTATGAATGTCCTTTATATTAAGTGTCTTTTTTATCATGAGTTAGAACTGATTCAGGTTAGGAAGCAATCCACACAGCACTGGATACCAATTTAATCTGCATGTTACATGAGGAGAACTTGAACAAGTGGAGGAGTTTCAATTCCGTCCTTATACTGTGGGACGCAGCTTAAAATCAGGACATATACCACTTCAAAATCCATAATCTCTTCTCAGGAGTTCACACCTGAGTTTTTGAAAGGCCTGAATGATATTTGACTCATAAAATAGGTGACCTCTGCATGTCATGGTGGAGGTCATTGTAGAAGCCTTCAAGGAGAGTACTGATGATATAGATCTGTCTATAACAACCTCTACTTGGTTGCTCCATCACTGGAGGGCAGACTTTCTCTCAATAGTCCATGGAAGAGACTAAATAGAGGTCTTAAAATGCTGAAAGAAGACCTTCATTAAATATGTTTCTTATAAATTCTGTTTTGGTGTAGTTTTCTTCTTCTCAAAAAGAAATCCCTTAGAGATGTTACAAGCACAGTGATGTCAATGAGTCCACCCAAGGCAGGTGTACCTGTGCAAAAATATAAGAGAGGAACTTTATAATGGAAACACTGCATCTACATTTAGCTCTACTCACAAGTCATAATTCTAGGAAACGAATGTAGCATCCTGAAAGAAGCCTTTTATATCTAATGACAAGGCAGCATACCTTGAGAGTAGCCTTATTATATATTTTTCATCACAGACCTGAAAGGGTTTCTCTCCTATTTCTGTAATTCCATTTCTTGAGTGGAAGGCACAGACTCATTTCCAGGGAAAGCAGTCTAGTCGTGTAATCTATGCAATTATTTATATTTGATTTCTGTCAGCTCAGGCATAGTCCCCTCCCAGACAAAAGCCTGTGGAGGGTTTCTGCTGCTTCCCTTCTAAGGGAGCAGAGGCTGCTGCATGGACACGGCCACCCAACCATCTCCCCTGCATCCCCCATCCTTGGCAAATCCTAGGAAACTTCAGGTTGGAAATGTCTGGAAATGTGCACTGTGTGCTATTAAGAGCAGGACTTTTAATCATTTTAGCATTAAAAATGAATTCTGCAAAGTAATTCCAAAGGGAATTTGTTGTATACATTTTGTTCATCACTTTGAAGACAGGAATATCATTACTGTAACAGCCCTTCACGAACAGTCGAGCAGGAGAAGAGGGGGTGGGGACAGAAAGAAGCTACGCGAAGTGTAATAGTTACAGACTCGAGCAGACTATCAACAGCTGCAAGGTTAATTACAGATCTTACCAAAATATATTAAAAAAAAAAAATGAAGAGAAGGAAAAATCTAAGCTTAAGAAGTAAAAGATAAGAAATTCTTTAGAGTAATTATAGGCTGCTGAGGCCTTATGGTAATAATAAAGAACAACATCTGACTGGATTGATGCTGGAAGAGACAGTGACAAGAGGAATACAGGTTGAAAAAAATAATTAAAATCAGCTATCTTGGGTAAGCTGTCATTCAGTCTCAGGAAGAAAAGAAATGCTAATAAAATATTAATAGGATCTTTTTAAGATTTTTTTAATAACATTCTTCTATACACAGGTAGCACTCCAGTTTGTCAGTCAAGAGCATCAGACACAGAAGTACCAGGCAAACAAATGCGTTAAAATGGGGAGAAAAGAAAAGCTTTTGGGCAATAGTGTTTGACCTCAGGAAAAAAAAAAAAAAACCAAGACATTCAGGCAGGAGTTGTTTGGAGAAAGCTTTATGGAAAATCACTGAATCTGCTTTGCTTTTTAGAGGAAATTATAGCAAGGAGGAAAAGTTATTTCAGACTGACAGACACCAAATGTCAGCAATCATGATATAATCAGTGCAGGCTTTATTATATTTAAGTGGATTGAAAGTCTGCAGATTTCAGACAGCTTCAAACTCTAGAGGAAGAGTGCATCTAAAAGAGAGTCTTATGAATATTACATATACGTGCTCTGTGTAGCGTCGCACATATTTTTATGTGCTAAATTCTCTTGCAACTGTCTCTGCAGCTTCTTCTTCCGTGGCCCCTTTGCATTTAATGCCTTTCTTGAGCTGTCTTGCCAACTCTCTGCCCTCTCTTCTTTCAAGTCTTTACATAAAGCCACTTCTTTGTTTCTGACACAGCCCGGCTCTGTAATGAGCTCCAGAGAAAATACACTTTGTCAGTCCAGAAAATCATTGAAGTCACTGTGCTCAGACAAGTTCAAGACAACCGCTAAATATTAAAGAAGTGTTGTTTTTTTTTCTTCCTTGTAATGCAAACTAGACTTTGCTAGAAAACTGTTTTACCTAAGGGGTGGTTCTCAATCCTATCTGCCTTAAGCGACTGCTGGGACAGGATTACCGTCAGCCCTTTTTCTTTCCACAGATAAGGCTCGCTGAGGATGGCACACACCCCAGACACATGATGTGGGGTGACTGCGCCGCTGTGTAATATGGAGCCGCGCTACATCTGTCACAGCTGCAGCAGCTACTGCACACCTCTGCGCGGATGCCATCAATTTTAACTCTCCGCCCGCAGCGCATCCAATCTCTTAAAAGACCCTTTAACAAGCTCTTTCTTTCCAAATCAGCAAACTTCCAACTCAGCCATAAATGATTATATTGGCAATTTTCCTAAGGAGATACGAGGGGAAACTGAGGGAAATAATTAAGGTCCTGCCCACAGGAACGTGTCATGTGGCTTGTGACAGTCACTGATGGCAGGTGTGTCTCTGTGGGTGGAAGGAGAATGGATACTTATTCATTACTGGAGTAAGCTGCCTTGGATATAATGGCTGTCGATAATAATGCCTATTTTAGGGTTGTTTGACAGTTCCCATCAAGCACAGAAAACGGTAAACTCCAGAAGGCTGTTTCACTGGAAGGGAGCAGGGTGAGGGAGGAGCAAATGTCAGAGCAGACTTCAGTCATTTCAGAGAACAAGGCTGAGAGGAAATACACTGTGTTCCCCATGCTGAAAATCACAAGTGAGCATCTCTTACACCATCGTGATGCAGAAATTTGACAAAAAGGCCATCTTTGTAAAAACAAAAGTGACTTTTACTGTCATGGTAAGAAGTCAATCAAATACGTGTGAATCCAAAAAGCCTGTAAAACTCTCAGGTCAGTTATGATCTGGAGCTAAACGTTTCTGCAAATGATATCTTCGTTCAGCATGTTTGACCAACCTGCTTTAGCGGTGACCAGAACGTGTCAGCATGTGAGCGTGGGCTCTCCCCGCAGAAGTGTGGGCTATGCACGTGTACACAGCTCTTGCTGAGAACAGGCTACCTCTGTGCCCTCCTCACTTAGAGGTGAAATATATTCCCCTTCTAACCAAGAACTGCAAGTATGGCTGGATAGAAAAATGCTGATGAAAAGAAGCTTGTTCATTATATTTTTTTTTTTTTAAATCAAACCATTTTGCAGAGTTCAGTGGAACTTGCTTATCATGTGGGAGTCAAGACCTGTTATACTCTGATCTCTGACTTGGTTTTCCTCTCTGGCATGGGAAGGACAATGCTACCTGACTGGTTGAGACAGTAATCTCAATAACATTTTGACAATATATTGACAAAAGATTGTATAGAATTTGACAAAAAATTTATATGAGCTTTTGGAAAAGTTGATGAAATGGCCCCAGTTATTCTTACAGGCAAAAAATTGCTGTTTGTAACACAAGACACAATGAAAAAGCTTCAAGGCAGCTAAGCACAGGTCGAAGGACTAAGCATTCACATGCAAGCGGTGGGGGAGCAGACGGTGGGGCTGCTCTCCCAGGCTGGATGCCAGTGCAGCAGACCCCTGGCCCCCGTGCGGAGGCAGCTCCTGGCACCTGAACTGCTTCAAATGGCTCCTCCAGCTGTGGCCACACACTGCGCCAGTCTATTTGGAGTTGACACACGGTTCTTCCTCATAATACGGTGAGGGAATGGAGGGGCCATCTGTCTGCAGGCAGCTGACAGAGAACTGTCCTTCTGCAGAGGGGTTTGTGGTGGCCTCCATTTCCACGTGCACAAAAAAGCAACCTGTGCACAGCAGACCTATGTCTACTGCTTAGAAATAGCAAAAAAGTATTAGTAAAGCGGGGGACCAAATTTGGAAGAGACAGTACTGAAAAATGTTGTCTTCCTGAACTGTCACATGTCTTAAAGATGAATAGTGACAGAAAACCATTCCAAATGCAGATGGTAGTTCGGTCAAATTAGATTTCAGGCTGTGATTGCTTTGATTTCTGAGGCCTACGATGTGCTGAAGTTCTACATGCAAACCTACAGACTGAATCAAACCAGTTCAATGTCTTACTCTGAGTCCTTCCACTAATTCAGCCATTTCCTCCTGTTTCAGACATGGGTGTTAAAAAAAAAAAAAAAAAAAAAAAAAGTAAGAGATTTTGTGAGAAGCTGCTACCAGGATCGGGATCTCCAATACCTCTTAGTGGACATTATTTCTGCTTTGAAGTTTAGAAGATTAAATATTTTCCCGAATTAGTAGATTTTAAATAGCTTTTACTGTAACAGTCAATGATGATAAACAAACAACTGACACAATACTTAGTCTTAGATAAGCATCTCTAAGATTTTTAAAATGACAGTTGTAAAACAGTATTTATGCCATTGGATAAGCTGACATCCAGGAATAACCTGTGCTGTAGACAAAGCTCTAAAATATTCTTGTCAATTTTTGTAAATGTGCCTCTATAATTTAGAATTCTGTTCGACTTAATTGCTGTAGCTATGAGAAGCTCAGATGTTGCTTCACAATAATTTACAGTGATGTTTGGAAAGATCACAATAAAGCATAGCATTACTATGATTATCTAAGCAATTAAGAAAGATGATGTTTTGAAACCACCTTGTAAATAGTGTACATATATCATCCAAGTACCCCCATCTCACTGTTATTTTTCCGTGAATTTGATTAACAAGATGTGCTGGACTCTGCAGTGAGGATACATCTCTCCATGTGTAGATGTTTACAGGGTAGACATCTACATCTGAACTGTTCACCCTTAGCCAATTTTGAGGCAACAGAAAGGAGTTAAAGAATGACTGACCTCATCCTTAAACATGTATCTACAGTAAACCAAATTAATTAGTCCCTCAAAATATTTATTTTTCTTCCATGAATTTAAAGGGAGCGTAGGAAATATAGCTCAGATGTCGACATGTACATTGCACATGTACATCAGACAGTGACCATTTGAAAATAGCCAATACTCACCCCACCTCAGTTCCTTGTATACTTCCACAGCCATGAGGTTCACAGTTGCAAGCTCTATGAAGGTGCACAATTGCTCGTGGGATTGAGTCTGTGCCATATCTATAAAAACACACTTTACAATGTGCAAATGAATGCAAAGTGCAATATTTACTTTGTGAATGTCACAAAAGCAGTACTTGGCAAACCTGCAGCAATAATCGTACTAGCTGAAAGTAGAAACCTGCTCCAAGTCAGGAAAGGTTCTATTCAAAATGAAACATGTCAAAGCTCAATACTATCTGATGAACTAGGCTTGAGGCTACTCGAGAATAGAGACTGTGTGGTTTTGCCAGTTTTCTAATGTCTTACCTTTCCTAATATAAAATATGCCTGTGGGTTTTCTTACTTAGGTGAACCTACAATGTCAGCTAAGTAATTACTGAAAACATCTATGGATCTAGGAGATTCCTGTTGCAGGAAGTTGTCAGCAATCTCTGAAGCTTTTAGCCACAGGAAGACCCCCAGAACCCCTGATTCGCACGCTGGGAAGCTTGTCTTCAATGTAGAGGGTGAAAAAGTCTTCCAATCCTCTATGGCAGCTGCAGTGTTTATTCGCCTCATAATGAAACACAGTGACTGTGCAGAGCAAGACCCCTGTGACTGCCAGATATTTTTTATTCACTAACAGATTCTCTTTCAATTCAATTAAAATGGAATTTAGACAAAGCGGTTACAGGTTTTTTAGACTTCTTTTACTTATATGCTTCTGTCTAAATAGTGATCGAAGAGGAACAATGAGGACAGTGAAACCCAGTGGACGCAGCATATTGCCCTCAGGATAAAAACTATTTCTCCATCAAATAAACTATAAAGATTTATTATTTTTTCTTACTTCTTCTATGTTTTTTACCCAAAATTGTCAAAGCTTTAAAAGGGATAAAGCAGTTTTTGATTTGTAGCAGGGAACATGATTCACAGATTTAGTGACGAGGTCAACAGCAGTACCTCAGTCTCCAAAACTGCTGATCTATATTGTTTACTTCTACACTTTTGTGCTGTCTTGATGGTCTGGCTGGTGAACTTGCTGGAGTGTCTCCTGGCCCTGTGTGGGAACGGCTGGGCCTCATCCCGCTGCGTAGGGACAGTGCAGACCCAGCCAAGTCCCAGCTCCAGTGTACAAGTAAGCAACTGCATCCTCTATAAATCTAGGTGATCCCAAGACTCAGGCCTGGCAGAGCACAGGAGATCCTGATTTAATGTTTTCTGCTGTTCTTGTATGGAAGAAAATTCTTCTAGGCAGATGTATTTTTAAAATATCAGTCAAACTGACAGATTAATCACCACCGCAGTTATCTTCAGACTTCCACTGAACCCTCAAAGAGAGGAAGTTTTACAAATATATGAGAACAAATTCTGGTGCAACTAACTTCAATGGCATTTCTGTCCTTTTTGATGAGGGCAAGTTTTCAGCTGTGATGCAGGGAGGCATTAAAACACCACAAGTCGTTGCGATATTCGTGTAGCACAGAGAACTTGCACACATAAAAAATGTGAGAAGAGATGCCACCAATCTGTTTTATAGCTGCTTAGATACTACAAATGACTCTAACAGAATTTAGAAAGATGCATGTTCAAAATGTCAAAGTCATGCTTTTATCCCTGTTAGTAATTATCTCATGTAAGATTCTTTCACACAGTGTAGATAGAGCTTAAATAGAAGTGAGCACACTTTATAGATGTTTTTCCATATAACACATTTGTAAGGCTTAACATGTACAGAAGCCATAACAAGTCATGCATGAAGTTCACCACTTCCTTAATTTTCTGTCAGTCATTGCAAGCATTGATTGTTGCTACTTTAAGTTGTGCACTTTATTTTCAAATGGAAAGATATTTATATACAGTGTGGCATTTCATTTCTTAAACAATCGATGTGTGATTCCAGATTTTAATTCTTGATGTGGTAATAAAGCTGCAAAGCTTAATAAATCTGGGGCACAGAACTCTGAAAGCAAACTGGAGAAAGGAAAATCTTACATAGGCAAACCTGGAGGAAAAATATGTGAGAGAAGAAATCTTTCTAAGGATTACCTCCTCTACAGTGATCGCCAGAAAACTGAGGACTGCAACCCAGGAGGAAAAATTTTGAACTGTCATCAGAGTCAGGACGTTTCCAATGCCACCTACAATGTTCCTGAGATATGGTGGTGGTGTGATTTAACCCCAGTAGGCAGCTCAGCCCCACTCAGCTGCTCGCTGACTCCCCCCTGGTGGAACGAGGGAGAGAATCAGAAGGGTAAAAGTGTGAAAAGATGGTTTAATAGGTAACGCAAAAGCAAGCAAAGTAAAACAAGGAATTCATTCACCTCTTCCCAATGGCAGGCAGGTGTTCAGCCATCCTCAGGAAAGCAGGGCTCCATCATGCATAACAGTTACTTGGGGAGACAAATGCCATCACTCTGAATGTTTCCCCTTCCTTCCTCTTTTTCCAGCTTTTATGGCTGAGCATGATGTCATATGGTATATAATATCCTTTGGGTCAGTTGGGGTCAGCCCCTCCCAACACCTTGTGCACCCACAGCCTACTCGCTGTTGGGGCAGTCAGAGGAACAGAATAGGCCCTGATGTTTTGCAAGCACTGCTCGGCAATAACTAAAGCATCCATGTGTTCTCAACACTTCTAATCACACATTTAAAACATAGCCCCATACCAGCTACTGTGAAGAAAATTAACTCTATCCCATGTCCCAGCTAAAACCAGTACAGCCGTAGCTCTCATGAGGCATTCATTGAGGATGCATAATACTAACATTTTTTGTGAGTCCATATGGGAGATGATGTGACCCTCTCTAGTCCCCACCTGCCTCAAGCTCTCTTCACCTAAGATGTAGACACAATGTATATCTACAGTACAGTGCAACGCTGTGTGGATGAAGTTTGCAGTAAGTTAGTGTGGGCACCATTTAATTTAGTACTTTTCACCAGACTTGTTTACTTTACTAAGAACAGAGTTTATCAGCCTGGCAGGAGGGCTCTGCCTTGGAAATCACTCTCTCTGGAGGACTTGAGTGAACTATCACAGCTCAAAGAGCTGAGCTATGGTGGTCCACCTTTCTAACCTGCCTCAGTGGAGAGCACACCTCTCACCATCCAAGAGTAAGGAAGTCAAAGTATTTTTTTTTAATTTTTGTAGTCTATAAAGAGTATTCCTTCCTTTATGTTTTTCTGATGGCAATTTCTCTCCCTCCAGCAAGAGACACATTTCGCCCAAGAAGTCAATGCCATTACACTACCGATGGTGGATGTTTTAACTTTCTCCTTAAGGGATTGCAAGGAAAAATCCCTGCTTTGTTCCTTTGTGAATGAAAGTGCTCGAGGATTTTAGGATACTTGTGTCCAAGCCAAGACACCTGCCTATTCTTATGCGTGGTGACAGTTCCAATGCTTTTGAACTGATGGTTGATCTCAAAAGAAATTGTGTGGTAGACTGGCATGTGGGTGCACGCCTGTGTGTATGAGCATGTATGCACTTTTGTGGGGGGATTTTTTTCTGTATGCAGAGCATGTAACGCAACATATTTAATAGAACAACATTGTGCAAAGCAAGAACAGTATAATTTATTCATTATCAAGGTAATACTGAAAAATAAGACTATGTCATTCCGTTACTTTAGAAAACATTCAAAAACTGCCAATACCTTGTAAAGGACCCTGTACTTACTCTTATGTACCCGCTTTTAATGATTGATCTAGGTGAACCTTTGCCTGCCCCCTTCATTCGTCAGCCAGCACAATCACTGCAGAGCACTGCTGTGTGGCACACAGATGCACAAGATCTCTGTAGAGCAGTCAGTTAAACCTTAGTGGGGCAAAAACCCCAAACCTGTTGAAACGCATTAGATGTTTTTACATGTTACCTTCCAGTTACATGTTACCTCCTAGTAACCCTGCAGGTTGCCTCTATTGTGTTATACCATTACTGTATGTCACTGTTAAGACAGACAGCAAAGAAAGATTTTAGCAAGTTTTGTAAAGTCCTGGTGTGGACATTCTCTGCTAATCCCAAAGCAAGGGCTGTCCCTGTTTATGTGGAGCCATATTGGTAATATATTTACACTCTTTTTTCTGCTTGTACAAGTGTTCAAGGAGGAAAAAAGGAGATTTCTAAGTTACTCAGCCAATACTGGCCGTGCCAGCTTTGATTAGCTCCAACATCTGTACATTTTCCTCACCAGCAAATCTCTTGCTACATGAGGCTGTTGTGATGGTGTTGCTGGTGTTTCCACAGCCTGATCTCTCCAACCCGTTTATTGATGACCCAGACTGACATTATGTCAGAATAGATGGCAAAGAGCACAAATATTTTGCCAAGGATCTCATCTGAAACACCCCAAACACAGCTGAGATTGAAGTACATTTAATTTGCAGGCTCTGTAGGAAGGGATTGGAAAACTGCCCGTAGTAATGCCAGAAGGAGCGGCTGGCGCCATTGCTGTCTTCTCAGCAGTTGCACGAAAATTATGTCAGCAGAGATGAAGTACTGGCACTTTTCCTTGCTCCTCCCAGTGCACCTACATGAGCAGCTGGTACTCATGAAAGAGAACTGGACAGTGGGGCAAAGCTTTGGAGAGGCAGGGTCCCACAGCTCCTCTGGCACTAGACTTCTGCAAGAGTCTCCTACACACAACAGCCCCGTGTGGAGGAGGAAATACTGGAGTGCCTCATTTCTGTTCTCACAGCTATCACTACACACATACTGTCTGGCCACATCTCCAGTTTCTTCTTTCCCAGCACTGGAAACACGTGAGGCACAAGCTTATTTGGGGGAAGCGTGAGGCAGGACCACATTTACCATTCTCGCAGTCCCTGTGGAAGGCTTCACTAATTTTCTAATCTGCTCTATCAAATAGTGGAATATACAAGCCATCTCCTACCTACGGTCTGCCTGTTTCAGTAATGACGTTGTCTGAAAGGGCCTATGAGATAATATATTAGTACTTGAAATGGGAACAATGTCAGAAAGACACCAGCTTTTAAGGGGGTGAACTGACACCCTGCTCATAATGCTTGTCAGCGTCACTCAGATCATGTGATTTTCACTCCTAAAATCTATAGGCATATTAATTCTTACAGAGAAAATAGGTAAAAGCAGTAGCTCTTCGTTAATTTTCTAAAGATGGAACTCTTTAATTCTATCAGTGAATCCTTGCTATTCTGTGATGAGTTTATTGCAGTTTGTGTAGAGTAGCTGAAGTATTCCCACTCGTCCTCAGCAACTCTGAAACATGCTTCTGTCCAAAAGATGGCAAGGGAATCAATTTAGGTGCGTTTCTTAGAAATGCTCCAGGAGATGGAGTTTCGGATTTGTTCTTATTTTAATAAGATTTCTATTTTCTTTTACAATAACACTTCTTATTTTTGAAACTCCTCAAAGTGCCAGTCATGTCTATCACTTGTCTGTCCCTGCTCAGAGCTTAATGCAAAAGTCTAGAAACTCTTTGTATGAAAATTTCATGCCTCCAGGTGCTCCATTGATTATTCATGAAGCTTTTGGAGCTGTCACCATGGGAGCCAATTGGCTACAACTTATTTAGCATATTAATGACCTATATGAGTTAGTGCATGAGGAGACATATCACGCCACCTGGAATGCAAGTGGCAAGCTGCTGCTGACTCAATCAGCTTTGCAATGGGAAATAAGAAATTGGAAACATTTTACACAGAAACAGCAAAGCTCTTACATGTCCAAATGCATTCGCTCAAATTAGCATGCACGCCTTCAATGGCTTGTTTTCATAATATGTTCCTTTTATCCTCTGTGAGTTTGGCCTCATTACAAGCTCTCTCCTACTGCCAGAGCACATGCCCCTGAAAAGGTTTAATAGGTGAGTCATGTGGTTTGTTAGACATTACATCAGAATGATTTAATACACCAAGGGCAAGGCTGTATGTCAGGTCCAGCTGCTGTTACTGCCGCTACAGTTTGTGTAGCAGGTAAGTTGACGGTCTCCAGAAAACAGCTAGATAATGATAACAATTAATTTTACAGTGGCGAGAGAGTTCAGCTGAGCTAAGCACCTTTTTTATTTTTCCCCATTCACTGCGGCGCTGTTACACCCGGTCAGCAGGTGAAGCGCTGCCTTAACATTTTGGCAAAATTATAATGTTAAAACCAAACAAGGAAATCGCTGAGGGGGAGGAGGGAAGCGACGGCGTAAAGAACCTCTAGCTGAAAACAGAGGCACCTCCATTAAATCCGCAGACAAGCGGTGCTAGCAGTGTGCTCGGGCAGGGCTGTGCTGGAGCCTGGGGGGAAGGTGCCTCCTCTCCCCTGGGCACCGTGAATCGAGCGTGGCTGGGGAGGCAGCAACCATCGCCTGGCACCACAGAAGGACTGCCCGGTCTCGAACGGCCGGGCTGTGCCTCTCCCGGTCCCAACGGCTGTATATTACTCCCCGGGCAGTCCTGCTGCAGTCACGGAGGGAACAGCCGCAGGTCAGGGTCAGTCAGAACAGCGCCGTCTGACCTTTACGGATTTGAGATACAGAAGATACATCGCTAAAGATTTATTAAAATTGTTTGAGGCCACCTTTGGGGACGTAAGAAATTTGTTATACGATGCACAGCTTCGGCTGGCTGACAGGGATTTAGGGCTCTTATTCCTATTCTGGAGGACCCTGAGTCCCCGGGCGAGGGCAGGGTGATGAACGAGAGTGATATACACGCATAGCTGTGAAAAATCAGTCTCAGCAAAAGTGGCAAAACACTTAAGCACATGCTCAACTTATTTTCACTTCCTTCATACTTTCTGAATATTTTCTCTGATCTGGTACATTGATTGCTTGAAGATATTGCTTTATATTCACAGTTAATTTATTTAGCAATTAAAACCAGTAAGAAGGAAGGCTGCCTCTCATGAGGATGTGTTATATGCCCACGTAACATGTATAACTTGCTAAGAAAATGCATGACCTAATACCCACGTAGGTTCTTCCTCGTGACTCCAGCACAGTTTTTAATAACCATTTTGCCATGAAAGACCAGTATAGAGAACTGCATGCAACTTCAGCTGGGAGACAAACAGGAGGAGGCAAATGTGGAGCTGTTCAGACTGGCAAAAATAACACGTGGGGGAAAAATCCACCACCCATTGGAGCTCTGTGCTGCCCCAGCCATGCTGTTCCCAGCCAGACTAACGATACAGAGCACCGTCTCTCTCTCGATGGACCATTTCAGGGTGTGGGGAGGAACCTGTTGCACAGAACCCCCAAAAGGGAAAAGGGGCAGAACTTCTCCCTCCCCCCATGAAATAGTAACCAAAGGCTTTACCTATATGCACTGGGGAGAAAAGCTTACTTCCAGAGATTTGCCAGATTTAGGTAGACACTGGTTTCCTAACCTTGGGTTATATCAGTTTTTCTACAGTGACTTAAGTGAGCTTTGTGTGATTAGTTCACACTTCGATATCTGATTTTTAGATGTCTACGTTCGTCATAGACATAGGTCTCTTTTAGAGACCTAATACAAATCAATATCTTAAATTTCAAATTTTGCTTATCCGAAACTAGGCAGCTACATACTTTTGCAGACAAAGTCACTGATTTATTAAGCACAGATGACACTCAGAGAGGAAGGAATGCACACAGACACCGTAAAGGGTCTCAGGCTCTCATGCATCTTCATTTTCCCATGCACATCTTTGCAAAACCAAAAAAAAAATTACAATTAAGAGTGCCCTTCTGGATTTTGGAGGTTTTGTACCATTGTCCAGGATTCTGGATACCTGCTATCCCAGCAGGTTGGGTGTATGCAGCCAGGCTGCCTGCAGGTACGATGGACCTGCTGTCCCTGCTGCCCACACACACTGTGCTCTACAGTCACACACATTTTGTCCAAACCCACTGTGAAAATCTCAGTCACCGTTAACCAATTGCCCATCCAATCTGACACCACTTCTTCAAAACAATAGGGTTACTTGCACTGAGACAGAAGTTTAGGGGCAAAGAAGAGGCACAGCAACAACGAGAACCCACAATCCACCACCCTCAGCCATTTGTTTTACCCATTAACATCACCAGAACCCTGTCAGATAAGAAACCTTTGCTGGACATACTGGAAAAACATCACTGCAGTGAGCTATTGGTGGCCCACCTATAGATTAGCTGACGGAACTGAAATGCAAAATCATTTGGGTGTTAGAAGGGTATGGATTAGGAGTTCGACCTGATGTAGCTATGCACATTTTATAGTTATTTTAGATGAACCAATGCCAGATTATTTGGTGTTCTTAATAGCTGTTGTTTGAACTTATGTAAAGCCTGCATGTATTTATTCAACAATATTCATATTGTTGAATTTTCAGAACTGACTTTGTTCCAGGAGAATAAAAGCTTCCTTTTTAATGTTTATTCAGACCTGAGGGGAGATGAGTTAAATTTATATATTATCCAAAGAAGAACCATTTTTGTCTTTTTCTGGTGGTCTTTCATGCAGGGGTTAGTAATAGCTACAGGTACCATGTAGAATTAAACAGAGGCAATGTGATGACATAAGAACTTAAAATAACTGCATAAAATGGTCTATGGTGATACTGATAGCAGTATGCAGTTCAACATTGAAATATTAGCCTGGCAAATAACCCTTTATGTCCAAATAAATTCTGATTGCCTATTCACAGCTTAGATTTACATGAGGCCTTCTTCATTATAAAATGAATAGCTGCTAATTTGTTGCATCTCTAAGTAAAGTTCCAGTAAATTATATTTAAAAGAGGGGGAAAAAAGGCCTTGTTATAAAACAGTCACCAGCTGGCCATACCATTGCAAGTGCTATTTTCTTCTCCTTTTTGAAATTCTAATTTTTTCTAAGAAAGAATTCAACTCTGAGCTTATAGTGGTACGTATAAGGATATATATATGCTGCACTTACATATGCGTAGATTTGCACACTCAGGGCTTTGGGCTGAAGCTGTACACAGCAGAGGTAGTCTTCCTGAATTTGTGCAATGTATTGCATAACAGGTTCCTCATTGTGAATATGGTTGCGATTCCACCATAAAAGTAGCAATTAAGATGAAAATGTTTAGAAATAAAACACCAAATACTGCCCTGTAGTGAAGTCTTGTTGACTCTGAATGCTTTCCTCTTTAAACTCCTCTATCTAAATTTCCACATTATGACAGTGTACCATGGTGCCTAATTCAACAGTACAGAGAGCTGTTGAAAGGGGCTGCCTGCTCCCCATCACCTTGTGCCTGCAGCCCTCCTTGTCCTGCTCTTACGCTGGAAAGGTGGGGTCCCATCTCTCCTTTGTGCCAGTTTTGTTATCTGTAAGACCTTTTACTGAGCCAATTCACTAATGTAGCAGAGAACAACTCAATGAACAGAACCAGGAGAACTTTTTTTCCATGGCACCGAGCCACCCAGCTATCACAGAACTCAGAAAACTCACCTTGGCACTGAAATAAAATCATCACAACCTTACCACCTTAATCCTGTTTGAATATACTTGTGTTATGTTACCAAGTGACAGCGTTGCCACACGGTGCACATTTGCTATCAACTATGATGGTTTATTTACTTGTCTAAGTATCTTCTGTTATCTCTGTTAGAGAGACAAAGCCACAATGCATGCTTCAGCCTGCAGCTGCTAAAAAGTCTTGGATCTCAGTTGACAGAAGGGCTTCTTTAAGATTCAATTACCTGTACATTCCAGTAAATATCTGGTCTGAAGTCCTAGAGATGAGGAACCAGGCCTCAGGTGAGCAAAGACATTGAGAACAGGAGTGAACATGAGACTTGGATTCAGCTGAGAACACCAGCTACAAATGCTTAACTCATTAGTCAAGGAGGCCACTTAACTGTGCAGTCTGTAGTAGGTGGCCCATCTAGAAAGGCTATGTCTTCAAAGGAGTTATTTTAAGTAATCCATCTTCTAGATGCAGATTTATGTCATGACTTTTAGTCCTTCACTTGACCTTCCTTGCAGTATGTGTCCTTCTCATGGCATCCTACAGGTGTTGGAGAGATGGGGGGAAACATCTTCATCACTAGGAGGTGAGAAATTTTTGAAGCCTCTATAGAAAAAGCTGTGTTGCAAGAAATTCTTTTTAGCATTCAGCTGGGTCATTACAGGTTGCAATTTCTTGCCAGGCTAGTGGAAAAATGTCTCTTGAGTAAAGGATCTCAAGAGGGTGTGTGATTATTTTCTGGGCAAAGGTTAGTACGGAAGACTGTAGAAGAAATGGGATGTTGGCCTGAACAAGGTGGGCATGGCTGTAGGACCTCCATAAGCAAGGTCAGAGGAAGGAAAGCTCTCCCCCAGACTTTGCACCTAAGGAGGCCTGGTGGGGAGATCTGTGGGAAAGGCAAGGTTGGGGCAGGGAAGAAAGACAAGAATTCCTGCTCTGCCTCTGGAATTTAGGTGATAACAAGGAAATGTCAGAAACCAGCTGAGAAACTAGGCTGGTTAACAAGAACAGGTTGGGATTTGTGAGTTGTGGGACTGAAGATAATAGTTGAACTATGCGAGTGCCTAAGCTTTGAAAGGGGGAGATGGAAGAAAGGAGTGTGTGCCAAGATCATCATTTATGTGAGTGGAAGTTTTATATTTTGCAATTTTGCTGACAGTGATAGAAAGCCTTGTGTCAGCCTCACCATACTAGGCCTCTTCTGTAATGAGTTTATCACCCATACCAGGTCTATCACTATAATGAGTTTATCACCCATAATGAATTTATCACCCGCACTGTTTGGTCAAAGCATTCATAAAACCTGGTAAAGATACATCAAAGGGCATCAATTTAATCCTTTTAAAACAATCACACACATTCATCTTTAGAGGAAATTGCGAACATGCTCTAAACATTTTTTCCCCAAGGAATGTCTCTTGGCAATTATGGGAGGTGTCCTATCAACCTGTACTCCTCACCGATAACAAACACCCAACACCTTAAGCAAGAGAAATAAAATGTCCTTTGAGGTAAATAATAATACCAGACATTATGGCAGGTTTTCTGACAAAAAGGGGCAGAAACCTTAACTGCCCAGGTCCTGCCTCTCTGCTCCTGGTCTGTGCCAGCCCCATGTCATTCAACAGTCTCACAGGTGCTGTCAAATATCTTAACTGATCATTGTCTGCCTTTGAGACAATATCTTGAGCGCAGTCAGGCTGCTCTGATGACCTCGTGCTCGAAGCCTGACATCATGTCATCTGTGACAGCAGATGACGTTTGTTTGATGTACCCCGGCTGAGGCGCATGTCCCTATTCCATGGCATGTCTGCCCAGCTGGGCATCGTGGATGCCTTCACACAGCCAAAGCAGCACGGAGACTTAATACAGGTGGCAATGTTGCCTGCTACATCAAGTCTCGAGAGCTGCTCTTAAGGCCATTACAACTTGCAATAGTCAATCTTTGTTTTATTACCTACTTGTATGTGTTAGGGTTTCGAAGCTTTATGAACACAGGTGGCCAAATTCATTTGTTGTGTAACTCCCTGGATCCCAATTTGGCCCACAAACTTGTGTACATTACGATTTCTCAGCTGAACTTCTTTTGCTGAAGCCATTTTTACCTATAAATACTGAGCATAAAAATAAAGCTAGTTCATCATTTCATCTACTATATCCTCCCCAGTCCCATTTTTCTGAAAACAGAGGGTTTCAGCAATGCGCTCTCTTTATTATATAAAGAACAATTAAAAGGCAACACAATGTTCTTTTATGATTTTTATTGCTTAGCTAAAATCTAAATTGCACTGGCAACTGATTTTTCTGTTTCAAAGAACTATATACTCATAAATAATTCTATGAAAAATGATCCATTCATTATATATATATATAAAATATATGAATATACAAGATAGCCTTCTTGGTCTGGTTTGTGGACTAGATGTTAGAAACTAATGGGTCTGTCTTTGGTTATTCCAGGGCTGTATTTGACTCAGGTTCTAACATCCAACTGCAATTCCTCAATTGTAAGCTTTTATTACAAGGTCTGTGGTGCCACCTAAAATTGCTTGCTAGCTTTCCCAAGGACTCTATGTTTTTTTTCACATCTTTGCATTCTATCGCTTTTAATAAAGCACAGTGCACTATAGGTGTAATTTCATAGACGGAATTTGCACAAAACCTTTAAAATACTTGGAAATTGCCCAGCATGCAAGAATTCAGAGTAAATAGGTTACCCAAATAGCTATTTTGTAATTTGGGGCCCCCAATATGCAATCATTTACATCTCGCCAATCTATCACCAATTTTCAGCTGGCATTTTCTCTGCAAGTAATAACCTGCAAGTGATGTTTGCAGGAGATAAAAACAGCTGAAAAAAAGTGAAAGAAAGAGCAAAAATGAAAATAATAGTTGGTAGAAATGAGAGAGAATAGTATAATTACTTGTATTTCCACAGCATCATGTCTTCCCAGAATTCAAGCTGTGCGTAATAGCTTTAGCGCAAGGGCAAAACAGAGAAGCCCCCCAGGAAAAGGGCTGCAGATAGTATTTTTTTAACCTTCCTGGGGAGCCTTACTCCACGAAGATTTAAAGCTTTATAATCTTCAGCAGGACGTGTTGGCTGGAAAGTAGTGCATTTCAAAATGAAAATGCATTAATTAATGTCTCTTGGAAGAGGACAATCTGAAATATCTTTCTCTGTGGGAGTAACTTGCAAGCTGATTATGTGGGCTGATAGATATTCCATCGGAGAACGTTCAGGGAATGTTAAGGTTGTACGGTTCAGCACACGGAAGTTAGGAAATGCCACATTGCAGGATTCATGCGCATCCTTAACTCTGCCTCTAGTGTGTATGTGGTATAATATATTCATTACATATAATCTCCCAGACACTGCTATAAATATACACTGCGTTCCCTGATCTTAGATTTTACACACATCATAGCATGCATTAAGTACTGTGTACAACTCTCCGCCGTAGCCTATTAAAACCTTGTATAAGAAATATACATAATAAAATTTGTCTTGAGCAACTAGTGCAGATTAAATATTATATTTATGATATAGGAAATGGCAAGCATTTGTTTCACTAAATTATCCTGCAAGCCTGAAAAACTGCACGCTGCATGGGTGCATGCAAATTGGCCATGTGGTTAGCTCCTTCATTTCCTGCAAAGCTCAGGAGGGCTTGCAGTGTTTCTGCTTGAAGACACACAGCACGGGTACTGCGGCAGGCTGAAGCTTCGGCCATCCCCATATCAAGCAGGAAAAATAATGGGAAGGGGTCCCTATGTCCCCTCACGGACAGTCAGCCCACCATGGTTTTCCCCCTGATCCAACAGGGCTTCGTTTATCTAGTAAGCGCAAGAGAAAGTTACTGGTTTGATGTGACCAAAGTTGGAGCAAAGGGATGCTTTGAAGAACTCCTAACAGTGGGACGTTTGCACACATATGCTACATGACACTGGAAATGAAGGAGTAAAGGGAGTTTGTGATGTTTAAATGGTATTCGTAATGAAAACAAAGCCCGTAATTAGTAAGGTTAAGGATCAGAGAATCCAGAGAGAGTTGAGGTTTTACAAAACCCTCAAAATTTATAAAAAACATGTTTTTTTCCATTTAATTGACTCAGAATGCAATGAAAGCATGTTTCTCTAATTAAATAAATGTCTTGTGGTATGCAGAAATAAATACCAATGATTCTCAAATCATGGCCTTTGAATCTGGACAGAATAGTTTTTCTATTTGGATTTGAAGGGGGTTTTTTAACATTGTTTTCATTTTAGTGAGCACTTCATTTTGTTCTGTTCGTCGTCTCTCTCTCTATTCAAGTTAAGGCCTAGGTGATTTTATTCCAAAATTAATCCTATTCTGTCCTTTTTCTTGCTGGCACAATGAAGGATCAGTTATTTTCTCCGCATCTGCTTGTTCTCCTTTCTCTCAGAAAGCAGACCTCCTCCACAGGTCCCTCTAGTTGAAAGGTCAGTTGCCTCTTTGGCATAACCCTCTTCTGTGTGAATCTGCTATTATTTCTGCTATTATTTTATTATTTATTCAGAAGAGTACATGAGTTCAATATTTGAAGAGTCAGCTTTCATCATTGAATGGGGTTCCCAAGAAACACAGGCTGCTCCGTAATGCACATTAAGCCCAGAAAGGTGCTCTAAAATTGCTCCATTTTGCACATCTCTATCCCCAAACACCATAAACACTCCCTGTACCTTCACTTCAAAAGAATAAGATTTAGATTCATTTGATTGATGGTAGATGTCTGGAAGATTTTGGTAATGTTTGATCCCTTTGCGTAGCACCTTGTGGGGTGTCATTCATTTCAGCATCTGCAGCGGAGATGTCTGTATCTTCTCTGGTCGCCCCATCTCTCTCTGCTGCCAGTGGAGGGAGGTCATGGCTTTCTGGGTGTGCTTCATCTCAGTCTGAGCAACCGTATCGTAGAAAGGTTCACACCTGACTGATCATCTCACACACTTACACAGTTAACACAGGAAAACTGGGTCAGGTACTAGTCACTAGTTTTCACAGAATTTGAACGACTGCCACAGTAATAGCTAAATTAGAAACAGTGAAATGCAAGCTGCAAGTTACCAGAAATGTCACTTTAACCTCTGCTTTAGAATCTGATTGAGTTTGACTCGGATTTTTCTCTTTGTTTGTACACTCATGTTCTTGGAGATTTTAATTGCTCACTGGTTGATGTTGTTCCAGTTTACATAAAAAAAACATGCTTGAGGACTAGATATATTGCAATGCAGGAGAGAAAGAATTTTTTTTTTTTTATCTTTACTGCAACATATCAGAACCAAAGGTCTGCATAATTTTCAGTACATGCACTGAGAATATGCATTTTAACACAGATTAAAAAAATCCAATTTATCAAATGAATTTTAAGGAAAGCTAATGAAACATAGGAAAGAAAGAAATTTTCTTTGAGATAAATCTTTGCTGACTTAATAGTGTTAACAGACATAATTCGGATTTTCTCATACATATGTTAAATATCCATTAAAAGGCTTGCTGCCTTAGATTCCAACAGTGGTCTTTATAGATAGGACAGGTTGAGACAGTTCGGGTTGTTCAGCCCGGAGAAGAGAAGGCTCTGGTGGAGACCTTATAGCAGCCTTCCAGTACCTAAAGGGGGCCTACACAGGAAACATGAGGAGGGACTCTTTACGAGGGATTATAGTGGTAGGATGAGAGGTAATGGTTTTAAACTGAAGGAGTGCAGATTTGGATTAGATATTAGGAAGAAATTCTTCACTATGAAGGCAGTGAGGCACTGGAACAGGTTGCCCAGGGAAGTTGCAAATGCCCCGTCACTGGAAGTGTTCAAGGCCAGGCTGGATGGGGCTTTAAGCAACCTGGTCAAGCGTAAGGTGTCCCTGCCCATGGGACATGGCAGGCATCTCATGCCTCCCATGGCAGGGAGGTTGGAACTAGATAATCTTCAAGGTCCCCTCCAACTCTAACCATTGTATAATTTCATGATTCTAACCTTTCATGATTTTTAAGTGTCTTTTCAGTGATACCAAGGTACTTCTCTTTCTCAGCGTGCTTTGTTTCAGTCTCAATACCATGTTCTACAAACATTCATAAATAAAACCTCCTTCTGGTACGATTTCCACAGATGGTCTTTTTCAGATAATTCTCCATTATGATTTCAGCCTCATTGTCAAGTACTCCATACCTAAGTTAAAAGCTTACCTTTATTAAATCATTCCTTAAACTGAAGGTGGCACCTTGTGCAGGCCTCCTGGCATCTTGTGGGAGAAAATCCATCTCTTGCTCCTGAGCTTTCACTATTTGGACTGGTGAATATTTTATTTTTTTTTCTGCAGTATATGACAATTTCTGGAAGACTGAGCAAAAAGACATGTGTAAGGGCCCTCTGGTATTACAATAGAATCAAAATGGTGTAGCTAGGGAACATAGAGGTTCTGGCTTGATACAGATACATATAGAAATGGATCAATTTTCAATTTTAGTTTGTTTTACAAAAAGCTTAAGCAGAAACTCTGAAGTGTGGCATCTTCTGAAGTGGACATTCTTTGGCTTTTTAGGCTTAAGTGGTTCAGATTAGAAAAACAGAAAAAAAATTGTTTACTCTGAGAAAAGAAAGCCTTTGGGGAGTTTTATGACCAATTCTAGCACAGACATAATGAGGGATGAAGAGGTGCTATTTGACAGTTTAATAGCCTGCATTGTGACAACTGTGGAGCTGGGAGGGGAGTGGACAAGGCAGTATATACACTCGATTTCTGATCTGGTTTGGTTTTGTCTTTTTTATTAGTCTCCCTGTGATTCTTTTGGCACTCGGTGCTTTGCAGAGTGGAGATGGTAAACCTCCCTTTCCACTGGTTAATACCTACGGTTCAGGCCCTTTGGGCCCACTTACCTGGGAGGAACATGGATCGGGTCTTATACATCATTCAATCCTTTTTGATATTTCAGTACTTAGAATTTGCTCTATTTTCCGCCTTTAGGAAGTGATATGATTTTGATATTCACGTAGTGTCACACTCTAACTAGGCTGTTTATAATCAGTTTGTTACACATAAAAAAAATTTGAACTTTCGATTCTCAGTGGAAAAAGAATGGAGAACTGATTTGATTTTTCTTTCAGTCTTTTGTTCTCAATATACATGCTGATCCGTCACCAACAATATAAATGGCTGGATCTGAAATCAATTGCCCATGCATTATCTTTTGGTTCAGCTTATGTCTTCTAAGAGTTATATCTTTTATACGTTATGACCTTGATTCTTACTTGAGATCTACTTGCTGCTGAAGGATGTGGAGACTGCCAGGCAATGAGGCAAATCTCTCTAATTCTCATGGTGCCATGTTCTGCTCACTGTCAACACCATAAATTACTAAAATGATTTAAGGGTTGTCCTAGTTTTTCCTATTTTATTTCTATGGGATCTGCTCTGTCATATTGTATCCCACCACATTGCCTCATCTTCTGGTGAGAGACAAAGACAGCTGATGTAGTCTGGTTGACTAAATTCATCCCATGGATATTTTCTTATTTTTTTATGAAATTTGAGTTGAAAATTTTGCAGTGGTTCGTGCCAGACAATTGAAAGGGAATCTAACTCTATATTCCTTTTTCCTTTCCTTCTGATATATTATTCATTATGTCACTAAGAAGAAAATTTTCTGAAGTTAAGAGCACAGCACAACTTGTGGAGATTAATTTGTGCTGGCATAAAGTAGTCGGCCTGTGTAGCGGGGCAGCCTCGGTATGTGCCTGGTGGACAGGTACATCCTGAGCTCAGCACTGGAGTCACTGCACCAATGGAGGAAACCAGACACTCAAATTTGTATCCAACTTGAGTCCGTCTCCATGAACTGCAGTCATACCACTGACAACAATATGGATATTAACTCAGATGCACATTTCCAGCTCTATTCCCTCTCCCTGTACATATAACCATATCTTTCCGAAAATTAACATCTAATGAAGAAGTATGAAACAACAAAGAAGTACGAACAAGGGTCTGTATGTCTGCAGTTCCTCACAGAATAACTTATTGGAAAAGGATGTGTGTGTCTAAAACATCCTTATAAACATTTTTATCTCTCATTAAAGAAATAAGCCTCAGAAGGCAGTAAGAACTAGAGAGAAATAATGCATCAAGTTTCTTCCCGTCTTTTTGTCTCCTCACTTTCCCCATGCAAGATTTTTTCTAAATTATTTTCTCTCTAATGATAATATCCTTTCTGCAAGGCTTTTCGCACATCCCCAGCTTAAGTACCTCAGTGGCTGATGAAGTCAGTCAGAACTGATTTGCTTAAAGTCAGAGATACTGTTTTTGATCTAGTGCCACCATCTATTTATAAAGCGATACGGAAAATGTCACAATAACCTTAAAGACATTTTTTCCCTCTCAAATGTTTGTAGGATGATTAAACAGGACTTACTTTGTGAAAGTGGTCAGAAGGTAATGTTCCCTCTCAAAACTAGCTTTTCAAGGCCTCCCTCTGTTTTCTTACAGAAAGAGATACATAGGCATTCCCTTCATCTGAGCTGCAGATATACACATTTTCTTCTTTGAATAGGAAAACTGCAGAGAATCAACACAAGTTGAAATTCCTTAGGGATCTACCTCAGGGATCTACCCCTGGAAATAGAAAGGTGCCCACTATCCCTGAAATAGTTCGAATACAGATAATTTTGCCTCAGTGTAAACGTCTGTAGGCCAAAGGTATACATCCATAGATTTCTGTTTAAGGATCATACGTGCATGTTTCATGTTGGTTTCACAATGTCAGGCCATGGAGAGAATTCATTTTCTCCAGCTCTATAAGGGTGCTAAACAGGAGTGCAGGGGGAGAGCTGTATGTAGCGTTCCTCTCAGAGTCTTGCTCGTCTTTAAAGCTGGCATTCTGCCTATTAAAGGAAGAGAAACAATAATGAACTTCTGGACTAGTTAGACTTCTCTGCCAGGTAAATTATTACAGACACTTAATCTTACTAAAACCAGCTCTGGCAAGGACTATCGGGAGTTTATAGTTCAGTTTTCCAAGGGAGAAGATCAGTGATAGAAGACACCATGTATAAGCCAAGTATGAACTTGATGATGTGATCTCACCATGTGTGTGTAAAAGAACCTTAATGAAATCTGCAAAACAAGATTTTTCATAATTGTTATTGCATTTTATTTGTTATTTATGAGTATATTTTACTGGAATAGCTATAAGACTCCCAGTTGAGCTTAAGCCTCAGTGTGCTGCAGACTAACCCGATGCATAAAATGGACTGTTTGAAGGTCTCGCCTGTCTGAATGAGTTGTTGCTGGACTCTGACTCAGATGGTAATGTTTTTATGTGCTCTTGGTCTTCCACCAGTTCAATGCACAAACGTTTTGCCTGTGGCAAGAAAAGAAATAATAAATATAGGAAATCATGTTGCAAACAAATAGAGAAATTCAGAAAAAAAAAGTCAGAAGAGAAAGGAAAACAGAGAAGTGAGTTGCTCAATATAACGACAGTCAAAGCTGTAAGTAAAAATCCCTTTCCCTTCTCCATGAATTGATTCAGAGTATTGCCAGAGTCTTGAGCAGATAAAGCAGAAAGCTCCACATAGTACACATTTCTCTCTCTTTTTACATATGCTGTGTTAAAGGCATCTAGGCCGAGGTGCATTATTTTGTAAAGGCTCATCCCTCATTGATGGGTAAAGCTAATACAGTAGCTCGAGAAAGACTACACACAGAAAGATAAATGAAGGTGGTTGACCTCAGCCTTGAGTCAGGTGGCATACGGTGTTCTGCATTACATCTTTCCTGTTTGAGAAGTACAGAGGGCCATTAGGGTCCAACTAAAAGCTCTAGAGCAGTAAAAATTCATTTTAATTAAAAGCTTGAAATTCAGGTCGATAAAAGGATGTGTGTAGAAGCTGAAAAGAACAAGGACAACGTTCATCTATGGTATAACTTCACTGAAGCCCAAAGAGATATACTGAAGGTAAATTGGATTGAAAACATTTGCATATGGAAACATTTGGCTTCTTTTATTTTTGCAAGAAAAAGCATTCAGTGAATGGTAAAACAATTTTTATTTTAACAAGACTGAGGTAAGCAGTAGCTTTCCCTTGCTAGTCTGCAGCTCTGTACTCTGAGTTTCTCAAAATCTTCAAAGAGATATATTAGGTGCTTTTACAACCTCTTTGTTCTCTTATGGGAAAATAATTATGGTACAATTTCTTCTCATTCAGATTTTAAATCTTGATTAGAGTCATGCAATCTGGCCTTCAAATAAAATATATAATTTTGTGCATCACATTCATCTTTCTAAATTACAGCAAATTGTCCAATTTTTATTTTGTGGACTGCGTAGTTACAGCAATCAGCTTACCTGCTCTTCACCTCAGCATATGCTATAGCACCCTAAGTGATGAATGTCATTTTAATCAAAAGGCTTGAAGAAATCTTCTGATCTAATAGAATACTTCATCTTAGAAAACATGTTGCCTCAAGAAAGCAGCAAGAATTCAAAGACTTTCTTTTAGGACTTCTCCATATCAGATTTCTTTTTTGGGGGGTGGAGGGAGGGAGGAGAGAAGAAAAAAAAAAGGTTTGACATTTTTTGGACCAAGAGAAAGAGACAAAACCTCAAACTAGGTTAAAGCTGAGATTGCAACTGTGATTATTTTTTTCTTCATGATGACATGAACCCTCAAAAATACCAATGCTGCCCGCATCCAAAAAAAATAATGGAAATTAAAGTTAAGATCTGTGTATGATCATTCATTTCTGACTCCACAGAAGGAGGTTTGGATACAAATCAATGCAAATTAAAAAAAAAAATCAGAATCAACCAATAATTAGTACATTTCTGATAATATGGTCTTTCTCGTACCTCAGTTCTGAAGGCTGAAGAAGGAAAAAGGGAGTGCAATGGAACACCCTGCAACTCTTACTGTTTGAACATCTGGGGATGGCTAAATGGGGCTGTGCCATACTGAATGAAGAGTTTATTTATATAGAAAGGTAAACTCTAAGAAAGTAAAAAACAAAGGACAAAAAGTTTTGAGAGTATACTGACAGATAAAGAGTTTCAAGACTGTGTTGTAGCAATGGAGGTAAACCTAATTAAATGAGTGAATAAAGTAATGATGTGGCAAAGCTAGCCCAGTATACAGAAGCCAGTGAACCACTGGCATAGTAAACTCCTCCCAAAACTTAGGAGAACCCCATTTGTGGGTCGAAGTTAGAAATGCTTTCAACCATGCTGCGTTTTCCTCCTTTTCTTGCCTTTAAAATGTCTAAGTTGTTAAATGTAACCAACTATTTTAAAACAAGGTGGAAGTTGCAGTGTGAAGTACTGAGGACCGTATTTTCTGCTGACACAATCCCACTGAAACCAGTTGAATTATACCAACAGATTTTGGCTCTGAAAGTCAGGAAATGCCAAAGTTAGGTTGAATGTAGGGCAACGTGACAGTATTTTTGCGATACAGAAAGCACACTTGTTTTTATTCTCAAACAGCTTGAGTAAACTGTTGAGGAATTTGAAAGGGTTCACTCAGCAGTACTTCCAGCTCCCAAGATAGCCAGGGAATATCTCATGATAATGCAGAAGTCACCAGTGTGCATGTACTTAAGTGAGTACAACATTAAAGGATGAAAATAGATTTATATTATCTAAGAAGAATGCACTGAGAAAATAATCTCTGGGTTTTCTACAGGCATATACATATCTACTCATCAACATCTGTCTGCAGCTAATTCGTATCTCCATTTCATGAACTAGTGTCATTGCCTTTAAGTCAGTAACCTTAAGCTCACGGGCTTCCAACTCATTGGAAATCAACATATTGTAGCTACATAAAAGATGTCTTTGTAATATCAGCTTTTTAGAAACAGGAAACTGCTAGAAACATAAAAATAAGTAAACCAGATCTTTAGGGATTTAGGTAGTGTCCGCTGGTATCTGTGAAAACCAGTGCAAGCATTACGTCTTCCTGTTGTTTCCAGTTCCTCTCTTTTTTTTGATATTTTGCGATCTTTTTCTTTTTTTTTTCACATGATCATACCTGAGATAAAATATCATCAATAAAAGTGACTGAGGCCTTCTAAAGCAACAAGGTTTTTACCATTGATGCATTCAGTTATTACTGAATGTAATAGTCTATCTGGAAGTCTGTCCACCCTGCTATCCAAAACTAAGCCTGTATTCATGGCCGAGATGGATGTAAGCAAAAAACTTTCAATACCAGAACAGTTATGCTTCAGGCAGCATAAGCCTCTTGAATTTGTTCTGCCAAAGGGATCATGAAACCAAAATCTGTAGGGGAAAGGCATATTTTCAGACACAGGCTCCTGATGTCCTGTGCCCTTTGCCTACGCTCAGGAAAAAATTCCAGGTCTTAGATATCATGTTTAGATTGCCCTTCCTCATTCCAGCTGTTTTTATTCATTTCTTGTGCTAGCTGCAAATTTTTCATAAAGCCTATCATAAAGAAGATTAAAATTTGCTTCGAAAACCCAATCCCAAGAATTTCCATTGTTAATTAAAATGTCATCTTTCTAGCAAGTAATTAAACAGTTTCTATTGAGAATGTAGAAAGACGGCAGATCTCATGTGAGTAAGGAGACATCATTTTATAACAGCAGTTTAAACTACCTAGGGCAAAATCAGGTGAGCTGCTTAGTGAAGAACCCTTGGTTTTTTTAGTATTGCAGGTAAAACTCCTGTCCTCCGTGAGATTTCTCATTTACAAGGATGTGTCAAGACCTTCTTTGTGATTCCTTCTCAGGATTTTTCCCCAGTCTAGTGTGAAATCAGTTTTCTTCATTCATGATCATCCCTGCCATTATCCTTTTATCTATGTTGGCCTGAACATAATTAAAAGAGTAGATTCGTTCATGTCATTTAATAATACACATAATTTAATTGCATTCCCACTTGAATTTCTTTTTATTTAGAATTTATATTTACAGCAGCTAGCTAGCAGTCTCTGTTTCTCATCTTTGTTCTATTGATACACAGGCATCTACTGCCAACAGATAGTATTATATCACTATAAAGCAAGCAGCAGCGAGCTGTAGTAATAAAAGTATAGATCTTTTCAAGAGTGCAATAATGTGGCACCATTGTGTGTGTTAGATGGCCAGGAAAAATCTTCCATTTCCTTCTAATCTCCACTCCTTAACAATCTGTGTAATTAAGGGAATCATTATTATTAATTAGCAATTAGCATTCTGAAATTCACAAAATTCGTACATCAGAATCTAAACCAAAAATGCATTCCGTGTCAACTGGGAGTTTGCAGCTCCAACTAACAGTTTGGTTGTCTCTGAAGACTGGAACCAGTTTTGTTCTTTCTTCCAGATGAGCTGTGACTCATAACCCCACTTGGTGTTTGGCAGGATATGCGCCCCAGTCTCTCCTTTTGCTGATGTATACAGCTCCTTTCCTTGCTAGCACACTTACTCTGATGGGATTTTTGCAGGTTGGGAATCTGGACAATTACTTTGGATGCTCATCCCTAGGTTGTCTTTGCTCATAGTTTCTTGCTCTTCCGGAGAGTTGTTTTAACATTTCATAACTAATTATAATTTTCATTCATTGTTCATAACAAACTTTCTGAAATGAGTTTAATATTGCCAAAGGAAAATGAGATAAAAGTAACAGAATGAAGGGGAAAACATATTTCTCTCGAGTTTTAATAGTCATGTGTTTTCCTGTACCTCCATAACTTCAACTGGCAGTTTAAATCAGCAATCTAAGAATCTGACTTGTAACAGAATGAAGGGGAAAACATATTTCGCTCAAGTTTTAATAGTCATGTTTTCCTGTACAACCAAAACAAAACCCAAAACCCAAACCAGGATTTCTATTCCCACAAGTTCTTCCCATGGGAAGGCTAGTAGGAGTTCTGTCTGTGGACCACCACATAAAAGCTGGCAATTTGCATGTCATTACTTGAGAGCCTCGTGGAAGTCTTGGGCAGTACTTACAACAGCAGATTCTTGACATCTAACATTTTAAAGGCTATTCTACCTCAGCTTCCTATAAAGGCAAAAGAGAAACAGAGAGTTACACCTTAAGTTTAACAAGGTGAATATCCTTTGGTTTCCTCCATAGTTAAAGAGGAAAAAGAAGTCACTGTTGAGGTGCTTCCAGGCAAAAACTTACCTTACATATTTGGAATTGCTCTTTGGAGGTGTCTTTCCCATTCACAACATAGAAAATCTTGGATAAACAGCCTCCTCTTTAAAGTACCTTTTTATAATTAAACTTACGTGGTGAGAATGCCCACAGTTTGCTCCTCCCTATTCTTTTTTAGTGGGCTTTCATATTATAAAAACATACTTTTTGCTCAGATGCTCTGAATTATGATTTGAAGGGCAGGGGAAGACACCCAGGAATTCTTCTGGTTTGAATTTCACTCCACTTTGGAATCTGTATGTATAAATATTTTTATTCTATGCTGTGCTTGTAACCAATGACAGAAAATCCCACAATAACTGTAGGTCCTGATTCTTAACTGATTTTCAGTGTCTTAAGCCAGAAGAATTTTTTTCCTCCAAATTTGATAAAGCTTCACTGGTGCTAAGCCAATATTAATTATATCAAAAACAAATTAGTGGTCTGTCAAAGTAATAGAGATAAAATTATGTCCTATTTTTTTTCCAATGGACAAACCAGATGGCCAAAAAAAATCTTCTGTCAGGGTCTCCGCTAGTCACTGAGAATAACCACATTACTGATATTTTGTCAAAACATCCAGTTTAAGATGTCTCCTAGGAATAGCTGATGAATTGTGACTGAACTGTTCGTTTCACTCTTGAAGGACAGCATTTATAACTGCTTTTTAACATCACTTTATCATAATTGTATCATATTATCACATTCATCACATTTTATCATAATTTTTCAGTCACCATTTTGCACATGCAATTAATGTTCTCAGCCCAAGTCTCAGCTCACATAGGTCCCAATGGTCTCCAAAGAGCTTCAGTGTGGAATACGCCAAGGTCCTTTCTGAACTGAGCCCAAAATCAGGTCAGGTGTGGACATCCACACCCTGGGCCTCACTTTTTTCTGTGACAAATTAGAGTACTGGGAGATGAGGTAGATAATCCTCTTGGGTTTCCTCCAGAGATGAATTTGGGGTTGGGAAGAGTCCATACCTAGAGGAAAGAAGAAGACTCTTTAATATGCTATGGAAGACTCTTTAATATGCTATCTTATTTTATAGAGCTGGCCAAAATATGTTCTGAACTATGAAGTGACTCAAAATTCAGGAAAAAATAAATCTAGAAAGGGTCTGTAAATAAGTCTTTGCAAATAAAAATAAACCAGATCAAATGGAACATTTTGTCATGCACATTAATTTAAAAAAAAATCAAATTTTCATCTTTTTGATGGTTTTATTCTTTTAGAACGATGATAAAACTAGACACAACAAGTCGTTTTTAATTGAGAATAAGAAACTTCATTTTAATGTGTAGTACTTAGACAATTTACAAGCTTTGTTTACAACATTTGGATTTGCAAGTTTATTAAAACTGCCAAATTTTGCTTTCAATCAGCTCAATAAGTGACTTTCTCCAGCAGAAAAACATACAGACAAAAATTCCCAGTTTCACAGAACTGCCGGCAGGAGCCACCGGCTTAGAAAAGGTACCAGACAAGAAAGTGCCCACCTCTTGATGCCTTTCCAGCTTCCTGGAGAACACCCGTCACCCCGTACCAAGACCTCCCCTGCCTTCAGGAGATTGTTCTGGCAGGGCAAACTAGGAGGTGCTGAGGGAAGAAGAGTTCCCCAGGACATTGGGGAACGATGTTACACCACCCCTGAAGGCTTCAGGATGTGGTTCGTAGCCCAGCTGAGGACAAGAGACACAATAGAGGAGAGCTCTGTCCTCCCTCACTCCCCTGTGGTCACCAGGCATATGGGGGCATTGTGGCTCGGGAAGCATCACCAGCAGGATGCTCACAGCCTCTTCTGAGAGCATCCAGGCTTGGGGGGAGACAGGAGGCTCCCCACTTCTCTACTGTCCCTTTGCCCCCTCAGCAGAGGCTTGAATTTGCCCGTTATAATGCCGCGTGCTGGACAATAAGCCCTGTGCCTGTAAACGTGACTTTTCCCATAATCTTTGCATTCTCTCTGCACTCACGTTTGCTCCGCTGAGAATCGCCTCCATTTGCTGTAGCAAGCACAGAGTAAATACATCCATAATTTCAATTCCATGAAAGAAATAGAGCGCCGCAGAAAGTGCGTTTTCATGAGATAACTGCATTTCTCCACTAGATTAAATTGTTCTGACTTCAGATTTAAACCTTACATGCTGGCACAACCTAAAATCCAAAGATAAAAGTTGCTCTGTAAGAGATAAGTGTTATTCTTATTCTTACTCTTATTCTTATTCATATTGATTATATAATTATCCAGAAATGCACCACTGCAAAGTCCTAAAGGTTTAATCTATGCCACATCGGAGCTTTATTACTATTGCAGTCACTCTGTGGTACAGTCAGACTGAGTAAGCATTTAATCAGAAAATGATATCTAGTTTCACAGCAGGGTAGGTTTGTGAGTGTGCATGTAAGTGTGAAAGTTTTTTCATTTGGCTTAAGGGGGCCAAATGTTGCTCTTGGATATGTACATGCTGCTTCTACTAACATCTGCATTTTCGCATATATCTAACATTTCTCTGAAGGGCTCTAAAGAGATGGATTTTCAAGGCCTACATGCTTAAATTATTATGTTACATCATAAATAGTTCTTTAAAAATGCTAGCTTGCTAAGCTTCAAAGCCACACAGTGCATGAGCTGTTGAAACAATAAGTTTCTGAAAAAAAAACCCCAAAACTCCAAAAACCAGAAGTGTAACTGAGAAGTGAAGTAGCTTGATCAAGGTCTAACCAAAGTTAGGATCAAAACCCACATCTGATATCAGAGTTTCTCTGTATAGGGAGCCATTCTGGAATGACCAGACCTGACTAACTCCCTATATGAATTCTTATATTATAGAAAAAGCATAATTTATTTGGAGTTCCCCTAATTTATTTTATATTTAATTGCAAAATATACCCATGTTCTAAAGTAATTGCATCAATTCACAGGGTTGTTATTCCCATTTAAACTACTCTGCCTTAGTCTGAATTTATTTATCTCCATGGATAAACTGGTAATGAAATCAGCAGAGTTGCAGTGAATGGTTCTTTAGGGGCCACGTGGTCCCAGAGTTAGTTTAACTTAACCTCTCGCTTCTTCAAAATCTACTTGCATTTATTTTTATGTCCACTAACAATTCAAACTAAAATCTTGGTGGTACTTTGACATATGTAAATGAGCCTGCTGTCCACATAGAGTCTACCTACACATCTCTAGTAGTCTCATGGCAGATGTTCTGGGTTTACTGCACACCAATGAAGAGGCTCTAAGTCCCATAAACAGTGGGGGTGACCTACCTGCAGTATGGTCGTCCTACCACATTTGAGCTGAGCCAAAATGCGAGCTGTAAGTGTCGGGGACAGTGAAGTCATTGGAGTCTGTGCACAGATAGCACTCCCCTTCCAGATCTGAAGCAACCAGGCGGTGACTCTCTGACACTTTCCAGACTAATGGCTGGAAAGGGGACGTAGTCACAAAAAAATTAGTTGACAGATCTTAGACTCCAGAAGAAGAAAATTTTCATCTTAGACTTCTAAAAACCCTCTTAAGATTTATTACAATCTCTGAGCTAACAATGTTCTAAAAGAGAAGAAATGAAGGTATCTGCCTCACTGAGCTTACAGGGTAAAAAAGTAAAAACAGGCAAACAGTGATGGGCAGAGACACAGTAGCAGGACATTTAGGTTTGGGGAGGGGCTGTTTTGTTTTGCTTTTTGTTGTTGTGGGTGGGAGCTAATTGCAAGTCCTTTTTCTTCCCATGTTTACTATTTTCAGCCAATCAGTGGTTACAATCTTTCTTTAAGCCCTCACAGCAATTTGTAGAGAAATGTGGATCCAAAACAGCAGTTCAAGGAATCAAAACAGTCGCTACCATTTCTAGTTTTTGGTATTGGACAACACAACCTTTTTGGTTTTCTAGAGAAGAGCAGCCATGGGTGTATATGATCCCTTCACACAGAACTCAGTCCTGTGACTCATTCTCCCATTATCAGATCAAGCTGGGCAGCCAGTAGCCAGCTCTTTTCTTGCTTGATTAAGGACAAGGAGTAGGCAGGTAAATAACTCTAAGACAACTGGAAGAGTTGGGTGGGACTGCCACAACAAATGCCTCACAGGCAGTGATGGGTCTGACTGAAGAGGAAATACTCAGAGATCCCATTCAACTCCAGAACAGACAACATGCCCATCCAGGGGGGCCAGGGCAACCTAGCTACACACAACACTAGACACACCAACGTGAAGATGTGAGCCGAGTAGTGCAGTGCAGGAGAAAGTGAACTGATTCTGGTTCTGTGATGGAAAACGGTTTGCAGAGAATAGGTGGGTTCATAAATGAATCTCTTCATTTTAACTTTTGGCTTGAGAAAAGGAAGAAGCTGAAGCTTGTAGAGGTGCTTATGTCAATTAAGAGAGCTCATTTTGCTTTGTTATTATTTTCTACCCAAATGTGAAAATTGGATTTGGTTGGAGGAGAGAATTGTTTGAAGAAGTCAGTCTGGGAGTTCACTGTTGCTGTCATATCCTTCTGATGTGTGTTGTCAAAAAAGAATCAGTTTTGCTTTATAAGGAAAGAGGGTTTTTTTTTTATGTTGTGCCCAGTGTGAAATTCAGCAAATTCAGTGCTGTACTTAGTGAAGCTGTCAGTACGGGAAATAGTATCACTGATACAAGACCAGCACCAAGAACCAGAGTAAACAAACATTAGCCTCACTCTCCAATCACCAAAAACAAACATGAAGAAATCCAATTTGGACAGGCAGGAAAAAAAGAAAAAATACAAATACTGAATCCACATATAGAGGTAACCCTGGGGATAAATAAGAGAAAACAATAGCAAAAATTTCTAATGGAAGTAAAAAAGGAAAGGCGTAAAAAACATGCCCCTGCTATAAGCACTGCAACAGAGGAGACGAGTAATTAATGCTTTTATGTTGTTTGTTAACTTTTGCCAGAAATGAAGAAACACAGGAGGAAAGATCTTTCCGGTATGGGGTGAATAAGGGTGCCATACATATGTCATGTCATCGACCAAGATTTCACATTCAGGAAAAAGAACATTTGTACAATTCTTCTCTACGGCTGGAGCAGAAGGAAAATAGGAAGCTGAGCAGAAATGGGCAGATAAAGATGGTGATAAGGCATCATAACCCCTAGCCTGCAAAGAGGCTGCTTTGAAACCATTGAATCAGCAGCAGAACATTGGTAGGAAAACCTCTGGACAAACTGAGCATTTGAGCTGGCTCTAAACAATAAAAAAAGACACTGACAAAACACTCATTACAGGAGACTCCTGCTTTATATCTTAACTTTATATTTTAACATTTATCTGCTTTTAAGGTTCATCTGTTATATCCATGGCAAAAGTATTTTTTTTTTCATGACATCAGGGTGAACAGGATGCGCCATTTAACCCCAATAATGTTTGTCATACTTTTGGTCAGGTACCATTTGGTCTGGATGCTTAACCCCCAAAAAGATCTATAATGACCTGAATAAGGCACTAAAAGGATTCTCAAACATCAAGGTGGTAACACTGAGGAGACAAGCTTTTGTTAGAAAAAAAGACTCATCAAAAGTTAGTGTGTCCTGGGAATTAACTGCTGTCACTGGGTTCCTAATCAGTCAGCAGCCAAACTTCATCACGAGCCTCTCCTGGTGTTGTCTGCCCAGTGCCTGGACACCCCACAGTGTGGTCCACCTCTGGAGCCTGCAGCATGGGTGGTTCATGCGAATCATGAGCAACCCGCTCTCGGCTCTCACAGGCTGCCTGCCCCAGAGCAAAGGTAAAAGATGTGCTCTGTGCCACCAAGCGGCTGGGCCAAATTGTCCACTGCAAAACGACCCAGGCATCTAGAAGCCTCAGTGACTAGTGCAGAAATAAAGAACAGCATTCATTTCATACATAACCTTCAGGAGCCAAAGACGCCGTATTTCTCCCTGATTCCCTTTCTGAAAGAAATGTTAAAAAAGTGTTTATCCTACATTCTCCCCAGAATAAAACCACCAAGTTTCTCCATCTCTTAAATTACTTCCTTCGGATCCCACACCCATCTACCGGTATCGTAAGAGCGTGCAGTGATACAGCCTGAAAGGTTCAGAGACTCCAGAACACACATTTGAAATAATAGAAAAGCAAACTGTAAGTGCGGCACCACCCTCAAGCTTCACTGTCCAGGCACGAAGGCCTGAAGGCTAGAGAGGAAGCCTCAGAGCACACTGGCGTGAAGCCATCAGCCCACAACATTTGCTGGTGCAAGCGTGACCAGGGAAAATTTTAGGCAGAAAGGAGCTGCCGAGCACGCTCTTTGGGATGGAGCAACTCCATCAGTTCCCCTTGAGGGGAGAGGCACAGCGCGGGAGCCACCATCAGACAGCATTAGGGAGAAGCCATCGCTGACTGCACCTGAGTGACTTCAATTCCAGCCCGTGAGGCTCCAGTGCTGCGAGATGAGGATGAGAGAGCACCCGAGAAAGTCACTGCCAGTGATAAATATACAGAGCAGGAGACATGTTGAAGCACAGTGTAGTTGGCTCAGTGGAACAGAAAACAAACTTTATCAACATGCCACCATCCTGCTGCGTTGCTCATGGGAGGCTTGAGGTGGTACAAGGGAAACAGCTGCGTTTCTCTAAAATTTCCAGGAATGTGTGTTTAAAGAGATTGCCCCCTGCATTATTCTGTGTCATATGTTTTTCTTTCAGTTAGCCCAACAGATTTAAAAAAAAACCAAAACAAAACAAAAGTCATGCCATAGAAGGACAGAAAGGAAGATAGGAAATGTATTACTTTGTATTTGTATTATAAATTACCCAATGATGAGTATCTAACCAAAAATGTACTTGGAACAGTGAGAATATGCAAAGAGTGTGTGACTGCATAGCAAGGACACTGAACATACCACCAATCCCTGGAGCAGGGATTTTTCAGCTATTTCACACATAAGTTTTGTTGAGAAGACACTTGATGTCATTGTTCAAATATGTGTAAACTTAGCAGTGAAATGCAAAAAGTTTCATATATAAGTAGTCTGCATATTTTGGGTAGAAATTTGTGATTTCCCCCAGTGTCTCAGGGATACCGGAGTGAAGAGGGCTGTTCTCTTCAAAATCCACCTGAGTCTTCTTGATGACAGAGTAGCATGTCTTACTTTCCACAATTTCTACTCCAGTATATTAATCTCTGAATTTCAGGCTACATTTCAGTTTGAAAAAGTCTGCTGCAATCAAGATGTAAAATTAATTACCTCATAAAAATACAGTCACGGTGCCATTCTCCATTCCAGGTTTGGGACAGTAGTTACATGGTATTCACCCCTCCCCATTGCATTTATGGCCACCTCACTTGGAAAGAAGTACTGCCAGAATGTGCTTCAGGCAATTCTGAAAAAAAGACGTATTGCAGAGTGCTTGAAGAAACTTAAAATTGGGGAAAAATAATGAAAATATTTTGTGGTCCATCTCTTCATCTTCCCACACAGAACAGAGGATATTATATTTTATTACAAAAGAAAAGAACTCTTTACGATAAAATTTTAATATACTACTGTAAATGTGGATAAATAAAAACAAGCAGTATATAAATAAATGTTCCATAAAAGAATAAGCTGGTTGTACACATTCTGCAGCAGGCTGCAGCCACACCGTAGCATTGCCTTAAGCCATCCCTGCTGTTGTATAAGCAGAGAAGATTTTTCAGGTAATCTTATAAAATGTAGCTACTATACTTAGTCAAAAAATGTTATATATTTTCTCTGAAATGTTGGAATAGACTAAAAAGTAGGTATGATTCAATCTTGTAAGTAGTCTTGTGTGGTTTTCAGTATTTTATTAAAAACAAAAAATATTTTCTGGGGGAAAAATACATTTTTTTCTATTCCTTTATGTATTTTTTTCTCACGTGAACAATAGAATACAAAGACAACTACAGAATGTGGTTTATATTTTCAATTACTTTTTGTTTAAAACTACCTTTTCAGCTAGGTCAAAATATTTTTTTCCCAGTTTAGTCAAAATGTTATTTCAATAACTAACTCCAGACACTTCAGTTTCCTATGAAACAAGCCATTTTATATGAAAACCTTGTGTATAAATACCTTTCAGTGAAAAAAGTTTCAATCAGCCCCAAAGTACTTTGTTTGTATCACATCTTTACAACACAAATGGAAGCTGCTTACACCTGGGATACAGGAAATCATGGGGACATGGGATCCCTCTAATCATTGCAAAATAATGTCATGTCAGCTGTCATTTTGAAACAAGCAGAAAGATCACCTCATAGAAAAGTTTTGTAGCTTTTCCTTCGTCAAAAAATGAACATATTATGACAAAAATCCTTACGAACATGAAGTATTATAGAACAAAATCTTTATAACTTCACATTAATAACATCAGCTATGCTTTACGCAATCTGTCTACTGAGAATATCTACAGAATCAGAATTTGGAAATGAGTTGAAATAACCACAGGATTAGCTCTCAGTTTGTTAGAGAAGCAGCTATGAAGATTTATATTATGTACAATGTTATGATGGTGTCTGACCAGAGTTCACTGTTCTAGCATATGATACTTTGGACAATGTATAATCAAGGCACTGCTCACTGCAGCAAAAATCAAATTTTCAATGGACCATCACAGAGTACTGAGAGTGAGGATTCTCTGTCACCAGCGGTGGCATTTGCAAGCTTTACTTCTCAGCAATCTCCTTTTTTCTTTCTGTGCATTTCCCTTCTAAATCAGCGTGATGTTTCATGTTCAGTGGTACATTAGCATGTGGAAAGATCTCAAAATACCCTTATTTTTCACATGATTATTTTTCTTTCCAGATAGCATTTCATTTTGTACCTTCCAGTCCAGCTTTTAACTTTATCCCCATCTGCCTAGCAAGATTTAAATTTCCTCTTCAGTGACATGGCTAACAATTTCTCTGTTCATAATTACTTTCACGGTGGCCAGAACATGGAAAATATATTAATGTCAATACTATATTTCCATTCACAGGTAATATGGGTACTGGAAAGATGGTTTCCATGCTTATCAACTGCTGGCTCACACATTAGATGTTTATCCTTGCCCTGTCTATATTAGCAAGGGAATAGTCTCTGATTTATTCTACTGCTCTATTCCTCTTTCCTAATGTTAGATAATTGGTTGTTATCTTCTGGTGGGAATGATAGAGGTTGATAAGATATTATCTGGCCTTTTAGGCCTTTTCTGAAATTTTGCATAATTAAATTAACCTTTTGCCTTGGAATTTGTCATTACCCTTTTCCGTAAAATATAGCATTTATGCAATGCATTATGCATTTTACCAGCTTTTACCTGAACGTGCTTATTATCAGCCTTGCCTGTGTCTGCTTAGGGACACTTCAGCAGTTCTTGCTCTGAAGTCCCGATCCTACAACGTGTCCTTTGACTACTTTGGCTGCTCACGGACATAACTCTCCGGCACCAGCCACCTAATCCCATCCTGGCCTTACATCCCCTTGGGCAGTGATCCGCTACCTAAAGCTCAGCTGTACCTACGCTGCTGCCTCAAGAAGATGTAAAGGTCCAACCTGAGAGGTCACTTTGTGCAAATCATAGAATCATAGAATGGTTTGGGTTGGAAGGGACCTTAAAGATCATCTAGTTCCAACCCCCCTGCCATGGGCAGGGACACCTCCCACTAGACCAGGTTGCTCAAAGCCCCATCCAGCCTGGCCTTGAACACCTCCAGGGATGGGGCATCCACAACTTCCCTGGGCAACCTGTTTCAGTGCCTCACTGCCCTCATAGTGACCTTCAAGTGTTGAAAACCTTACCACCACCGTTGCAGGAGAGCACATGAAAATAAAATAAAGTTACTCAGAGGTAGTTTGGTGGTGCTCTTGACAATGTGGCAGGGTTGAATTTTCAGTGCCCAACCGCCCACTATAATTCTGACTTCATTCAAATAGCAGAGGGCAAGAAAGTACGAGCTTTCTGAAATGCAAGTCTTGGAGTGTAATTATCCCTTGAGCCACTGAAGAAAAATACGGGGAAAACGTTTTTCTTTTAAACTGCAGCTTTAAAGATGGAAAGCATTTTCAGTGTATGGAAATGTCTTTTAACCTAGCTCTGCTGGGTATAAAATGAACTTTATTTTGAGTGACAGTCTGCTATTTTCTTCTCAGAATCTTCAGTCTAACTCTATTTCATGGTGTGTCGACTCTCTATATGATTACTCCAATATTCAGGTGCAGAGAAGTAAATGTTTCATGAAAGTGATGTCCCTGTCAGTAGTGTGCATATCATCTGGCCCCCTGAGCTGTCAGTGAACAGATTGTAGAATTACCATTAGAATACAGGAGCCCATAGCTGCAGGCAGTAAATGGAGAGCCGGTAAGCATATGCCACCAGCGTGATATTTTAGCTTCGTATGAATTTGTAAAGTGGAAATAAGCCAGCAGTACCACAGCAACTGCTAACTGTTCTGACTATCCATGTTTCCACATTACGCCATATGTTCACAAAATTTGCAGCAAAAAGGAATAAAGACTGCTTTCCACTTTTGTGAAATATAACTTTATGGGATGGGGTTTAAAATTTCATTAGTCTAATGCTTTAGATCTGTGTTTAGCACGATGAAATTTACTTTTTAAGATATCACAGGATTTCTATGGATGTCTACCTAGGAAATTATGTATAGCTGCCAGCAGGATAAAAACAAGGCACATCTGGTTTGGGCCTCTAGGGAGGAAGGTGCTAGATACATTTGGATTTCAAAGTCAAATTATATTTTTAATCGTATTCAGGATGCGGTTGGATAGCGGTCCATCCATGCAGGCAGACGCAGAGCTCAGAGTTGGCTATCGCTTTTTCTTATTAACCTTGGTGAATTTTGTCTCTCAAATTTGCTACAATTGTTTTGAATCGAAGAGAAAGGCCCAGGGTTAGTGAAGAGGTACTTTTACCTTAAATGTCAATCAATTATTTTTCAATGTTCCTTTTACAAATTATAGGAAGACACGGTAATTCCACCAGGTCTTAATGACAGTAAAAAATGATAAGCTGGTTACATTACTTTCCATGACACATATTATACTTTTTCTTATTAGTAGTATCATTTATATTGAAGAAAATCAAGACCCCTCTCTCCAACTCCCAGCACCTAGTGTAAAATAGTAATTTACCAAAATCCTGGTATTTGGATACATATTATGTCTAAATTACATTCTGCAAATATCTGTGCCTTGCCATCTGCTCTGAGGTAGAGAGAGTGAAATGGGAGGGACACCGCATACGGAGGACATTATGTGTTTAAGAGCTGCAGGACACTTAGATCTTAAAAGGACATGGGGTGAGTTTGGGATCTAGAGGCCAACCAGATCATGGCCCTGTTTCCTAGGTGAATAAAGCAAATGATAGTCCCTTCACCCAGGAGCTTATCTGGGGCTATAACAAGACCTTATTATTAGAAAGGGAGAAAAAAATATGTTGGACTGTGCTTTGCCACAGAACATTTGGTCACTCATTCCCAGTTGCAATATGTAATTACTCATCACCCATTGTCTTGTAAAGGTTAACAGGTAACATTAACACTACTGTAACATTTTATAACAACTCGACCAATTAATAAATATATGGCTATTTTCTTGGCTAGAACATGATAAATAGAAGTAGTGACATCAGAGAACTTTCAGTCTTGATAGCTGACAATGTCACATCCACTGGGACACATAACATACTCAAAAAATAGACGTGTTTAATTATTCTCTTTATGGTAAAAAATAATGCCCCCCCCCCCAAAAAAAAAACCCACCCCACCCAGTCAAACATCATGACCTTCTGAACATTCTAGAAGAGCCATTTACTTGATAAAGCATTTGGGCCAGTTCAGATTCTGTTTGTGGAGGTGAAAAAGAAAACACAGCTTTCTGTTGTTCTGATTTATTGGCTAGCTGAGTTAATTTGTTCTCTCTATGGGATTATTGCTATGCTGTTTGGTGGCCATCATTTGGAATTGTAAATCTAATTAATTTTATAGGCACCTAGAGCTTTTCAATGGGTGTTTTTATGTTGTTCAGGTCTAGATAAATAAATGTATAATAATAAAGGAAGGGTAGGGTGAGGTGACAAAATAAGACACTGAAAGACTAAAAAGATGAAATGGCAAGCAAAACAAAATCTTCAATCACTGACTGCCTTGTGAGGCAATATTCTCATTGAAATCTGGATTTTATGTTGTTTTTTTCTTTATGTGTGTGTGAGTGTGTGCACTCAGGTCCATGATCTATGACTGCACCAGATTTCAAGGTTCTACTCAATGGCATTGTGAAAAATCACCAATGTGCCTGCAGCGTACTTCCTTGCTTTCAGCAATTTTCTTGGCTACAATCAGATAAAGAGATCTGGTGACCTTTATTCACCTTAATTTTTCCAAACTGAAGGCTTGCTGCACCTTAGTATAGATAGAAAGGAACTGGTTCACGTACCATGGCTGACAAATTGATGGTTTAGATTTGATGAAAATAACAGAAAGGTCAGCTTTCAATGTCAGGATAGTTTACCCCTTCTCAGCTCATAATGATTGCATAAATGAATATACCAGATCTCACGATCCTAACTATCCTAACTTGTAATATGGAAACTAACCACCATGAATCATCTCCTACAAACTTCTATATTGTATAGATAATAAATAATGTGTGTTTGTTTGCGGTTTCATTCTTGGCTACAGTTTCAAAGTAAGCACTAGCAACTTTGATTATAATCTCAAGAACATAGCTGTGCTTTGTTTGTTCTTCTTGAGCTAATCAGAGCAAATTTGTGGTGTTGGTTTTAGTTAAAAGGCATTAGTCCTTCTAGTTTTCTCATGCTATATGACCATAAAACCATCCATTCAAAAAATCTTGTACTACAACAGGAGATCAGTGTCTTTCACTCCTTTTCAAATAAACCTTAATGAAAAGCTCTTCAGTGCATTAAATGGCATGAAGGAAACTATAAAATCTACACTTTGACTCTTAAAATATTCTGTTATTATTACATTTATATATAATGTAGTTATATAAAGGTGGATTTGTGAGATTTTTTTAATCTTTTTGAGTATGTATATTTGCATTTATGGTAAAGAATCACAAAGCTTTTGTGTTATCCTCTAGTGTTTGAAGTATTCATCATATAGACATTCTGCAAAACCCTGGCTGCTGTTGAACTATTGGTTTATGACTTGGTAAACCATCAGTTGTCATCAGTACCAAAAGTGACAACGTGCCAGTCTCAAAGGCCCATGTTTACGTATGACTCCAGTTTAAAATACAACCTTTCTCTCTGTTATGATGCTTCTCTCTATAAAGATAATGGTATGTAAAGAGGATAGAAGTCTTGACAATACTTTTAGATCAGCCTGACAATAGCCATTTGTAGTTTTGCATTATCTTTTTTGACGCAGGGCCTGTTGCAATAGGACAAGGGGTAATGGCTTTAAACTAAAAGAAGGTAGATTTAGACTAGATATAAGGAAGAAATTTTTAAGATGAGGGTGGTGAGACACTGGAACAGGTTGTCCAGAGAGGTGGTAGATGTCCCATCCCTAGAAACATTCAAGGTCAGGTTGGACGGGGTTCTGAGCAACCTGATCTAGTTGAAGATGTCCCTGCTCATTGCAGGGGGGCTGGACTAGATGGCCTTTAAAGGTCCCCTCCAACATAAACTATTCTATGATTCAGTGATTCTAAGATCTCAGTCTAAAATCATTGCCCTTTGCCCTGTCACTATGAGCCATAGTAAAAAGTCTCTCTCCATCTTTCTTATAAGCCCTCTATATGTATTGAAAGACCACAATAAAGTCTCCCTGGAGCCTTCTCTTCTCCAGGCTGAACAACCCTTTTTTCATAGGAAAGATGTTCCATCCCTCTGACCATTTTTGTAGCCCTCCTCTGGACCTACTCTAACAGGTCCATGTCTTTCTTTGAGAATATTCGATTCACCTACTTTTATTTTAGGTGAAATAGAAATTTCTCCCCTACTGTTTTTCGAAGAGATGTGTCATTTTTGTGCATCTGTAACTAAATTGTAACTGAAATTTATTGCTTTTTAATCTAGTAAACAATCATAAAAATCAACTATCTATCCAAGTCTGCAAGCAGGAAAAATAAGTGAGAATAAAACCATCATCAAGAAGCTGTGGAGCTTTGTACTGGAGCAATGGGTGGGAGCAATGGTGTTTCTGAGAGGAGGATAGAAAGAGCTGACGGGAGGTTTGCTGCAAATTACTCCAGCCTAGAAGGTGGAAAGACGTACAACTTGTTTATTTGGACTTCTTTCCTACTGTGACCATGCAATGCTTCTGTCTGTCCCTAAAGTGATGTCTTGGATAATTTCCTTCAGTGGCTCTGCAATCGGACAAGCTCTTTGTGTGCAACATGACATCAAGATCTTCTGATTCTGCCTAACCCTCCCAAACCATGCCTGAAAAGCCTGAGAGCATCTGGATACTTCTTTCCTCTCGAAATGTATTCACAACTCCTTGTGTTGAACCAAGCAATGGGTTCAGAGATGTCTTCCCAAGTAGGTTAAATCTTCCTCTCCTTCAGTGTACAGGAAACCGTGAAGAACTGGGTGTCCACCAAGAATCCTTGGGTTTGTGCAGCTGCAGAACCAGGATTAAAGGGCCTGCAGTGCCCTGCAGTGAGAGCAGGTTTCAGCTCATCTCAGTGACCAACAGGGCTGAACTGCCCCGCCAAGGCATAGCTAGTACTTGGAGAGCTATTCTCTATATTTTCCCACTTGCTCCAAGCTGGAAGTGCAACAAGTGTCAAGGTGGGAAAACAAACCTTCATCTAAATTGCAACAGAGAAGAGTTCTATAAACTCTTCCATGGGCTGTCTCCGGCTGAACAAGGGTCTTTCTTCAAGCTATGGGAACACCAGAATAAGGCAGAATCTGAACATATAAATACAAGTTCCAACAGCAACAAGTTGCATTCTCTGCAAAGTGTTGAGATGTTCATGAAACCAGGTCGCTCTTGTGACTCTGGCATCACTGAGGCTTGCAGTGCTTCAGCCAGTGTGCAGTCCTCTGTCCCCTGGAAGCCTGGAACAGGGTCCCATGCTTGAGCCAACTGAAAAAGAGAAGGGTAGACATGATATTTCCACACTATCATCACAAAAAATCTGAAACACTGAAAGAAGCNGGCAAGATGAGCGGTTTTCTTTTTTCTTTTTTCCTGTGGTTTTTGGTTTTTTTTTTTGTAACTTGGGCACTTCTCTGAGGCGAACTTCATCTTAAACCTGTGCTGGTTTTTAATTACACCAGCACAAATAAAAACTTTGCAAACATCTGTTTCTGTTTGTGTTTGTATACATTAGGAAACAATTCTTTGAAAAAGAAATCTGTAGAAGAATTTGCTACCCTGGCTGAGGCCTCATTTGCCAAATTGTATCTGGGATCTAATCCTATAGCTGTGTAATAAATCCTGAAAATGATGTTTATACTGGAAATGCTGACAGAACTTTCGCCATAATTACAGCATGTTACTATAAATACACGCCTGTGCAGCATATACATGTAACATATCCACATACACATGCTGTATGAAGGGGTTTTATTAGTCATGAGGCATTTCATGTTTGACATTTTTTTAGAAGTAGAGATGTTGCAGCCCTGAATACATTCTAACAACAGAGACAATAATGAAATTATGCTATATTTGTTGTGACAGCTTCACACAGCTGTCACCTTTGATGATGATCTATTGATACAATACATCGCAAGAATAAGCAACTGGCCAATGTGTATTGCAAAAGGTAAACCTGCACCAGCAGGAATTTTGCTTTAATTAAAGAAGGAAAAAAAACCACCCAAATGTGCAGGTGACAGAAGTATCTCAATTGCACTTTTTTTAGTATCTCACAGCAATCTTTCCAATGCAGGTTTTAACAGCCTTCATGCTTTCTAGAAATTCGGAGGAACAGAATAGAAAAAAAACCCAAAAGTTACTTGGAAAAAAAGGAGCATCCACCCAGATGCCTCAACACACACTGCTCCCGTTCTGTGTGAAAAGGTGGCAATAGCTCCATTATGGTATAATGCACAGTCCCTTAGGGGTATTGTCACTGTTGTCAATCAAAACAAGTTTTTCCTGAACACATTTACTAAGAAAACCTTGTCTTTTTATAAAGGGACACTGTCAAGACTTGTTAAGGCTAAACAAGGCAAGACTGCTTCCGTTTACATTCGACATCAGAAGGATGCACATTTAGCTGTGTCTCAGGCTCAGCCTCTCCGGTGGGCAGAATACTGGAATATGCTGAAACAGAAAAGACTGATATATATGGACAGGCTTGCAGGGAGTCAGTGAAACCCACAGAGACCATATAGGATAAGGAAACCACAATTAGTGTGGGTAGGCAAGCAAGGGGGCTTAGCTATGGAGTTTTCTGAAATACTAATTGCAGTTTCTTTCATGGAGATGAAGGCCTTTCAAAAGATATACTAAATAATTCTATATATGCAAAACCATAATAATTCCTACTAGCTAATATTCAGCTTACTGGTCTTATTTCTGTAGCTCTAGAAGGGCAGGGTTGATTCCAAATCAGCAGGATTGTTTTTATCTTGAGTTCTAGTAATAATCAGTGCTTAGTCTTAAAGACTAATCCCGGGAGTCATGAGTTTCTAAGATAATCTCAGGCTTTATTACAGCAAAAAGCAGGATTTTCATTGTCATGGTCAAAAATTAGCCTTAGAGTTTCCCCAGGGCTCTATAATAAGAAGGCAAGTAAAAAGTGCCAGAAAGCTTCTTGCAGTTTTAAGCAAAATAACGACTTTTCTCATCTTTTGAATAGGAAAACAAAACTGCAACTGAGACAGCAAAAACAGAAAAGAAAAATTGCAGAAAGCCACTGGAAAAATATGAAATTGAAGTAATTTTTTTAACTATCCTACCTGTAGAAAAACAAGAGATGTGAGAATGACATTGCTGTCATAAGAAATGCCTGAAGCGTGGAACAGCTGAGCAAGATTTTTGATAATTCCAGACAGAATGAGCCTACAGAAATATTGACCGATCAATTTCTTACTGAATCAACTTGCTGTCTTAGATCACAGCATCGTTATTTACAAGGTCTGACCTCTGGATCTCATTCTTATTAACTATGCAGATATCTACATATTTTTCCCTCTTACTGAGGTACCAGCACTGTTCAATGGAAAAATACAGGAAAAATTATCATCATAGATGTAGGAGACATATAAATGCAGAACAGAAAAAAATCAGTGCTATGAACCTAATCTCATATGTATGTTCTTCCAAATTCATACTCCTAATTTTATAGAAGAGATCACATCATCAATAACTACTATACTTTACCTTCAGAGAAATCATCCCTCAAAAATGTTTTCCATACTCTTTTTTTAAGCATACTTACACTGGAAGTACTTCCAATACTTTACTTAATTATGTAGATCATTATTTCTTTGTGTATAAAGGTGGCAAACTGTATTTACTTAAATCTGCATTGATCTTTCAGCAGTAGATAGCTAAGTCACTCTTGCACTGTTGTGGTTGTAACATTATTGATTCTGCGTTTCTTGCAAAATACCTTCAGATTTTTGTGTCTCATCGTTAGAATTAGTAAATGGAAATTGTATTTGCTGCTTATAGCAAAGCCAGTACCTTCCTATCCCAGCTATCCTGTGAAGACCCTTACTTATAATAAAAGATATGAGCAGTCTAAGGTCTACTTAACCTCTATTTCTACTACAAAAATTTATATCACGACTAGATATGAATAGAGAACTACTGGGATATTTTTGCTTTGCTTTGTTGTTTTGTTTCACTTTACCCAGAAATTTTAAAATCAGAATAAAGACTGAACTGTTATTCAGAACTGAAAACAATATGTGTAACTTTATAGACATTAAAGATTCCATAACTGAACTTAGGATTGTGTCTGGGACAAAAGAGTCCAGTTTGCAGGAGGCATCCTTGAGGGAGACAGATCTGGAGAAATGCCTCCAAACAGCAAGGACAGTTGAATTGTTCAAGGGAAAAAAGGCCAACATAATAATAGCCATTAACACAGAGCAAGTACACCACTGGTTTGAGCTGAAGTGGCAATGCTGACATGGTGCTGGATTGTAGAAAACTACAAAAATTAGAAAGCTTCGTTCTCTGTCTATGGGGGACTGAGAAGAGTTAGAGGTAAGAGAATTCTTAATAACCTAATCCTATAATATTTCTGCAAGAAATTATTTAAAACACAGGTTATATCTATGCTGTTAAATAAAACAGTGCCAGGCAATGAATTTGAGCCCTGGAAGGGACCGCTAGTCCTCTGTAGTGCGTAATTGTTAGCATACTCCCTGGCAGGGGTTTTGCCTGTCCCATTTAGAGTTCTCCAAGACAATGCCTGGGCACGGTTCAGGGGATAACATATGCCAGGACCATTCCCAAAAGGCCACTTGGAGAAGAATGTAGCGGTTTGGGTGTCCCCCACCCTACACACTCTAACTTTGCAGCAGTCAGCACTGTCCCCTCAAACACTCCTCATGCCACAAGCTACTCTACACAACACATGCCTGCAACTTCACGCTATGAAAACATCACTCTGATAGATAACAGTCTTCATGTTACCTCAGATCCTAGAAGCAAAAAAAAAAGAAATGAAAAATAAAAATAACAATAACAATAATTAAAAAGCCCAGAAGTTATAATGGTGCCTTAGGGCTACAGGGGCCAGAGGATACCCCTAGGACCCTTGGGCAGGGCTATGTAGTGTGAATGCGGTCAATTTATCCCATTTTGGGCTAGACACTGGTCTCTAGCCCTGTTTTATTTATCAGTATAGACATGCCAAAAAAACTTTCGCTGGTATCTGTGGTGTGTGCTACCAGACACCAGAGCTCTCAATACACACGCAGCACTGGAGACACTGCCAGGCATTTTATTTTCATATTTGCAACCGTGCAATTGCATCAGTAGCCAATTCAATGAGACAGATCAGCAATATTTGATGGGAGAAATTTGACAAAATATCAATTAAATGCAAAAAGACATTCTGAGGCCCACAAGCTTTTAGTAAGAATCCCACAAAGTTAAAGTCATTATCACCCGAGGTCCCTGGCAGCTGACAGGTATAGGGCCATCTCTTCAAGACAGCATGGTAATAAAATCAATACACTGAGGAGAGAAAAACGGACTTCACACGATCCAATGTGAATCATATAGAAGCCATTTTATTGATATTCTACTGTCCCTTATATACAATTTTTCTATCCCTAATCACGTTCACGCATTAGTTGATTGGTTAAAAGTCCTGTGCACAAGGCAAACATGCGACTCAGTTTCTTTCCCGATTGGTTCGTCTAATCTCTGTTTTTCCACCTGCTCGTCCGGCTCCTCCAGGCCTTCTCATCCGACTCCTCCAAGTTTTCTCATCCGACTCCTCTAGGCTTGTTTTTCTCAATTCGTGTGAAACAGTCACTATTGCTCTTGTTTTTCTCCCCTCAAGGTAACTTCAAGGATGAGAACCTACAGCCAGTCTGCTTCTTCGCATGGCTGGTTCAATATATGTCCATTGTCTCTTAAGTATGTTCCCACAATACACAGACTCATAGCAGTGGCTGTATGTTCACCTGAGGCTATATGGCCTGTTGTGTTATGGCGCATAAGTTGTCCGGTTTCGGTAGCCACTGGCACATAAAAAGGCAACGTGGCTAGCAAAAACTTCAGTCCTCTTTGATTCCCAAGCTCACATGAAGAAGAAAGCTTTTCCCAGCTGGTTTAGTTAGGGAAAAGGAAGCAAAAACTCATAACAGGAACTCATAGAGAGCAAGAAGCAGACTGACATTGCTGAATCTATTGCAAATTTCCTTAACCACTTAGCCACAGCATCTCATTTCACTGCAACACAGTACTGAGCTATTTTCAGCATAAGAAATGCAGGAGAATGGCACCACGGGTCTTCTCCAGTGCTGTAACAAAGCATGCTGACATGTAAAAAGAAAATGGATACTGTTGAGGAAATATTCACATTGCCTAACTTTAAGTGTACATTTCCTGACTTTTGCATTCTGGAAATTTATATAAACTATCTGGAATATCCCAGGTCCTGAGATAGCTCTCTACAATAAGGCAAAATACTTCCTTTCAGCATCATCTGAGATTAGAAGACAACTTCACCTGCAGCCTGAGAAACTGCAGGAACATACCTCTATTATCTTTAACAAAATATGTTGTGACAATGATTGTTGTGAAACTAACACATTTTTTCAGCTATTTCCAAACATCTAAAGGAGACGTAGATATCTAATAACAGGGATTTTTATGTCCGTTGCAGAATCTGGACAAGAGCGTCTACTGCTTATAACCTTTCCTGTGGCTGTTACTTCTGGCTTTTGGCATGACCTCTGTGAATTTCTGTAGCTCTCACCTCTGTTCTGTTGCTTTCCTCTTCCTGCCCTTGCTTCTTCCCTTGGGCAACTGCTGCTCCTGCTTTACGTCCTTTCCCCAAGCTCTGATTCCTAGTTCTGCACCTTGCCTTATTCTCTTACTACCTTCCTTTCCTTTTCTTCCCTTTCCTATCTCATGTGCCCAAGGGCATTGTGGTCCCTTTCTTCAGGGAAAGTCTTACTCAAGCTCAGAATTGCTGGGTGGCTGCAGGGTGGGATGATCCAGGGACAATCCTGGCACGCATCAGGTGTGCATGCTCAGGGGAGACAGAAACCTCAGGAGACATAGCTGTCAGCTTCAGGATATCTTTAAAGATCACGAACAAGCCAAAGTATTTCAGTGGCTTATAATTTGGGCATACTTGGACAGAGAGAACACGGAGACAGCATAAGGCATAGTTCTGGTGCTTTCAATCAACAGCAAAGGCAGTGTTTTCCAGCACTGAGGATTTCTCAGTTAAAAGACTGTGGGAACTGCTTTAATGTGGGTGTTGGAGTGAGGGACAGAGCCAGTTGTACTGCAAAAGTGGGGGATGTACCCTCTTGCCTTGACATGAGTCATGTGGTGGGAGTGCAGCAAGTTCCTCAGAGCTGAAATCCAGGATGGGCAGGAGCATCCAAAACTGTGCTCCAACCCCTCCAACCGGACACCACGTCCAGCTCCTACCTGTTGGGGCGCCCAATTCCCTGCTGCTGTTTAGGAAATCAAGCCTCTGCCCTACTTGCTTTCTCCCTCTATCCCAGCGAAGCAGTCTCTCCTCCGCAGGCTGTGCTAACATTGCTGCCACAGCCTGGTAAGAGGGCACAATGTGGAGGTTAATGAAGGTGAAAAAGACTGTTAAAATTTTCATAACACTACTCTCTCCGTCTTCCCCTTCTCGTAAGAACCCACTGCACTCTGTAACATGTTCGCATAATAGTGGGTTCACAAATAACTGAAATACTTTAAAAAACATTTTCCATCCTAAGGCAAAACATGGAAATTTGTAGTGTAAGCTGTTAAAAGTTTGAGGAAATTATATAAGGACGCATAATGGAAAGTTTCTGGTTGCTTTAATCTACCATATACATCACAGAATCACAGCATGGTTGAGGTTGGAGGGGACCTCTGGAGGTCATCTGGCCCAACCCCCCTGCTCAAGCAGATCCACCTAGAGCCAGTTGCCCTGGACCATGTCAGGACGGCTTCTGGATATCTCCAAGGATGAAGACTCCAGCACCTCTCTGGGTAACCTATTCCAGTACTTAGTCATCGTTACAAAAAATAAGTGTTTCCGGATGCTCAGAAAGAGCCTTCAGTTTGTGCCCGTTGCCTCTGATCCTGCCAATTAAAGAGGAGATAAAGGTCTACGGTGAACCAAGCAGATGGAAGTTAATTTATGGATTTTATTCTAATGTCCAACTGAACTGTGTAGCACAGGATTTGGCAAAATCCTCAGTTCATTTTGGGAAAGAAAGACACAAGTCTTGCAGTTCACACTGAGACATCCTCAGCACTGTCAGCCGCTCGTGGGTTCAGGGTTTGGCATCTTTAATTCCAAAAGTGTGAAATATTACCTTTACTCAATTCAACAAGCATTTTTCTTCCAGAATTAACCTTCATACCCACATATCTCAGCATGAATTACCACAAAAAAACTTTAAAATTGAGCAGTGGGTAAGACCTGAAGCTTTTAATTCTCTTTAACCTTAGCTGACCTGCTCTTCTTTAAATTGCTGCTACAGGTATTTAATTTCCCTCACCAGCATTACTGGTTGTGGGGTTTGGTTTGCTTTTATTATTATTTTTATTTGTTTCTTCCTGCCTGAATAGTGGAAGATAACAGCTGTGTCACAGTGATGTAGCAGTAACTGGGCACCAGCCCTGCTGCTGTCATGGCCATGTCACCATGGGCAGCCACCAGCTCCTGGCACCAGCCCTTGGGTTGTCATGGCTGTGTCACAGCAGGCAGAAGGTTGGTCGTGCCCAGGGTGGCTACAAAAAGGCCTGTGCCAGCCCGACATGGCGGTGGACAAGGCAGGTGAACAAGAGCTGAGAGGAGAGGGCAGGGAGGGGAGGGCAGGGAGGCAGGGCCTGCCCATGGCAGTGGAGGGAGGATGGCTGCTCCTCCATTGCTTCTCCTGCATATTGCAGGTGGATGCGCAGACAGGGATGCCAACAGACCACGGCTCACTCCTGTCTTCTCCCTCCTCTGCCACTCAGCCAGAGAGTTGTCAGCACTCTACAGGACAGATATCACCCTGTCATGGTCTTACAGGGAGCTTGGAAGCTCCTCACAGCCATGGACAAAGGCAGCTTCACACTCTTTTTCCCTGGGTGGCTGAGGGCTGGGCCCCACGTGAGCTCCTGGCACCAGCCTTAGCAATGTAGTGGCCATGTCACAGTGGGCAGAATTCTGGTGGCCCCTGTTGGTGACATGATTGGCCCAGGACGGGTGTCTCCTGGCTCTCAGGGTGACATGGGATGGACACTCCTAGCATGAGGTGGGAGAGGCCCGAGCAGGGAGGAAGGGGCTACCCATGGCAACAGAGGGTGGCTGTTCCGTTTGTGGATTCTCCTGTTTTTGACAGCCACAGCCCTGGACACAGACACAACCACATCACGGCATGCTCCGATCCTCTCCCTCCTCCACCACTCAGCCCAAGAATTTTGCAACTTTTACACTGACATCAACCTAAGCTTAAGGAAACACACAGATCTTCATTCTGTACCACATCATTGTCCTACAGGTGGCTGGAAGATCCCAACAGCTGTGGACAAAGGGAGCTCTGCACCACCCACCACCTCTGTACCTTGTCATGGTCCTAGAGACAGCTGGAAGGTCACCAGAGCCATGGACAAAGGGAGCTACACACTACCTCCCTTTTCTTTGTGAAACTTCTCTGTGTCTCACCTCCTTACCAACATGCAAGGGAAAACTGGAATTCACCTCATGAAAAAGACAAGTCCTGAACTTCATCAACATTATTTGTCTTAATAAAAAATTTTAATGAGAGCCTCTATGAACTATATACTAGCACTACAATATCCATCTCAGCTATTTCTGCTGATTTCCTAGATGTTTGTTCTCCCAGAAAGAGCAATGGCAATTTATTAATATCCATTTTTCAGCCCTGAGGACATATTTACACATCCCAGGAGGGACTCTATATATATTAATATATGTATATGTGTGTATATATATAGATCTACATTTCCATATATATGTTAGGTGCATATTGTATGCATAAAGGGAAAGTCACTATATGGAAACAATGTCAGATTTTGAAGGCAACTCACCTAACAACTATGAAACTATTGTCCCTGCAGCCTTAACCCTCCCTGCTGTGTGTGTGGATCCATTAGCTGAAAGCATGCACAGAATGAGAAAGGCTCCGTGGTCTGTGGCAGTGGAGATCAGTTGTGCCTGTTTATTGAAAGAGAAGATTTCTTTTTCTTTTACTCTTTAATTTTTACCTTATTGATTTTTTGCTTTTTCTGTTTGATGAATATTGATTGTACTCATGCAGTGTTGCACTCATACTGGCTGCTTTATTTCTCCCTTTCTTGTTTATTCATTGTGGTAATTTACTTGGGGATATGAAAACTGCTGAGTATCACAGAATCACAGGATCGCTGAAGTTGGAAGGGACCTCTGGAGACCATCTAGTCCCTGCCCAGGGTAGGGTCAAATACAGCAGATTGTTAAGGGACATTTACGGACACGTTTTGAGCATCTCCAAGGAGGGAGGCTCCACAGCTTCTCCAGGCAACTTGTCTGAGTATTTCACCACTCTCAAAGNAAAAAAAAAAAAAGAAAAAGAAAAAAAAATAGTATATTTAAACAGAATTTACTGCGTTTCAGTTTGTGCCTACTGCCTCTTGTCCTGTCACTGGACACCACTGAGAAGAGTCTGACTGGCTTCTTTACCCCCACATCAGACATTTATACACATTGATAAGATAGCCCTGAGCCATCTCTTCTCCAGGATTACTAGTCACAGGTGTCTGTTCATATAGTTAGATGATCTAAGCATTTAATCATCTCTGTGCTGGGCATACTCCAGTATGTCCATATGTCTCTTGTACTGGGGGTCCCAGTACTGGACACAGCATCCAGATGTGTCTCACCAGTGTTGAGCACTGGTGAGCAGAGGTCAACACTAAACCTCCATCTAATATTCTTGCTAATATTGCCAAGGACATCACTGGCCTTCTTTGCTGTGAGGGTGCATTGCTGGCTCATGGTTAACCATTTGTGCACCAGGGCCCCCAGGGCCTTCTCTTCAAAGCTGTTTTCCAGCTGGTCAGCCCCCAACATGTGCTGATGCCTGCATTTATTTCTCAAAATTACTTTGCATTTCCCTTTGTTGAATTTCATGAGGTTCCTATCAGCTCATTTCTCCAACCTGTTGAAGTTCCTCTGAATGGCAGCACAGTCAGAACCCCAAATATTCAAGATAAGCACATCCACTGCTCTCCGCTTGTCCTCCAAGCTAGACATTTCATTGTAGAAGGCTATCAGGTTGGCCAGGCATGATTTCCCATTATATATGCCAAGTACTCCAAATCACCTTCCTGTCCTTCATGTTTCTGGAAATGGTTCCTGGGATTAGTTGTTCCATGTGTTTTCCAGGAATCAAGATGAGGCCGTTGGTTTCCTAGATCCCTCTTCTTGCCTTTCTTGAAGGTTGGGATGACATCTGCTTTCTTCCACTTCTCAGGTATCTCCCCAAATTGCTGTGACCTTTCAAATAAAATAGAAAGTGACTTTGCAATGACATGAGACAGCACAAGCTCCCTCTGCACTCATAGGTGCATCCCATCAGGGCACATGGACTTGTATATGTCCAGTTAGTTTAAATGTTCCCTAACCTGATCCTCTTTCAAGAGAAAATCTTTCTTGTGCCAGACTTTCCCACGTCTCAGGGACCTGAGATTCATGTAGTCCAAACTTACTAACGAAAACCAAGGTGAAGAAGGCATTGAGTACATTGGCCTTTTGGTGTTCTTTGTCACCAGGTCTCCAGCCTTACTCAGCAGTAGGCCCACATTTTCCTTAACCTTCCTATAGACTTGTAGAAGCCCTTCTTATCACCCTTCATGTTCCTTGCCAGATTCATGCTCAGATAAGCTTTGTATTTCCTAACATCACCCCTGCATGCTCAGACAGTGTCTATTTATTTCTCTTGGGTCATATTCCTCCTGGGGAAGCACTGTCCCTGCTTCTACCTCCACTTTCTTTTTATGAAGCTCCTTGCTCATCCATGCAGGTCTCCTGCCACCTTTGTTTGAACACTCATCAGGATGGATGAATCTTGAGCATGGAGAAAGTGATCCCTGAAGAGCAACCTGCTTTCTGAACCCCTCTTTGCTCCAGGACTGTCCTCCCTGGGATTGAGAAGCTGTTGATGTATGGGCTGGATGAACAGACAGTGAGGCGGATTGAAAACTGGCTGAATGGCTGGGCCCACCAGGTGGCAATCAATGGTGCACGGTCTATTTGGAAGCCAGTGACTAGAGGTGTACTCCAGGGATCAATACTGTGTCCAGTCTTGTTTAACATCTTTAATAATGATCTGGATGATACAGCAGAGTGTAGTCTCAGCAAGTCTGCAGACAACACAAAACTGGGAGGAGAGGCTGACGCACCAGAGGGTTGTGCTGCCATCCAGAGGGACCTCAACAGGCTGGAGAAATGGGCTGACAGGAACCTCATTAAGGTCAACAAAGGGAAAAACAACCCCATGCACCAATATGTACCATGGGTCACCCAGCCTGAAAGCAGCTTGGCAGAAAAAGACCTGGGGGTCCCGGTGGACACCAGGTTGAACATGAGCCAGCAATGTGCCCTTGCAGCAAAGAAGGCTAATGCTGTCCTTGGCTGCATTAGGGAAAGCATTGCCAGATGGTCAAGAGAGGTGATCCTTCCCCTTTATTGAGTGCTGGTGAGGCCACACATGGAGTACTGTGTCCAGTTCTGTGCTCCTCAGTACAAGGGAGAAGTAGACATACTGGAGACAGCCCAGCAAAGGGCTACAAAGACGATTAAGGGACTGGAGCATCTCTTCTATGAGGAAAGGCTGAGAGAGCTGGGATTGCTCAGCCTGAAGAAGGCTCAGGGGGATCTCAGCAATGTATATAAATACTTGAATTGAGAGTGTAAAAAACATGGAAGGAGGCTCTTTTCAATGGTGCCCAGTGACAGGACCAGAGGCAATGGGCACGAACCAAAACACAGAAGCCTCTGTCTGAACATCAGGAAACACTTTGTTACTGTGAGAGTCACCAAGCAAGGGCACAGGTTGCCCAGGGACATTGTGGAGTCTACATCCCTGAGATACTCTAAAAGCTGTCTAGACATGGTCCAGGGCAACTGACTGTAGGTGGTCCTGCTTGAGCAGGGTGTTGGATCAGATGACCTCCAGAGGTCTCTTCCAACCTCAACCATTCTGTGATTCTGTGATTCTTCCAAACAGGCCAAAGTCTGCCTTCCTAAAGGCCAGACTTTCTCCATTCTTCCTGAAAAGGCCAAAGTCTGCTCTCCTGCTTTCCTGAAGGTCAGGCTTATGATGCTGTTTTCTGTCCTGCTCCCTCCTTGTAGGATGTTGAACTCAACCATCTCACGGTCATTGCTGCCAAGGCTGCAATTTACCTCCTCATTCCAAAACAGTTCTTCCTTGTTTGTAAGTAGGAGATCCATCAGCACATCTTACTTCATCAGCTCCTCAACCACCCACATCTGGAAGTCACTCTCGAAGCACTCCAGAAACTTCCTTGATTGCTTGTGCCCTACTGTATTGTCCCTTCAGCAGATAAGAGTGGTTAACGTCTCCCATGAGGACTAGGCCCTGCAAACTTGAGGCTTCTTTCAGTTGTTTGAAGAAGATTCTCATCTGGGTCATCACCCATCACCAGCCAGAGCTCCATGCATCCCTAATGGTTCCTCACATAAAGGGCAACTCTTGCCTCTCGCCATCCCAGCCTGTCCTTCCTAAGAGCCTGTACCCCTCCATCGCAGTGCTCCATTTGTGTGAGCTATCTCACCACTCCTCTGTGACTGCGGTGAGACCATAGCCCTGCAACTGCAGAGAGACCTCCAGTTCCTCCTGCTTGCTCCCTATGCTGCAGGTGTTGCTGCATAGGCACATCAGTGGGGCCCCCATTTGTGCTGATTCCCTACAAAGGGTACAAGAGCTTCCCCCATGTGCCATCCTCTCAGCACATATGTGTATATGCTGCAGGTGGGGCCCTTTCCACCTTGTTTGCTTGTTTCCAAGTTCTCTCCTGCCCATGTCACCCTGCACCCTTTGCTTACAAAGCCAGTCCGCAACCTCTGCACTTAATTGTTGGTCTTCTCTTCCTCTTCTTCACCTCCACCATCCTGGTTTAAAGCTCTCCACACCAGCTTGGCCAGCCTGTGGGCAGAGATGGTTTTGCCGCTCCATCCAGGTGGATCCCATCTTTTCCTGGCAGCCCTCCATCCCCAGTGACCATCCCACCACTTCAGCAGCCCGATCTCCCTCGTCGACACCAGCTGTTGAACCGCAGGCTCCCTCCAATCCTCCTCGACCCCTTTCCCCTCGACGGCCGGACCGAGGGGGGACCCCGCCGAGACACCCCACCGCCCCCGTGGCTTCGCACCCCGACCGGCGGAGCGCGGACCTTCGCCCCGGCGGCGGCGGCGGAGCGCGGCGGCGGGTGCGGGCACGGCCGGGCCGGGGCTGCGGGAGCCGCCGGCTCCCTCTCCTGGCCCTGCGGCGACACGGCGGGGGACACAGCAGCGGGCTGAGGGGCCGTGCTGGTGCCAAAAGACCCCAGCAAAAAAAAAAAAAATTAAAAAATTTTAAAAAATTACTTTTTTATGAGGAATTCGTATTTCCCGTTAATCCCCAGCTTCTCTTCGGTTTGTCTCACCAAAACCGGGCACATTTTTTTTGCATGTGTTAATTCAACAAAGATACATTCAGTGTTGAATATATGCTAATTCTTGAAGGGAAAAAAAAAATCTGCTGAGTTGGGCACTCTGAGTAAGTAGAAAAATCGGGTTCAAAACCTCTCGTGAGGGAGAAACAAATGATTCCTCGTCCTGTGTTTTCTTGATATGTGCACTAAATGCTAAGCTCCAATGGGAATGTAAACAGCTCCTGCATTTATAAAGGCTGAACCCTGTTTTGTTGCGACTGGCCTGAAATTAAGCTCCTGCTTCTAGATCACAAGTGGGGAGAGGTAAAATTCAGTCCTAAAGAATTGTTGGAGGTACAGAGAGGGCTGGCAAGTCAGGAAAAAAAATATGTAAATAAAATTTATAGCTTTTTTTTTTAAATCAAACCGTTGAAAATATATAGAAAATCAAATTGTGACAGAAGTTTGCAGACTCTCAAAAAAAGTCGGCTCTAGTGCAACTGAGTTTAACTAGGCAGCAGATAGGTGGACATTATTTCATGCATTGAACCCATGAGCTTTATAAAATTTATGCAAACAAAAAGAGTAATAGTGAATTTATGGCAAAAGATTAGGGGTGTGTCCACAGGGAAAACTCAAGAAAGATTCACTTCTTTAAGTGGATTAGCAAAACCTCATTACGCTCATTTGAGGATCCCCTTATTCAGTATTAAATTGTCTTTATGCTTACACTAAAAGTGAGTTTAACACTTTAAATTTACACCTTTCATTAATTTCGATTGATTTTCTTCAGTGTCCCTGTTTAGGAAGGTCCCAAGCAATTGGATTTTAGGCAGTTTGCAGCAGCACAAAAGAGATGTTAAAGACATTAAGATTCATCCTCTCAATCCAGGACCAAGGTCGTTACTGCCACAGTGGTGAGGAACCTTTCCTGCACTCTGCATTGTAATATCAGGTCCTGTCTAGAGATGCAGACTCAAAAGCAGGTTTTCTCTTGGCTGTATGACTCCTTAGACCATCACATGAAAGGTAAGTGCCATGACTGTTGGAGTTAGTCACTGTCCTGAACTTCTTTGGAAATACAGGAGAATGCAGTTCAAAATTAAGATACCTGGGAATAGAAGTTTATAGGGACACACACTATTTACAGTTGTGCAGGCTGCCTGAGCCTCCATTGGAGTTACTGGAGCCTCCATAGAGGTTCAGACTCTGGGGACTCAGTCCAGCTGCCTGAACGTGGGGTGTCTCACAAGACAGTTGATTTTGAGACTTACTTGATATATCCACATGAGAACAGCAGATATGACTGACACGTGCTGTATAAAAAAACACCTTGAGGGCACCTCAGACGGAACTAGATACCTATGTTTGGCTAAGTAAAATGTATCCTAAGTCTTCTATGCTAGAAATAGATGATCATTGTTTCACCTTTATTGACCATGATGGGAGATTAGACGCATTCTGTGACTTCAAATAAAAATGTTTACAGGCTTTAATTTTTAACCTAGTCATAAATCTAGGATTAGTGTTGGTTTCCTGATCTGAGTCGGATATTTGATATGTGTTCAGCTGAATTTCATGTATAGCAGAGTTTTAGGTAAGACATAGGCACCCAACATCCCCTGAACTTGTATGACCAAGTAAGGGTATGGCAGTCTCAATCACAAGGAAGAATCTTATGAATTTTGTGCCTGTAGAGTTAAGCAATTTGTAACTCTGAACTCTGAACATGAACTAATTTTAGGCACTACCATCCCAGCATAGACAGGATTGCAGTGGGCTGGATCCTCTCTTAGTATATCTGTCTTTCAGGCTGGCACACAGGACGTAGCACCATTCATGACAGTCCTCGCTCCAACAGTTCCTTTGCCATTACTAGACTTTTGGGGGTGAATAGAGGCTTCTAAGCACTTCTAAGCACAAAAAGAAATTGTTGAGTGATGTTTTTTCCTGGCCTGTTGCTCAGTTACACTCTTATGTCCTACATAACCAAATTCCTACATGGACAATACCTGTGAGACAAAAGCCAAAACAGACTTTCTGAAAGGACCTTCTCTTCCTGTGAGTTCTTATTGGCTTTTCAAATAATTCAGCCTTCTCTTCAGAGACAAAACCAAATACGCTGCATGTCCCTGGATGGTTTTGGGAACAGCTTACAACAGTGGAAAAGTAGTGGAGGAGACCGGGGCGGGGGGGGCACAACNCAGGAGGGGGCGGCGGTGGGGTCGGCCGGGAGCGGGGTGCCGCGGCGGGGGCGGGGGGCGCAGCCCCGGCGGCGGGGGCGGTAGGTGGCGCACGGCCCCGGAGCATCGGCTCGGGGCGGCGGGGGAAGGGGGTTCCCGCTTCGTTCCCGGCACCTTGGGGGCTCCGCCGAGGATGCAATCCTAGAAAGCTGGATGCTGGACAAATCCGCCAGCGTCCTGAGCCCCGAAGAGTTGGCTGCCATCCCACAAGCAGGCGGACTTTTCGCTTGAGCTCCCGGAGCTGCCGAACGGCGCTCGCGTAGATCGGGTTTCAAAATTAGGGTCTAATTTTAAATGAGATGTCAAAAACCGGGCCTGACAAACGGTGGGAAAGAATGGAAGGAGGCGAAACCTCGGGTAATCTATGTGAACAGCTCGGCAGCCATGCTGACAGCTGGGGACGGGAACCCCGGAGCGCTAACGTGAGCTTCCAGGCTGGCTCCCCTGACCTCGGACAAGCCACTGGTGGCTTGTTCCTTCAGGTGTTGAGCTCCTCCTGCAATGCTGCTGAATAGTTTGACAAGGATCAGTGGAAGCTGCGAATGTTATGCAGTTCCCACGAAGCACTCATAACCTGTGGGACCCATTTTGTTGCCTCAGTTTCTCTGTGTCTGAAAGAAACTACCTCATGGAATAAAACCAGTACTGCAGTGCTCCCTCACAGAATAAAGCACTTCAGTAGCATCACTGCACTTGACTGGGGCTCTTGTGTTTTCTTTTCCTTGCTCTCTTTGGAACACTACAGACCCTTGGGAAAGTCTCCAAGCCAGAAGCAGAGAAGTCTGGCGACGCAGAAAGGAAGAAAAGTGGCTAAAAAGAGCCAGGCAGCCACTGTCTTGGAAAGAGAAAAAGTATTTATGAAAGTATTGAATTAAAATAAGCAGTGTCCAGTATGTTTTATGAGATTAAATAATCTGGACAAATGCAACCTCTGGACAGATGTAACTGCACCAGCTGAGATAAAGCCAAATCATCTGCTGGTTAGAAACTCAGCTAGCAACCTTCAGCTGGGCAGCTATGCAGCAAAAAAAGGAAAACTCATTTGTCAAGAATGAACCAAGGACTTCTCTTTACTTGCTTTTTTCTTTTTTTTTTCCCTTTTTCTTTCTAACTTCTTTTTTTTCTTTTTTCTTTTTTCTTTTTTCTTTTTT